>VBSM01001681.1:12109197-12217992 GCA_008086735.1 Cheirogaleus medius | reverse complement strand
ACCCCAAAGGCAATCACAGCAGCAACAAAAATAAATAAATCGGACCTGATCAAACTAAAAAGCTTCTGCACAGCCAAATAAACTGTCAGGAGAGCAAATAGACAACCCACAGAATGTGAGAAAATTTTAGCAAGCTATACATCTGATAAAGGGCTGATAAGTAGAATCTATTTAGAACTCAGGAAAATCAGTAAGGAAAATTCAAACAACCCTATCAAAAAGTGGGCAAAGGACATGAACAGAAACTTTTCAAAAAAAGACAGAATAATGGCCAAAAAACATATGAATAATTGCTCAACATCTCTAATCAGGGAAATGCAAATCAAAACCACAATGAGATATCACTTATATCCAGTGACAATGGCCTTTATTAACAAGTCCCCAAACAATAAATGTTTGTGTGGATGTGGAGAGATAGGAACACTCCTACATTGCTGGTGGGATTGCAAACTAGTTCAACCCTGTGGAAAGCAATATGGAGATACCTTAAAGTGATACAAGTCGAACTACCATTTGATCCAGCAATCCCATTACTGGGCATCTACCCAAAAGAACGAAAGTGACTCTATGAAAAAGACACCTGCACTCGAATGTTTATAGCAGCACAATTAACAATTGCAAAAATGTGGAAACAACCCAAGTGCCCATCAATGCATGAGTGGGTTAATAAAATGTGGTATATGTATACCATGGAGTACTACTCAGCTATACAAAACAACGGTGATATAGCACCTCTTGTATATTCCTGGATAGAGCTGGAACCCATTCTATTAAGTGAAGTATCCCAAAATGGAAAAATAAGCACTACATGTACTAACCAGCAAATTGGTATTAACTGATCAACATATAAGTGGACATATACGAATAACATCTATTGGGTGTCGGGCAGGTGGGGGGGTGGAATGGGTATATACATACATAATGAGTGTGATGCACATCAACTGGGGGATGGACACTCTTGAAGCTCTGACTCGAGGGGAGACGGGGTCACGGGAAATATACATAACCTTAACATTTGTACCCCCATAATATGCTGGAAAAAATAAAAAAAGGAAACAAAAAATATTATGCTTAATGCTGACGAGAGTTCAATGAAACGAACAGTCTCATGCCTCAGAAGTGGTATAAAAATGAGTATAGTCTTTTCTGAAAATTTAGGAACATAAATGAAAAACTGTAATTTGTGTATAATATTCTGATCATAGGTGTCAAAATGTAAAACTATAACACTTTTGGCAGGAAAAAATCAGAGTAAATCTCTTTGACCTGGGTAAGGAAAAGTATTCTTATACATGTCATCAATAGCATGATCTATTACAGAAAAAATGGATGAATGACCTTCATCAAAATTTAAAATGTTTGCAAAAAACAAAACAAAACAAAAAACCCCATGGAGAGAATGAAAAGACACACTATGGACTGGGAGAAAATATTTGCAAAGCACATGCTCAATAAACAGTTCTGGCTACATGATATGAGAGGCCCAGTACAAAATGCAAATGCAGAGTCCCTTATTTGAAAAGCAGGAAAAAATATTACTAAGTATACTAAATCATAAAATTTGTCCCTGTTTTTCATGGTTTCTCCCTTAATCTGTCATAGTGATTTTATTTACTGTAGTATTCCAGCTAACTTAAGATCTGATGTGTGTCACTTGGCTGAGGGCAGGGAAACCAATTTCTCATTTTCATAGCCTCCCCCACTCCCAACCCATGACAGATGAGCAATATTCAACAGATTGTCAACCCGCTCAGGTCCTGGATCAGGGGTGAGAGTCACACCTGTACTAACTCACCAAATGTGCTATGGCACTGGGAGCTCAGAGTAGGGATGGTCACCAACATTTTTCACCCCGTGACACAACAAGGCATCTGTGCCCAGGCCTTCACCAGAGAAGGAAGGAAGAATGGAGCCCTCGTCGGCCAGCACAACCCAATTGCTGCCCTTGGCAGAGGGTGGCAGCAGCTGTAGCTTGGTGTCATGCAGGGTGAAGTCAGGCAGGGCCAGGACACAAGGGTGTAGGCAGCTGAGACCCTGTCCTGGGGAGGCACAGAGGTGACATCCAATCTGAAGCCCCAATGCCCCAACACATACTTTGCTGGCCCACTGGACTTCACTTGCAAAATACAAATTCAAAGACTGAACCATTAAGTATTTCAAGATGATGGCCACAGGCCATTAAACCTGAAACACAAGGCCACATGTGACTGTACTGGTTCAGAGTCCTTGAAGTTGGTCTTTCCAACAAAAGTCTCACATACAGAATGCACAGACACACATAAAGACTGCTGAATAGACTGTTTTACAGTACAAGTACTGCACACATTACTAATGTCTCTTAACTTTTTGAAAAAAAAAGCATGACTTAATCAGTTTAAAGGTTTAAAGACAATAGATCTGTATTAAGAACAAAATTCCCCTTAAATCTAAGGCCTGAAACTGTGAAACTACTAGAAGAAAACATTGGGGAAATGCTCCAGGACACTAGAATGGGAAAATATTTTTTTGTGTTAAGACTCTAAAAGCGCAAGAAACCAAGGCGAGAATAGATAGATACAAATCAAAACCACAATGAGATGTCATCTCACCCCAGTTGAAATGGCTTGGATCAAAAAGACAGGCAATTATAGTAGGTGCTGGCAAGAATGTGGAGAAGGGGAGCCCTCAGACACTGTTGCGAATGCAAATTAGTACAGCCACGATGGAGAAGAGTGTGGAGGTTCCTCTAAAAACTAAACATAGAATTACCATATGATCAGCAATTCCACTACTGAGTATATATCCAAAAGAAATCAATATATTGAAGAGATATCTGCATTCCCATGTTTATTGTACACTATTTACAATAGCCAAAATATGAAATAAACCTAAGTGTTCATTAGTGGATGAATGGCTAAGGAAAATATGGTATATATACATAGGAATATCATTCAGCCCTAAAAAAGAATAAACTCCTGTCATTTGCAGTAACATGGATGGAACTAAAGGCCATTATGTTAAATGAAATAAGTCAGGCAGAGAAACACAACAGAAAAAAATCCATATCTTTGTTATATTACTTCTTATTTCCTAGGGATAGATATGTTAAAGTATTGCAGCTTCACTAAGAAATACTAGAGAAGCATAAGGCAATTCATAGATGTCAGTTATATGTATATATATATACACATATATATGTATTTATATGTATATATATATATAAATATTTAATTTTCCTTCAATACCAGCTTACTCCAGGTGGTTCTAGTGGGCTTGCTGCATATTGCTAGGTTAGTACTTATGTAACCTTGACCCTCAGAGCTTACAATATTAGCAATTGCTTTATGGACTTGTGGCTGCTGGCCATTATACTCAGTGACCACAGCAAATCTCTTAGCGCATATGTTTGGGAAAAATTCCTCTAGGCACTTCAAAAAAAACTTCATTTGAAATTAAATTAAGATTACTAATATATGAATTTAAAAAGAAATGCATAACAGAAAAGAATTGTACTCGACAAACCTATTTACTATGCCTAGTAAGTGCACTGTCATCACAGAGGATACAAGTCAGAATAAAGTTAATACATGCTGCAGCATCTGAGCTGCAGGGGATGTGCCATGTCATGGACAGAATGCCATCTGAACTTCCAGTTCACCATCCTGTAGATTTAGTTTTCAGCTTTAACTGTATTTGAATATTATTAATATATTTGCCCACAAGTAATTGTTTTAGAGATTACTCCTCAGCAGCAATATAAAATCTCAAACTGTGATGGTAACACCAAGAATACTGGTTTTTATTGCTTCGTTACACCCACTAGGTTATTTTTATTGTTGAATTTAATTGGTGTAAGTGTTCATTTTCCAAATAATGCAAACGCATCAGGGCAAGAGTGTGTTAGAATTAGTGAAGAATAACAGATGGCATATGATGGTTAGCATATATATAGCTCTGTAAATAGAGCTCACTTTCTGTGATATTCTAATATCATTTGGAAGCCAGTGCTTGTGCTTAATGAACAACGGGACACTTTCAACAGCACACAAGGCAATGTAGACTCGTATGTTTAGGGCCCATGTCTGTGTCTATTAACTGCTGTTTTGTGGTATGCCAAGCAAAACAGTGTTGAGCTATTTAAATTTGCTTATTATTATCACCTGAAGAGAGACATACACGACAAGGCCTAAAAATATAAGATTTCTGATGGTGATCAGGACAGTAAATGTGTGTATTCCTGTAATGCCTCTCTCTACATAATATTAATCACTTAATTTATTAATGCCTTAGATCTGTGAATCTACAAACCAGTCTGCATTTGTCCAGTATTATTGTTACTCCCTTTTTCCCTCTCTCCCTTCCTCTTTTTGGTCCCTATACTTCTGATTTAAGTATTCCCTCTGTTATCACTTTCACCTCTAAACAGAGGTTTGAATACTGTAAATTGGCATAGACCTGTAAAATTAATGTCATTTATGAGATCTCAAAGATATGGACTGGGGAAAGAAAGATATGTACTTGCTTTAGGCCTTTCTCAGTTGGGTTTTCTTATCTGAACCACAGATGAGATAAATTAAGTGACATTTTCTCAGTCATCCCAAGTGTGGTTCATATCTAGTACTATTCTGGATGCACAGAAGAAAAGTTAATCCATCACCTGATGGATCCTTTCTAAGAAACTCAGTTGAGAAAGACTTTTGGTACGAAGACATCAGGGATGACCTTGCATCAATTTTAGTATATAAGCAAAACTGAACACTAAAAGACAAGAATTCTGACAGTGAAAGAAAATGTAGAAATGTGGTTACCAATTAAGAAATGGATTGCATAGCTAATGGAAAAAAAAATTCCTGGTTTTGCTTCTGAGCCTAGAAGGACTTCCTCTAAATCAGCATCCATGCTCTGCTCACCAGTGATCCAGCTGGAGTATTTCTAATGCCATTTGGTTATGCGTTTATTTATTTCTTTATCTTTATAACCAGTGTTAGCTATGCAAAGAGTCTGAACTACCAGTCTTCATGAGAAAAGAAGAAGAAAAAAAGAAATGAAATAGAAATGCTTAAAAGCAAAATGTTCCCACTATAGTGAGAAGATCCTTCTCCAGACATTTGAAAATGTTAAATATATATGCACACATACACACACACACACACGGATTTGTATACGAACACATAAATGCACTCAATAACTTGCTGACAACATATAGCAGAGTCAGTTTGTTGTTTCTTCTGATGCGTCATGAATGTATGAAGCAAGACTTATATGTAGGACTTAGCAGAAAATATTGTTTCAGTTGCAGTTGTTCTCCTATCTCTCTACTCTAAGTTCCTCTCCATAGTGTTGCTAGCAGTGTCTTCTGAAATCAGAAATCTGTCCTTTTAATTGCTGAAAGAAATCCAATGCTTCTTTTTGTCCACAGAATGAACTTTAAAGAGTTGTCTTCTGCCTCTTAGATTTTCCCTTCTCATCTTTCCTCCATGTTCCCTTTTATCCTCCCATTTTGGTATTGAAAGGTAGAGTTTGGGATATGGATTATAACTTCATCAATTCTAACAAGATGCTGTTATCAATTCAATCATAACTTTTAAAAAATATCCATTAATATAATTAATGTAAACATTAAAATCCCCTTAAGGTATGCACATTACTGCAGTAGTGTCAATGGCTGTAATAAATAAACCCAACCGTTAAAGCTAGTAAGACAATAAAAACTATTTCTTGCTCATTGAACAATCTAATGGGTAATTATCTTCCATATGGAAATTGAGGGATTTAGGCTGATTCAATCTTGTGGCTTCTGCACTCTAGAGTCATGAAATTTTCTGCAACTTAACAGTAGAAGGGGCAAGAGCCAGTGGAGAAGACAGCCCTCTTCTTACAAGCCTTAATCCAGAACTGACATATTTCATTCTCTCTCTCACATACCATTGGAGAGATAGTTTCCTATTGCTATTGCAACTAATTACCACAAAATTATTAGCTTAAGATAACACAAATTTATTATGTGACACTTCTGAAAGAGGTACAAAATGGGTTTCACTTGGCTAAAATCAAGGTGTCAGCAGGGCTGTGTTCCATTTGGAGGCTCTAGGGTAGAATCTGTCTTCTTTGTACAGCTTCTAGAGGTTACCTACATTCTGTGATTTGTGGCCCCCTTTATCTGTCTTGAAAGCCAAAAGAGGTGGGTCAATTTTTTCTTACATCGTGTCTCCCTGACCCTTCTCCTGGAGTTATATCTCTCTCAGACCCAACATAGAAAGGTTCTGTAATTTTAAGGACTCATGTGATTAGATTGGGCCCACTTGGATAAGACAGGATAAACTCACAATTTCAAGATCCACTTCTTTAATCACATCTGCAAAGTTCCTTTTTACAATGTAAGATAACGTATTCATAGATTCTGAAGAGTAGGGTATGGACATCCTTGTGAGACGGGTGCCTGCTACAGCCACTCTAATAGGAAGGGAGGCTGGGAAATGTAGTCTCTGACTGGTCAGTTGCATCCAATAACAACTCCACACTTCAGTGGGCAGCTAGCATTGCTATCATGGTAAACATATTAAAATATGATTCTATGCAGTTGAGCCTCCTTCACTATTTTATATCTCAAGTTATAAGGTAATGTCAAAATGATATTTTCATAATTTACATTAAATAGGTATTGTATTTATTTTTAAGCTTAATTTTTATTTTGACTAGAATGTCTATATATTCCTCTTGGGAAAAACTTTGTTCCATTATGATTTCATTACTAACTCCATTCTCCCTACAAAATGAATGAAATAAAATATCCATGTAATGTTTTAAAAGTCTATATATATGTCTCTGTGTGTATGTGTGTGTCTGTGAGGAGAGAGAGAGACAGAGAGAGAGAGAGATTAGTTACCCCAGGAGAGTCTTCATATTTTATAAGTTGATTTTTATAAATTAATTATTGTCTTAAATAGTTTAAACCACCCAAAGTGCTCTGTTAGTTAGCATGAGCTTGAGAAATAGATATGTATTACCAGTTAATTGAAAAACATATGGTGTTGGTTAGTGCTTAGCGCTCTTATTTTAATAGACTTCAATTAAATAAATGACTGTAGTGTATTTCTGGACTACAAGATGCCAGTTAAAAGTTGTTGCTAAAAAAAGATCTTGAACAAAGAAAGAAATTTCAGTCAAGAGTGGCCATATAATTCCTGAAGAATTTATCCATGTATTTTTATATATGGGAAGATGTTGAATGGTCAGATCTTTTCATTTGTTGCAATCTGGATTGAAGATGTCATTAGGCCCTGACTCTAGAGCCAGAGCCTGAATGCAAAACCCAGCTTTGCCATTTCCTGGCTTTGGCCAGTTTTCTCATCTGTAAATTAAGGATAATTACAGTACTTACCTCACTGGCAGGGTATTAAGGATTAAGTGGATTAATATATGAGGTATGTTTCAATAGTGTATGGTATTTAGTGATACCATTTAAGTGTTTCTAAATTATTAGTTTTTTTCTTACAAAAAGAAACACCAAAAAAACTGACCTTTTTATTAGTGTTATTCATAAAATACCAACTAATTGTGAACACATCTCAAAGATGGTATTGGTGCCAATAAATCTAGATATTTGTTTTAAACAAGACAATTTTATGAATACTGTGGTGTAGCCCATCTAGTAAGAGCATGAAATGAAGTAGGATGCCAGGATTTCAGAAGAAAATTATTGTCATGGGACCACAAATATATCAAGTTTTTATGATCAGCTCATTTGTCCCTTGTATAAAGATCTATGAGGAAAGTCAGATCCAAACAGAAGGTTGTGTGATAGTCGTGAAATTAGGACAGAGAGAGTTAAATAAACCAAGAATTTTATGATTTCAGAACATGGCAGCCGGCAGCATCTCTCAGAACAGAGATGCCAATGGCCAGGTGTTGCCTACAAGACTGGTCTCCCCCAGAGAAGTCTTTAATAGACTTTAGTGACACTTGCCTCTCTGACTTTTTTGTGTGCTTCCATGGTTTACTGATCCTTTGAAGTCAGTATTTCTTCACGTATATGGATGTCTTTATTCAATTTACTTCAAATTACCTCTGAACTTTTGCTGGTCTGGGAGCATTCTTCCTCTCCAAGGTGACTTAGTAAATCTCTTTTCTGATCCATTATGTGTTGATTTCAAAGATTAATTCTTTAGAGACCTTTCTTATTTTAAAGTTTCTAAAGAAGAAACATCAGTTTCTAACTTCAATCTACATTAAGTAAACTTTCTTAATTAAGCAATCAGAATGTAAAACTAAGTTGAATTTTGACACATTATTTAAGAGAGTGTGACCATTTGTACAGGGAAGTTCCATTCGATACATATTTCCCATTGAAGCTCTATTTCCCATTTTAGCAAACTGTTATTATTAAAATTTGAAGTAAAATAAGCCAGGTAGAGTTTGGGATAAATCTCTTTCATGCCAACTTCTATCATTGTCCTGTCTTTATGCCTTCTCAGGTCAATACATGGTCAAATCTAGAAGGTAATCAGCAATAATTTCCCTTTCTCTGGACAGATTTCAGACAACGTAACTAACACCTCCTTTCCTAGTGTGCTTTACCAAGTGAGACATGAATCTTTTCATTAAAGAAAATGA
Organism: Cheirogaleus medius; assembly: GCA_008086735.1. Classification (NCBI taxonomy): domain Eukaryota; kingdom Metazoa; phylum Chordata; class Mammalia; order Primates; family Cheirogaleidae; genus Cheirogaleus; species Cheirogaleus medius. The sequence goes on along the minus strand of VBSM01001681.1, from coordinate 12,209,400 downwards.
AAATCAATTTTGAATGGTTTGCGTCACATTTATGTATTTGTGTATTATTTAAGAAAAAAGATTGCCACTGTCCATGTTTTTGCACATGTAGTTTAGCTTGAACTAAGGCTGCAATAAAATTGCTTTATTGATAAGAATCATTTAATTAGAAATGAGTATGATACTGAGAATACTATATCTAAACATTCATCTACTATTCCATTTATTTGGCTCAAATGTTTTCTTAGTATTCCATTTCTGTCCCAGATGGTTGTTGATCTATAAATTTATTACTTAAAATTCATAATTTTAAAGTCTCCACAGCCTTTTTTCCATTTTCATCACTGACATTTTGGATTAGATAAAGTAGATCACTCTCTCATTTGGTAGATATAATGAGCTGAGGTTGATAGTAAATAATAATATTCAAGGTACAGCAACATATCTGCTGATTTCAACATTTCTGGAATAAAAGCCATGTTTGCTTAAATGTATATTAATTTTTTTTAATTACAGAATGTTATGGGGGTACAAACATTTTGGTTATGTACATTGCCCTGGCATCGCCCAAGCCAGAGCTACAGGCGTGCCCATCCCCGAGACAGTGCACTCTGCAAGCATTAGTTATGAATTTATTCATTCCCTCCACCCTAATCCCACCTGCCCAGCACCCAGTTAATATTATTTCCATGTGAGCACCTAAGTGTTGATCAGTGCCAATTTGATGGTGAGTACATGTGGTGCTTGTTTTTCCATTCTTGGGATACTTCACTTCAAAGAATGGGCTCTTGCTCCACCCAGGTAATATAACAGGTGCTAGTTCACCACTGTTTTTTATGGTTGAGTAGTTCTCCATGGTATACATATACCACATTTTATTAATCCACTCACGTCTTGATGAGCACTTGGGATGTTTCCACATCTTTGCAATTGTGAATTGTGCTGCCATAAACATTAGAGTGCAGATGTCTTTATTATAAAATGACTGTTTTTCCTTTGGGTGGAAGCCTAGTAGTGGGATTGCTGGATCAAACAGTATTTCTATTTTTTTTTTATTTCTTATATTATGGGGGTACAAATATTGTTAGGATTACATATATTGCCCCTGCCAACTCTCTCCCTCCCCCCCGCCACGCTGTGCTAGATCTTCAAACATGTCAACCCCCTGGAGGTGTGTGTCACACCCATTATGTAAGTAAGTATACACTCTTCCCCTCCCCCCACCTGCCCACCACCCGATAAAAGATTTTTTTTTTATAATTTTGGTTACATTATATTTCTTTGCCTCTCCCTAAGAAGGGTTAGAGGTATTCCCTTCCCCCCCACAATGCTCTCCATATCCCAAGGATGTGGGTCTCCCCCCCCCCACTCCACAGAGGTTGTACTTATTTGCAGTCCCACCAGCAGTGTATGAGTGTTTGTATCGCTCTGTACCTACCCCAGCATTTGTTGTTTTGGGACTTTTTGATAAAAGCCATTCTCACTGGAGTTAATTTACTTCAAATATATATTAATTTACACATACCTCAAAACTCAGACAAGATTTAAAAATGAATTTTTATTTCTCTAAAGCCATATGACACTACCATAAATTTTCAAAATGTAGATATATGGAACCACAAATCTATAAAACATTGGAGTATGGAGGAACTTCATGACAATCTAGTCCTCTTGCCCATCTTTGACTTGTACCATCAAGACTTTGCCTGAGTACTTGAATTCTGAGAAGCATCAAAATGCAACAGTCTTATCAATTAAAATACACATTGCTAAAGGTTTAAAATCTGGCACAATTAAAGGAAAATTAAATGAGAAACACTTGTATGTGAAAATGGTTTATCAACCTTTAAAATCCAGCAGATATCATATTTTAAAAAATATTCTTAAGTCAAAATACCATGTTGCACTGAAGTCAATAATGGTAGCATGAAAATGAAATATCATTTTCCCAAACGGGGCCATAATTTGTATCATTAGAAAGGAACAGAGATCATTTGTGCACTTCCCTCACTCTACAAACGTGGAAACAGAGCCAGAGGGGTAAAGGGTTTACTGGAGGCCACACAACTGGAAAATGTTAGGATCAGCAAACTGATGAGCCTTGCTTTTTATACAGCTACTGAAAATTTGTAATCAAAACTCCTTAAAGTGATCTTTGAATTCACCAGAGAATCAGAGTGGATGCTTGGATTAAAATCCACCATGTATTGACAAAGTGAAACTTATGGTTTTGTACCCTACATTTTTTAAATAAAATCTTAACTTAAATTAAAAGAAAATGGAACTTTCACTTTTAATTAATATTTTTTAAATTGTAAAAGTGAAATATAAAACACGCAAAAAATATATATTGTTGAAAACTGAATTTAAAAAAATTCAAGCTACATAGAAGGTGAAAAAAATTACTAATAGTTCTAAGATCTATTTTGTTAAATTCCATTTCAATTAAGAAAACATTCAAAGAAATGATTATAGTTTATTCATATATTAACCAAATTTTAAAATAGAAATATATTTATTAATCAAAGAATATAAGTATATTTTCATGAGTAACTTTTCATAGAGTCCTTGTTTTTAAAACTTCTCATTTTCTGAATATCAAAGCACTCGAGAAGAGCAGAATCCATCTTCATACTTTTAAATGAGTTTAATTTTAACTACCCCATTTGGATGAATATCTATTAAAAAACAAAAAGGAAAAAAAGTCCAACCCAAGAAGTTCTTTCCTTAATGATAAAACTATGCATAACCTAAATTATTCATATTGTAGTTTAAACTCAGCAATTGAAAAACAAAAAGGAAAAAAAGTCCAATCAAGGAATTTCCTTTCTTAATGATAAAACTATGTATAACCTAAATTATTCATGCTGTAGTCTAAGCACATTATTTTTTCTTTCATTAATAGAAATGGACAGAAGCTTAAAAATGCTTTCAATTAATTATATCTCTTTATATACTATATGGCTATTATTAAAGTTCTTAGTCTTCTTTTTAGGCCTAAGAAACCTAGTTTTTTGTAATTTAAATTTAAATTTATAAATCAACTGTCCTTTAGAGGTCTTTCACATTTCTTCTAAGACCTATATTAATATCCATCATGTCTCTATTTGGAGGTTAAATCTGAATATAATATATTTGAGAAATGTGAATATAATAAAATCTTCACTAAAATCTCCCACATATGAAAAAAAGGTCTATTGTATGCATGTTGTTATTTTATATCCTAAATGTACCACCCTGCAATCCTTTTTTATTTATAATAATTGCTATAATTTAACAAAGTCATTTTCAATTTAGAATTTTTTACGGCACTTAGAATTATTGAGTTCTACAAACTTAATAAACAATCTTTCAAGCTTATTATTCAGATAATAGAAAAATATGTTAAATGGTACGGCAGTGAAAAATGACTACTACCTAGTTTTATCTTTTTTTAATGGATTTCTACTTTTCCTCTAAGTAAAATTTGACAGTGATACATTAGTCAATGTATCTAGTGTAGCAAATAAGTTTCTTCCTATATGGAAAATCTGAGTAATTTGTAGGTCCCTACAAGTGTGGTATAGGTGAGAACAAATAATTGGTCTGAAGGAACAGTTGTCATAATTGATTAGTGATGTCTGTCATGGATGTGCACCAGGTGATCTAGATATTCATAGGGAAAAGAATTGATTTATTTTTCCATCTTTTTTATTCAAATATGTTTGGGATTAGGATATAGCTGGGATGTTTAAATTAAGTAAGAAAAAACAGAGTTGTGGTTAGGTGGTAAACTGTTTTAGGACTCTTTCTTGACAAATACATTTCCTTGGTAATTTGGGGTAATTCCTATTTTCAGTATTAATCAATGCAAAAGAGTTGGTTGGTGTAGCAGTTATCTATTGCTGCATATTAATATTATAGTAAATTTAATGGCTTAAAACAACACAGATTTTTTAGCTCACAGTTTCTGAGGATCAAGAATCCAGTCATTGCTTAGCTGGGTCCTGTGCCAGGCTACAGTGAAAATACAAGGCAAGATTGTGGTCTGATCTAGGGTTCAACTGGGGAAGGAACCACTTAATCACTCATATGGTTGTTTGCAACATTTAGCTGCTTATTATGGCCTCATTTTCATGCTGTTTATTGGTCAGAGAATACTCTAAGGTCTTTGCCACACAGTCCACTGCTTAGGAAGTTCATAATATGGTCACATTTTTTTCAGATTATAAAAGTGAAATATAATAAATACATGAAAAAGCTTTGGCAGCTTACATTTTAGACGCTATTAATAGCAAGGGAGAGAGAGTCTCTTCTCACAAGATGGGCATTACAGTCTTATGTGGCATAATCACACACGTGTAATCACATATTTCCCATCACCTTTACCATATTCTGTTGGTAGAAGCAAGTTACAGGATCTTCCAACTCTCCAGGGGAATGGACTATGGGAAGTCTCAGGGTGGAAATCAGAGCGGCCATCTTAGAGTGTATCTGCCACAGTTAGGATGATATATTTTTTCTGGGAACTTTCTCTTGGTATGAGAAAATAGTCTCAAACAGCACAAAGATATTCTGAACCATCAATAGTATCCACTTTTCTCCTCTGAGAGTGAAAGAGAAGAAAATGTGAAAGGAAACATTGAACTAAGAGTAATTATGTCATTCATAAGAAGTAATGGAAAAACTTTGTGCTGGTAATATTATGAAAAATTATGTATTACAAAAAGACTAGGCATGGACAATAGTTGAAATTGCTGGAGTATTAAAATATATTGTAAGAAGACAGACTCAATGAGATATAAAAGAAAATCCTAGGATTTTTAAGGACTATGAATGAGCGAGGGAGAAAACAAAGCTATCTCTTAAAATAAATGAAAACTTAAGCAAACAAGTGCTGAATTTACAACTCCAAATCTTAATCATAATTCTATTCTTTCTTAGCATATAACTGATTATCAAATTCACCCTAAAGTCAATATAGGCTACATTTTCATCCCTTTCTCCAACTCCACAGTGAGTTAGCATATTGGTTGGTATGGTGTGCTAATATTCCAAGTGGCAAAAAGAGGGGTGGGCCCCAGGCAGGTGCTTAAAATACATTTATCATATCACTTTTCAATAATCTTCAGGGACCTAGTTCCTTCCTTGCCATAAATTTTTACCAGATAGAAGCTAAAACAATCTTTCTCTAATTTAGGTCTTCAGAAATTTTTCTGAGGCAAAGTTTTATATAAGCCGTTTTAGATCCAAAGTAGGGTAGAGCTAGCTGAAAGCACAAAGATATTTGGTGCATTTTCAAGAAAATAGGGTTGATACTTAAAGTAGCCTTTCAAAAAATGTGGTCTGATTAGTCAAGAGCAGAACTCATAGTGCAGCTGAACATCCCTGGTGGGGTAGCAGGGGAACTGAGAGGCATAACTTGAGGAGGTCATGTTTTACTAAGAGGTCCTGAGGGCATGACTGAATCCAGAAGAGATTACTAAAATAAGAAAAACGGGTTAGAAGACAGGAAAAGATTTGCACAATGTTGGTTAATTATAATATAATTCTTCATAGGACTTCAAAACTCTGAAGGATACCTTAATAACACTGAAATTTAAGAAATACCTGACCCATTATTGGATATAGTTTCTAGTTGAAAATTTTATCTTTTTTTAAAGAAAATAACAATTGCTTCAATTTTTTTTTTTAGATTAAACTATAAGCTCCTGTTTGACCTCAAAGATAATTTAGTGTTCATAGTGAGTCACCTGGAGAGTAAGGTAGAACTTTTTTCATTTGAATTTTCAAATAGAAATTCTGATTTGCAGTTTACAATTCTATTAACAAAAGCCCACTGCTTCAAAAAGGGGAAAGGAATATATTTAAAACTTAGATTCTGTATCTCATCCAGCTGCTTTGGGTTTAATTTTTGTAGGTGAATCCTTGAATATTCAATAAGAGTTCCATCACCTTGTAAAAACCGTAATTGTATTGAGACTACAAATTTAGTTTGATGCCATGATGTGATAAAAACTGTAATTGAAACACAATCCATTAACCTTGATTTGTCTTATGTAATCTTCTATAATATAATTTCCTATCATAAAACTAAGATATTACTAATTAAAATGGCTTCATTTTTAAGGTTCCAAAGTGATATTTAAAATAGGAGATGATAAAAAACAATTGCTGTATTTTAATGAAGAACTTATGGTAACATATGAGAAACAATTTACTAGATTGTCTGCTGTTCTGTGACATTCCCCCAATTTATCTGCAATATCTGATTTTTGTAGCTATATTTTGGAAAATGTATGTGGGTTTATTAGCTATACTAGATATATATATGTGCCACTGAAGCTGAATATTGTGCTAGAATATGTGGGTATTAGATATTTACAAAATTACCGTAATGCTATCTTTGTGCCTAATGTTGTGGGAATTTCCAGATGCTTTGGTTTTAATTTTAAATTCACACTGCACTCTAGTGGGGAATGAGATCAATGCAAAATTATTTTTTACTGGTACTTTATAGTAGTAACTATGGACTATTAACAATTTTAATAGTGTGTGACCTATAATTTTCTCAAAGCCAAAATGCTATAAATATAATTTATTATATATGATATATATTTAATATTTTCCCATGACAATAAAATATAGTTGTTTTTAAAATTATTCTTGAAAATGGAGGAAAATTCACTACTGAAATAGTTCATTTGATTTCATGTAGCATATTTGGAATATATATATTTATATACAGATGTAATTGATATTCTATGAATTCTAATATAAGGAAATACTGAATAAAAGTTAATCCCTCATTTATTTCACCAAGAAGAAAAAAGAATGAACAGTTATTTCCATAACTTTTAAGAACAAGAATAGGATTTCAAAATATTTGCTTATAATGTTTCATTGCTAGTCTTAATTTTATGAAGCAATTTTACTTAAACCCTGCATAGGTACCTTTTACAATGTCTTTGTCCTCACTACAGCTACCTTTTGAGTGATCTAAGAGTTGATTTTTTTAATTTTTTTGTTATTTCAAATTAAGTTGAGTGCTTTCAAAATCTACTTATGGTGTTGTCTCTGGAAATTTTTATTGCAAGCAAGCAGCATGCAATCCCACAACATTAGTACAGTATATTTTCCCATTTTACTCTATATAAGCTTATTTAAGATTTTTCGCAACTTTTTACTAATTTTTAAGGTGACCTTTAAAGAGTTCTTCAAAATGACAGTTTTGAAGAAATAATTGCAGGTATATGATTAAATCTTCAAAAATAATTACTGAATCATCTTATATTTATTATATTTTCTTATCTTCTATTGAGCCAGTCAAGAAAAATTGCAGGAGAACTACAAATTCAGTAAGAATTTGTACAGTCATAGATATTACACCTCCCCTTCTTGAAATGGGCTAGATTGATGTCTTTACCAAATGATACTTTTTTCATAATTAAAACAATTGAGAAAGCTCTTTATAATGTAATAGACTCTGTAAGGAATTAAATATTGGTAGAGTACTCTTTTCAGAAGGATAATTTTTAAACAAACCTTTTGTTACATTTGGAAAATATTTAGATATTTAATTTTATTTCTTCAATGAAATTGATTTTGAAAGAAATGGCCAAAATATATCACCTGTTCTTCTCTGTATAAATATTTTTCAAACTTAAAAAATTAAAGCTGCTTCTCAAATTAACTAATAATTTCTACTTTTTTATGAAATAGCCCTCTGTCACCCACCCTAACTAGTTGTATTTCAATATTATCACCATAAAATATCTATAGATCAAATTTTTATTTTATTTTCAGATGGACTAAAATGATTTCTAGATATACTATCAGACCAAGATTTCTGAAGAAATTTTTAGTGTTTAGTGCTGATTCCACCACCATTCATAGAAGCATGTCTGTACTAAATGTGTTTTAGATTTGTAAGTTCCTATCTGCCTACTTTTAAAAAATTTTATGGTGTGAGGGGCCATAAAAACAAGGTTATTTTGGTTTGCTTACACAATTTACAGTTATATGACTTTGAAAGTCATTTGTAAAGCTTCTTACAATATGGTTGTGCTTTAAACTTCCTGTTAGCAGATGTCATTAACTGTCATTTCACAATGGATTCAAATTATCTTAGAAGCTCAAGATTCTTGGAGATTTTAGATGCTTGCCATTTTGAAAAGGTAGCAGATGTAAGAACAGGAGATGAAACTAATCATGGTCAAAACAATGGAACCTGACTTGTTAACTTTAAAATATAACACTGACATTATTTGTAGGGAAAGTTTTCTGCTCAGTAAAATTGGATTTGGTTACCAACTAATATATACTAATATATATTTTGCATACTTTAATTTTGTATTAATGAATGTGGGATTTCTGAAAGAGTTCAAATACTAAAGACAATATGAAATTCATAAATTCTTAATTATATAGTGATTGGTTGAATAACACAGTGTATGTATGTATGTGTGTAAATAGCTTATCTTTTATCTTGTTTGGAACCAACAATGCATAGACACAAGGGTTCAGTTGAGGTGTACTGGAATTTTTGTTAGTGGGTTGGTAGATTAGTTATTTAGTAGGAAAGGTGGAATTAGAGAAAATGACCTGGAACTGTGCCCCATATTTGGCTTTTCACCCTTTCCTCTCTGATTTGAATTTAACTACATAGTCACAGACAGGGCAGCTGGAGAATTCTGGAACTTCAACTAAGGGATGGGCAGCCTTTACATGGTGAGTTCACATATGGCCAACAGGAAGATAAAAATGTAATTTTAGGTGAATTTGAGATACAGAACCAAGATGATGGGCCACACATGAAGCAGTGACCTTTTCCCTCATCCTCTCAATCACAGAATTTAATTCTTCTGCTATGGGATGAAGGAGCAGAGAATAAAGGGTACAGAAGTTTCTTTCTAAGTTCTTTCACAGAGCACACAAGTTCTAGAGAGATTGCTGTTTTATTGTCAAAAGAGAGAGAATGATCCTTGCTCTTATTCCCCAACTTTTTTTTAAAAATTTAAATCAATCTTTTATTTTACAATAGTTGTAGAGTTTCAGAAAAGTTTCCAAGTTAGTAGAGTTCCCATATCTCCCACCCCTTTCTTCTAGTGTTGATATCTTGTGTTAATATGGTACATTTACCACAACTAATGGACCAATAATAATGCATTATTGTTAATGAAACTCCTACCTTATTTGGATTTCATTAATTTTTCCTCTGATATTCATATTCTGTTCCAGGATCTCATCCAGGTTACCACATTTCATTTAGCCTTGATATTTCCTTAGGCTCCTATGGGCTGTAACACTTTCTCAGACTTATACTGGTTTTGATGTGCTTGACAGTTTTGAGGAATATTGGCCAGGTATTTTGTTGAATGTCCCTGAATTTGTGTTTGTCTGATGTTTTTCTCATGGTTGACTTGGGTTATGGGTTTTTGCAAGGAAAATCAAAGAGGTGAAGTAGTAATACCGTTTATAACACATCATATCAAGAATTCATGCTCTCAGTGTGACTTATCACTGTTGATGTTAAACTAGATTATGTGGCTGAGGTAGTATTTGTCAGCTTTCTTCACTATTGAGCTACTTTTCTCTTCTTTCCATACTGTGCTATTTAAAAGCAATTCACTAAGCACAGCCTGTACTTAAGGAGTAGAGGGTTGTGGGGTTGTGCCTTATCCCTCCTCTTTAAGTGAAGTATATCTAATTAAATTATTTGGAATACGAGAGATTTGTATCTTTTTCCCTGTTTGTTATATCAGTATGTATTCATTACCAGCTTTCATCCTTGGGAGCTTTTTCAGTTGGCTTTCGTGTCTATTATTTAACTTTTGATTCTTAATCAATTTGATTCATCAAGTTTAGGGTCCATGGGAAACAGGCCCTATTACCTTACTACCTTACAGGTGGTGTGAGTTAGAGCAAATCAGCACTTCTTAGGACATTCTTGATACCAATAGCTGGTGCTTCAGCACAAGTGGTGACATTTCAACTTTTGTCAAAATAATACACTAACTAAAGCAATTTTAAGAACCATGTTGCATCCCAGGAAAAATATTGTTTCTAGTTTTATTTTTTTCTCAAATTATCTTCTCTTGCTTAATATTGCTTACCAAAGATGAGCCCTCTTGTGTGTGCCACGTTTTAATTATTCCTATGAGTTTGTAAAATCAAATCAATCTCCACATCTAGAAAACTAAAACACATACACAAGCAGATACCTAATTCCTACAATAATCACCTCCAGGATCATTTTAGTCCTTGAAACTATTAAATAGTGCCATCTAGACTCACTTTATTGTATTAAGACAAACATCTGCCTAGTGTCTTAATGGTTCCAGGGGATGGAAATTGGGTCGGGAACACATGGACAAATTGCTAAAATATTTTGAGCTCCGAGACAGTTGCCTAAAGTTTGTATATGACTGCTGAATCTTCTTTCAATGGAACTTAAATGAGCAAAATTTATCTTCAAGAATTTAAACAGGACACCTTTTTTATATCAGAAAGAAAAATCACCATGTGATACATTGCAGTTTTCTTGCAAAATCTATAAATATTTCATGATGTCATACCCCGGTCACAATAATTTATTTCAAGTTTCCCTTTATTGTCCATACCATACAGTTAAATATCTTACTCTCTTTCCTTTGAGTTTTTGTCCTTGTACTCCAGTACAGAATTAATTGTTGGGGCACCGTCTGGTGACATAGTCTTTACTTTCTTTTGTGAGCAGGGACCCCTTCATATGTAAGCAAATAAATCTCATACCTTTGAAAGAAAAGTTCTTCTCCAATATTTTCCTCTGCTAAATTGTTGGCAGTCATTCTTATTTTATTAGTCAAGGTGGAAATGTGGATCAAGGAAGAAAATCTTTCCTTCCAAACATATGCATATGTTAAGTAAAAATGATGTGTTATTAAGCGCTCACCTACTGAGACTATCGCTGTAGCGTGGCCTGGTTCTGACAAGCCTCAGCTGTTCAAGCTCTTTTTTGGCTTATGTCTTTGAAATATATCATTTTATTTTTTCATAATAAATTTAATAAAAACTCATCATGTAAAATTTTGAAAATACAGTAAAGGCAGTGGAAAAAAGCCAACTCTAATCTGACCATTCAGAATCAAATACTGCTAATATTTTCCCTAAAACTAGTTGATGGTTTACATAGTTGTAAACAAATGATATGCAAATTTATATCTTACATTTATTTTTCACTTATATACAAAAGAATTTTCCACATTATAATTTTGTCCCAATCTGCTTTTAATGGCTATAAAATATTGTGGTGATTGAGTACACCATCATTTACTTAATCTTTCTTACTACTTAATAACAATTGAGATAGAGCCTTTAAAAGTGTAAGTCAATTCCAGAAAAAAGAAGCTTAGAGATATTCTAAATATAACCTGGATAGATACTTAAATTGTTTTATATATAAAACAATATAATTGTTTAAAACAATAAACAATATAAAACATATATAAAACAATTTATATAAAATAATAACAATATTTATTTATATATAGAAAAACTTATATGTTTATATATATTCCTTTAAAATTATATAATCATTTTACAAAACCTATACATTTTCTTTTAAATATGACCACTTAAATTGTATATTTAATATTATTTTAGTAGGGTTACCTCAGAAAGAAAAAATTTCCTTTTTAAAAAGAGGTTAACATACTTTAAATAAATTAGTCTGTAAAAAAAGCATGCATTGTGTACTTAAAAATCTTTTACTCCATTGGATAGTGACTTCAGTATCCTTTAATAGATTCAAGTGTTAGGTTGTTTTACAGGAGTTCACTAGTTTGATTTTCCTTAAATATTTATGGAAAACTAATTCTTACAAATTGTTAAAATTATTCTGGCATGTGTTATGCCCTTTTCCTGGTGCTAAAGCCCATGCACTTCCCATCATTATCAGTAAGTTTGCATAATGGCAAGGACCATCTTTGTCATGCTCGTCAGTTTATTTCTAGTACCCAGGATGGTACTGTCACATAGTAGACAATTAATAAATGCTTTCCTCTGCCAATATTTACAGAGTATAAAATATTTCTTAAAGAATTTGTAGAATTCAAATGGAAATATCAAATGGAAATATCATATCTAGACCATAAGTTTTGCACATCCTTGTATAGTAGAAGCATGGAAAAATTTCAAAAGACACTATTATTATTTTAATTATTTGAAAATTTATAGTACATATGCATTGCAATAGTTACTTTAATTATTGCCATTTTAAGGCTAGAGATAATGAAATTGATAGATGCTCTTTTGTCTTTGGTTTGAGTATACAAAGCATATATTTATCCAACAGAAATGCTTTCCAATGTAATCCTTAGAACAGTCATACTTTTTTGTACTTTGATTATGAAACTAGCTTGCATATTCAAGGTTTCTTTTGTGCTTCAGTTATAACATATAGAATTTAGGGTGTTGAAACAGTTTTAAATTTTTGTATATGTAGAATGTGTCCATCCAGATACGAATCACTTTATGTAACAGGAAAAAAAATATAAAAATAAGGGAATTTTATTTAGTTGAATCAAAAAAATCTAATACACTAATACATGATAGAGAATATGGTAATTAAGAACTGGGGACTTGGAGATAAATAAAACTGAATGCTTATTCCAGCTATACCATTTGTTAACTGTGTGACCTTAGACAAGTTTTTTAACCACTCTGAAATTTAGTGTCCTCAGCTATGAAAAAGGGAAAATTATAGTGCTTATTTCATTGTTATGATGACTAAATGGGGTAATGGGGACTAATAGCACAGTACTGCACACAGAAAAAACAAAACGTTTGCCATTTATATTCCATTAAAGAGGCTATCTACTTCGAAAACTATAGAAGCAACCTATTAAAATAAGAGGACATAGAAATTTTGAATTTTTAAGTATGTAAAACAATGCTTATTTGCCACCCAATTAAAAAATATGAAGGAATCGAGAAACCTTGATCTACCTGTTCACAACTTCCTTTGCACTCCTAGATTTCACATGTGCACAAGATGGGGAGAGTGAGGCTGAATTAATACCTGATGACTTTGACGAAAAACCAGAAAGAGAAAAGAAGCATACCAACTTCACTTTGTGCAACGTGTGTAACATTCAGCTGAATTCGGCTGCTCAAGCACAAATCCACTACAATGGCAAATCACATCAAAAGAGATTAAAACAACTGAGCAATGGGATGCTGAAAAGTGACAATGGTAAGCTTTTCTATAAATATATTCTTGATTTTACATTATCAACTTAAGTTGTTTGTGTACCTGCAGATGTGAAAGATAAAAGAATGGAATAATCTCTATTTAAAAAAAAACAGGAAAAAACATTAGATAAAAGCTTTATCAATATAGTACATTAAAATAAATCATTTCTCTTTGAGGGAGAAGGAGAAATTTTGTTTGTTGTATGTACTCTACTACATTAGGATTGTGACCACCAGGAAATTTGCTATAATTTAAAAAGGTTGATTTTAGAGTTTATTGATGTTTGCCTTTAATATAGTTACATATGGAAACAGGTATCCTTTCACAGTGTATGTAAAAAACAGTGGCTTTTTAAAACATTTTTTATTTTGCAGGTGTGGAGGAGTCAATTGGTTAGTAACACTGCAGTTGATTTGAAATAATACGTATCTTTTCAAATAGGTGTTTTAATCAATAAACTATGCTGCATTAGTGCAGACAATGTTTAAATTTTCTAGTGAAAATTATTGGCTTGTTTGATAACTTTAGACTACTTTTTTAAAGTATGTGTTGAATTTGAGTGAACAGATTTTAAAAATAGCACAAGAATACCTTTGGAAACAAATGGAAGGTTATTAGAAAATACAGACAGGTGGGGAGAGGTGGGTGAACTTGTGCAGAGGGAACTTTGGAGAGCTAATCTGTAAAATACTAGAGTTCCAATATTGTATTCTGGTTGGATGTTTTATATTTGATAAATACGATATGTTTTATCTAAATTATACTGATATTTTAACATGAGGCTGAATTATATATAATTATATATATAATCTTTTCTAATATTTGACAGTATAAAGATTTTTAATATAATTTTGTGATTTGCCTCAATGTGACCAAATAATGAGAAGAAAAAAATAGTACATTTTTAAAATGCAAATTACTCCAACCTTGCTTTATGTAGTTTTTGTTCGTTTGTTTTTAGAATGAATGAGCTATAATATTCTAATGAAAAGGATTTCATATTTCTCTTTCAAATGTATGGCATTTAGTTAATAATGGACGTTATTTGTTGAAAAGATGTAAGAAACAAAATCTATCATCAGAAAGTAACTATTAAATTCTATAGGCATAAAATGAAGCTAGCATGGCAAATGTACTTAGTAAGACATGATGTTTTGCAGTATCTATTTCAAATTACATAAGAAAAATCTATTACTTATCATTAACTTCTAGTTGAAACTATCTGAAATACAGCATGATTTCAAATCCAAGTTCTTTTTCTTTAAGTTTGTGTTGGTGATGGTGATGCTGTAAGCTTTGGTGTTTTATGTCACCTGTCTTGATAATCACAAACCTCTTTTTGAGAAGTAAAAAACAATATTGTAGAACAAAATATATGCCCAGTTTAGAAATCCAAATCAGAGCTAGTCCTAGACAAAATTTAGAATGACCGAAGATTTTTAAACCTTACTAGGAATGAGTTTCTTCATATTGAATATTTCAAAATGATCATATCAATGCACTTATTATGGGCAAGTATTGTACTAAAAGCTTTATGTACATTTTGTTATTCAATTTTTCCTCACAAAAAACTAGAGTGATATTGTGATTATATTCATTTTATCTACGTGAAAATTGAGGATAACATCAATTGAATATGCCCAAGGTCATACAGCTATTAAATGGTCAAATTTGCAATCACACCCTGTTCTTACTCTCCTAAATATCTGCACTTCTAAAGTCTGCTGTCTCCCAAAATGAATATGCTGCAGAAAATGTGCCTTTTTTCATTCAAACAGAAAAATCATTTTAGGAGAGCACGAACAATTAAAATTCTAATATGTTCCCCCAAATGCTTTGATTAATATAGTACTCAACGAAATATTAATTGCTAGATTTTCTATTCAGATTATTTTTTCTTAGGCTTTTAAGTTTACATGTGTTGTAAAAACATGATGATAAAAACATGATGTGAGCACTGGCGTTAGGTCGTATCAGTTTGGCCTGAAATTATACTTCAGAGGAAGGAGGATGTGGGATGAGAAAAGCCAGGGATGGCATGGTCAGGCCAACTCTTGGGGACTAACTGGGAATTAGGGGCCATTGCCGAGCCAACAGTGTCAATCACATTATCTGAGAAGGTATGGTGAAATTGGCCTTAATCTGGGCTGTGTCTTTGTTCAAGGACATTTGATCTGGTGTGTAGAGTGTACTTGCCGGAATCAGTAGAGAGCTATGATACTTGAAGTAGGACAGAAAACTCTACAGTAATTCTCAGTAGTGGATTTTAAGTTTCTAGGGACCTGGTTGTGGGATTGGGCTAGGGTTAAGGGAGGAGTTGCGAAGAATTCAGTGTGGTTCAAATTTCAATAATGTGCCAGGATTTCCTCCTAAGAAAAGAACTGTAATGTTTGCTGCAAACGAAGACAGAAATCATGATGTAAAGATTTAATCCACCTCTTAAGGTAAGGAGAAGGGTTATGTTCCAGTAGCAGATTGCAGAGTTAGTAAAGCAAACCTAATTCATTTTAAATCCTAACATTTAGTAGGATAAGGGTTTCTTACATTCTGCCAGGTGCCATCAGTGGGTATTTGTAAGTGGAAATACACATAAAAATATTTCCCTAGACTGTTCTGCTGATTGCCTTACTTGACTCCCAGTCAGGCCACCCATCACTTTGCAACTGATCAGTTCCCATGTTTCTTACATAGAGAACTGTCACTTTTCCATGGCCACTGTGGCCATCAGACAAGATGTTGAAATAGAGCAAGCTCCTCTGCTTTAAAAAAAAAATAGACCACTTTTTAGAGCAGTTTTGAGTTCACAGAAAGATTGGGTGGAACATAGTAAAGTTCCCATATACCTTCTATTCCTTCCACACACAGCTCCCGTCCTGCGCCACAGCATGCATCTGGTACAATTATGAACCTACACTGACACCGTCATCATCTCCCACAGTCCACAGTTTACAGTAGGGTTCACTCATGGTGTTGTACTTTCTAGGGTTTTGACAAATATATAATGACATGTATCCAAGGATCACAGTATCATACAGAATAGTTTCACTACTTTAAAAATCCAGTGTACCCTGCTTATCTGTTCCTCCCTCCCCCCAACCCCTGGCAACCACTGATCTTTTATTGTCCCCATGGATTTGCCTTTTCCACAGTATCACAGATAATATTAAAATAGCTTATATCATGCAGTGTCTAGCCATTTCATATTGGTTTCTTTCACTTAGTAATATAAGTTTTCTCTGTGTCTTTTCATGGCTTGATAGCTCATTTCTTTTTAGCACAAAACTACCCTGCTTTTATTTATTTTATTAAAAATAATTTATCCTGACCGTTTATTTCTCATAACACTGCCACATGATGATATCAGACTTTTCTGAAGGTTCACCAGGGGAAAGGGGGATTGTAATTAAAGGATTATACAACAGAGGGAAAGACAATTAATCCAGTTGAGGTGACTTTTGTCCAGGTAGAAAGACCTGGCTGCACTCTTCAAAAAGAATTCCCATTTGGGAAGATCCTAGTTGATAACCTAGCCCCTCTGCCCTCCTGTCTTCCTCAACTCCCTTTAGGAAGTGCTCCTTTTTATTACTTCTCTAGTGTGTAAACGGAAACCATCATTTTAAACTGTAGGTGGGTCTAATTATAGACTATCAATCTCACAAATAAATTAGTACTTTACATTAATATACAGAAACTATTATTTCTTTTAGATATCCTCCATATCTCCACTATAAAAATGTGCCTTTCAGGCTTCTTGGCAATAAGAAAGGAGCCCAATTATTAGCTTTATATACCTATTAATGGTCATTCCATTGCCTACACAGAGACCAAGCTAAAAATAACAATTCACACCAATAATGGATCCTGTAAATTCTTAGTAAGATAATTATCATTTTTAGGTTATTTAGAGAAAGATATGGGAGTTGTTTTATTCTCTTTGAGCATGCACACTTGCAAAAATGATTGCTGTGAACTCTTTATTTTTTATTTCAGCATATTATGGGGGTACAAATGTTAAGGTTATGTATATTGCCCATGCCCTCCCTCCCCCTTTGAGTCAGAGTGTCACACTTGAAGCTGTGAACTCTTTTTTTTCAGAAAATTTTCACCTCAATTTAGATTTAAAATGGAAAATACTTAAGGAATATGACCAAAAAGATTTTTATCTAAATTTACTCAACCTTGTACAGGTTGCAAATAAAATGAATAATAGGCATGGAACTAATTTTTAATATTCATTTTGGAATGTCTAAATGGAAAAAAAATCATTATTTTGATATCAGAATGTTGTGTAATTATACGCCTCAAAGTATATCCTAATATATGCGACAAAAAACAGCATGGATAAGAGAGAGCATCATAGTATTTCAAATAAAGTTTTTATATTTCTGAAACAATATGGCATTTCACATGTCATCTCACTAGAGAAAATGATTTTCTGAAGATCACTGTTAAAAACTATCTGATATATACAAATTAATTAGGAGGCTATTGTTCCCAAAGATTGACTACCTTCAATTTCTGGTAATGGTGTACTTTTTTGCAGAAATAAAGTCATATAGAGCACATATGCACCACCCAAATGCATGTTGTTCTGAGACTCCCAGGTCCTTCCTGCTGAGTTGGAAATGTTGCCAGCTAAATTCCTCCCCAAGCATTGCCCTCAGCTGATGGGAGCTACCTCTCCTGAGTTTGTTCCCGCCCTTGGGGCCACCTGCATCCAATGGCTGGTCAATGCTGGAGTACAAAGTCCAGTACAAAGTCCCAGCCCCATGCCTCAAAAGTGGGTAAGCATCTCTGAAAGGCCATTCCAGCTTCAGAATTGCTTATGTCTTTGTTGCAATTTTATCACAGGCTAAGCTCACTCTCTACCCAGTCCTGCTTTCCTCATGTCTCACAGGTATAGATCTCTAGTCTACCACCTGCACATAAAATCTTCATCTTAGAGTTTGCTCCCTGGGAATCCACCTAAGACACCACCAATGCTTTTAAAGTCATTGGTGTGAAGTCAATTTCCTTCCACCTCTAAAGATTTGAGTCTAAGTTTGCTGAAATGAATTAATAATAGACAGGTTAATAGGAAAAATGGTGTACAAATGTATTAATATGCACAAACGTGGGAACCCTATAATACGTGAGACTCAAAGAAGGGGCCAGAGGTTGAAATTTATATACCATCCTGAGGCTATTGAAAGAATAGGTGTTCAGGGCTCCTGCATGGTACGTGGAGGTGGTGTCACAGGTTATGGGAGAGTGAGAGGAGGAAAGCATGGCATGCAAGGGCTGCCTTGTTATACAAATAAAAATCTCCCAGGGAGACTCAGAGCCTCCCTCAGACAGAATAGATAGTGGCCTGTGGTAAAGTGTCTCTGTCAGCCCTTCAAAATTGTCGGACTTTTAGTCTCTTTTTCCTGTGAATAAATCTTTTCTAGGTTCAGATAAGGCAGGTAAGGAGGTGGAGAGAGGGCTCAGAGAAAACCTGTTTGCATCTCCTGTTTATTTCATCAGTGTAGTTTTCTACATATATGTAAACCTGCCCCACAAAAGGACAACTTTCCAAAACTCTTCCTGTGGTCTGTAGCCCCTCTGAATAGCCATCTCAAAATATGCCAAAGAAGTATATTTTAGGGTGAAATATTCTGGCTTCCTTCAAACTCTCAATAAATGAGCACAATATGTTTTGTTGTGCAAATGCAACAAAACGTAATCCTTTCCTCCACTCTTATTTTCCATTTGATGTCTGTGATTTAAAGTTTACCATTAAAAATGCAAAGGGAATGAAAAGGGGGCTGGAATTAATTGTTCCAGGTACTTTATACACATCATCTATTGAACCCCAATCAACAATTCTACAAAGGAAGTGTTTTTACCTCTATTTTACAAATAAGATATCCAAGGAACAAAAAAACTAAGAGACTTACCAATATAGCTATTGGTCCGTAAAGTTGCTGAGGTCTACATTATCAGCAACACATTTATCTGTCTGGTAAACTTATATTCCACTGTCAACAAAATCATGCCATACATTTAGGTATTTTCCTGTGTTGAGTTTGTGTCATTTTTGAAACTGCTTAACTTATTACAACAAAGCCGATGTTTCCCTTAAATTTTCATCAACAAATCTAACTGCTGAAATATTTTTCACAGCATAAGTAGAGTCACATAAAAAGACTATTTTGTAATTGATCACTATATATTCTCCTTCATTCCAGGAATACACCTTTTTATATGAACATTCTTTTTAAAGATGGGGTTATGTAAAGATGTGCCAGAAGAGAGTTCTATAAGTAGAAGTTGATTAAATATGTAGACTTTATCATATTCCAGAGATTGTATGATTCACCCTCTAATGACAAGTATAGATTTAGAAATTACAAAACAGACTGCATGACTTACCAATTTTCTCTTTGGAAAAAGAATTTGATTTTATATTTATGATGAAGTTGAGTTTTGGAAGTAATGATTATTTTTCTGATTGTAAAAATTATATAGCCCCATCTAGGCTTCACACAAATATACAAAAATAAATTTAAAATGGTCAAGAATTCCAAAAAGGTAATTACTTCTAAGTGTTTTGTCACAATTCACTAGATATGCAAATAAATATAAATAACCAATATTATTTGTACAATTTTACATGCATCATAACAATGCATATCACTGCCTTTTATTATGCATATTATAAAATTATTAATCCTATAGATTTTACTCACATTTTTCATTTTGTTTTCTATCTGATATATGATAGAAAAAACCACATTATAATGAAGAACAAAATGAAATATTAAAGTGTTGTAAGAGATTTTATCTAAAACCAGAAATTTGAAGATTAGAATAAAAATGGTTCTTTAATTCATAAGAACATTTGGAAATACTTATTACAAAGGGTATAATTTTCAGGATATTTAAAGTTTCTGTGGCCAACTAATTTAATTCAATTCAGGTGCTCACCATTGTTAAACTCTTGCTAATCCCTGCTGAAAGATTGAGGAATAAGTTGACCTATCATGGCAGCTTTATTTTATTCACACTATCTTTGTCATTTTTGAGTTATTTTACTAAGCCTGGTTTCCTATTTTTATTGGGCTGAAACTGCTATCAAATAATTCAGTTTTATCTAACAGTATTCTGGAGTGTTTTGGTGATCATTGTTTTGTAGCACATAAATCTAAACTATTGCCGCCTTATCTATCCTGTTATCATTAAATTTGCTTTCATTTAAGAGAAAAGCTAAATAAAATTTTCTTTTCTATCTCTCACTGATCAATTTTGTTTTTTTTTCTTTCCATTGATTATCCAAGATGATGTTAAAGTGTCAGTAAAATTTCAATTTACAAGATTTCCTTTTTCTGCCATATTGACACTTAATGAAAAAAATAGTTTGTAGAATTTTCTCACACTCAAGGCCTTGATTTAATATATAAATTCATTATTTAAATATACATTTGTCTCACCTTTTGATCTCTAAGGACTATTTTTCTTTTGTAGAAGTCAGTAGACAAATTAGAACTTGCCAGTACATTTGTGAATTCACGGTAATCTTTTTTGGGATAATTTTATTTAGCAATAACTTCTTTCTTAATGATAGCTTATCTATATTAGTATATGACATATGCAATGTGGCAATAAGAGATATTGCTTTGCTCATACTTCTCTCTTACTGATCACCTCCTTTAGAAGGTTCAGCCAAGGTGAGGCCATGAAAAAATGTTGGTATTAAATTGTCCCAAAAATATGTAATAAAACATTTTGTTCTTGTTTGAGTGAACTAAATTTCTTTTTTATCCCTGAAGAATAAAAATGTAGGAGAAAGTAATAAATGTTAATTTCACTGTGCTCAAATTTTGAGTAGATTTCTGGCTTTGGTTACAATTTTTTTTTTTGTCCTAAAGAGAAAACATGTTATTTCAAAAAGGATAAAGTCCCAGCTGCTGGCTACTTGCTTCACCTGGACTCAATATGAATGCCATTGAAGGGCACCATCATTTGCAGCACAGAGATCTCTTTGTCCAATTTATGTCCCTAAGAAACCCCTTTGCCAGGATACTGGTAGAGTTTTGAAATGTGAGGCTGATAACACAGATTGACTCTTGGCTGGAGATCATCCAGCAGGCTACTGTGCCCAAGATGAAGGTACTCTTGTTCTTCATGACTGTTGTTATCCATGTACAGTTAGATAAAAGGAACTTTAAGGGAAGCCTTAAGAGAAAAAAGAATGGATTAAATGCATGCTATGTAGCTTGAGAATAGAATGTATTTGGGATAAAGATATTTCCATTTGTGATTCTGTGTGTGTCTACACGTAGGAGTATGTGTGTTTTGGGGAGTTTGAAGAACTGCAGAAATTGAGAGCTTTGTAGCAGAGTGTAGAATAAATTTTTTGTGAATTTAAACTTTAGATCTGTTTAGCTCAAGAAGAACTACTTCTTGTTTCTTCACGTTTTGTCTCTTTCAGTCACTAACCACATCTAACAGCAACATCTTCCAGTTCTAGTGTTTCTCTACTTCCAAACTGAAGAAAATAATCACTTTTCCACTTTTCTAGCTTTGAAAGCACAAGCTTTTCCACTTTTGCTGTCTTTCCTTTATGTTTCCCCTAAAAGTAATTTGCAGGGTAACAGAGGTAGTAGTAATACAGGTAGGATAATTATATGTACGCATTTCTCTTTACTGCTTTATGCCCTGAACAAGTTATTTTGCATTTTGAGACCAACCCTACTTAAACTGGCCTCTAATTTCTGTAGGTCCATATCAGGCCTGGCATGCTTCCTCTTAAGCATAGTCTTTTTTGTTTGTTTCTCAAAAACACTATGTAATGGCATGAGTAAGTGTGTGTGTGTGTGTGTGTGTGTGTCTTTAAGATGGCACCATGGATTCAATTCTCTAAATAGGTTTCTTAAATATTAATTTTTAAGTCTTTAAAGGAGAGTTCAGAAGGTAATTTTTAAACATAACAGCCCAGATCCATGTATTCCCTTTCCTTGCTTTCAAAATTGCAATGATATTATATAAGAAATTTGGAAATATAAGCAAATAAATCCATAGCAGCACTGCACACTTGGGAAGAGTAAAATAGTGAGGAATTTCTGGAAGATCTGAAGGAAATGATATGAAAATGAGGGGAAACACTAGATCTAAACACAAATAAGGAAACCCATAGAGTTGGAGAAAAAGGACCCTAATAACTTGGACTTCCAACGAAACTTCAGAATATCTCTAAGATTATTCTGAAGCAGCCTTTTAAAAGGCTTTTAATGTTGCTCATTGTTGGCTGAAAATTGTAATGAATTTACTTATCCTGGTTTGCAATTAGAAGCTGAGATATAACTTACCTGCACAGCCTAATAGTGAAAATGAATCTTGGGGCTATAAGCCAGAAAGCTCATAAAGTGAATAACCTCATGGGGTCAAAGGTAAGAGAGGATAGAGGGAACAGACATGTCCACTATGAATTTTTAATTTGTTAGGTTTGTAATGTATACTGCCATTCCCTCTTCCATCTTACCTAAGGAATCTTTTGTAAAGATGACTTTGCTTACTGACTTTTTGTTTAAAATATGAGATTAGAGTCCTTCCCAGGGAACTGAAAGGGGCACCAAGACTCTCCACAGGTTGAGGTTGACACCATACATGCAGGTACAAAGATGAAGGATGGATTACATATGCATTACCTGTTTGGAACTACTTGTATCGGGTACAGTTTTGAAATAAAAGATATAAACAGGTCATATTTACTACTCACTCAAAATGTGCCAATCCTTAGAGGAGAGAAAATGTGTACATAAATTTCAGTTCAATAATTTACTTGAGAGAAAACATGATTTTACTTCAAGACTTCATTTCAGTGACTCAGTAGAAGTATAGATATGTAGAGGCTGTGTGAAATAATCAATGAGTAAGAGGTAAAAAGGCTATGGTTTCAAAAGGAGAAAAATATATGAATATTTAATTTACTTATATATTGAGTAAGCATTTCCTATATGCAGTAAGAATTCTGACCTGGGTCTTATCCTCATTGATATAATAGAATAGCTCCTGCTGAGGGAGTTATAAAAGGGCCAAAAGAAAGAAGAAAAGGGGTAGCAACCTTAAAATTTAATGCTTATCTTGTAGGAGGAAAGTGAAGAGTCTCCTAAGGAAATAATGAAGGTGTCAGAAATAAAAATGATGAGTAACGTTTGTTATGTGTTTACTTTGTTATAGATATGATTCTAATAACTCTATGTATATAATCAATGTAATTCTCATATTTTATGAATTAGATATAATTATTAGTATCCATTCTGTAGACCACACTGATCCAAAGAAAAGTATTAATGATTTACCTAAGGTCACCTGGTTAGAGAGGGGGAGAGCCAAACCCTGAGCCCTGGCAAGCTGGCTCTAGAGTCTATGCTCACGTTCCTGATGCTACGTCAGTTCTTAAGCCTGGTAAGCAATGTGGATTTATCCAGGGTTCAGAAGCCAAAGGAGGAGAGATTTTCAAGAAAAGAGGAAATGGTTATCTAGTGGGTGCTGAAGGTTTTTTTCAGGGTGGTCAAGATAGGCAACCTTTGTGGAAGATCTGGAAATTATAAATGAAAGATTATCATTGAAAAATTATTTCAATGAAGTGGGAAAAGCAAAATCAGATTTTGAGAGGTTAAGACAGTGTTTCTCTGATGGTCTTTAGACAACCTAATTCAGAATCACTTTGGGTACCTTTTAAAAATTCATATTCCTTGGTATACATTCCAAGCTCCTTACAATGGATATCTCCAGGAATATTTAGTTAGAAGAAATAGAAAATCGATAAGGAGGATATAAATAAATAAAAATTTAAAATTTAATAAAAAAAAAACAAGATGGGAAGGATAGGATAAGGAAGAGGATTGAGATGGACACAGCCCAATTTACATACCTCAGTCAGCAAGGAAAACTCTGCTATTAAAGGCATTTTCGTGACCATCTGTTTGTGTTCTAACGTGGGCTGGGAAAAGACTAATTGCTAGCCCAAGAGACTAATCAAAGTGCTTTCTTCTTGCTATATTATCAGTTTGTTTTAGGGACTCTCATCTATCTACCAGTCATGAAAGCAAGTGGCTGTCTCTCTCTAAACCTGGCTCTGGAGGTTGGGAACGAGTCCTGAGCATTGTAGGTAATTCGAAGAGCAGATAATCCATCTGTGCAGGGACAGGAGGGCTATGCACATCACAGTTTGCATCTGGTGTTGCTCTTTAGCTTGGCATTCGGACTATCAAATTTTAGAACTTCATTATAAATGAATGTCCACCTGTGTATACTTTCTCCCAAATTATTTCTTTCAGCAATACTTTATGTATTTGTCCTGTTTCTTGTTACATCTTCACTTGTTGAGTATATTACCTTCATATGGCGGTAAGTTATTTTTTTCCCAGAAGTAAATTTACATTTTTAACCTGATAAATACTCATTGTGCAACTATCAAGTAATATGTTAAAGCTGATTATTCTGTAATGTCTCCTTTATTCTTTCCCACACTAGTTGCATAAGTGCTGGAGTCCCTGCCTATCTAAGATACTATGTCTGAGAGACTTACTGGGACAAGGGGTCTTTAATATTTTTCCTTTCATTTCATCCCCTATTTAAAATTAAAAGTCCTTGATAAATTGATTTTTACCTTGAGGTATCTGAATGTTGTTTTGAATAATTAGTGTTCCTTATGTTTAATTTACTCATTATTAACTGTAAAAGAGACCCAAATTGAAAACTGTTAACAGCAAACCATATTGTCTTTATTTTATTTCAACAAATACTGAGAAAATACTATCCATTGTTTTTTATCAAGATAATATGAGATTTGAGAATTATACTTAGTTATTCTAATTTCAAAATCCGATTTTTAAGGCAGAAAAATCACAAGTTTATAAAGAATAGGAATATTTTTCTTTTCATTATTTAAATCTTTTAGTTGTGAGTACCTAAGTTTGAGACAATAAATTAGGATGGTGTCAAAATAACCTAACACAACTTAAGGGTGCTCAATTACTTGTGATATATGATTATAATTCTGTCAAGCACATTTTATTTGCTCTACCAATGAAGAATCTCATTTGCCTACACTATTGATGGAAGTGTCCCAATGTTTGTAATTCTTGCTATCAGGTTTTTATTTTTACTTCCACAAAATATTTTTTACCTTTTAAAGAGAATTTCCAAAAGAAGTATCTTTAGTTCCAGAAAAAATCTTAGTAAGGTACAATATTCTCACTAATATAAACATCAGAGCCTACTATAGTTCCATTGCATTTCTGATATGGAAAAACAAATTAAAGCAGAGACCTCTAAATTCCATGTGCCTACTCCTGAAATAATTTCTTTACCAAAGCTATTGATAATTTTTTGTACTTATCTCACATAAAATTTTATTTATTTTTATTGTTACATAATAATTATACATATTTATGGGTCTATGTGATATTTTGATACATGCATACAATATGTAACGATCAAATCAGGGTGATTAGGATATCCCAAAGCTATCAATAACATTGGGATTGTGCATCACATGAGGTTGACTTACTCAATGATGCTTGAAAAATATACCTATTTTGCATTTAACACTGTTTAATGACTACTTTTATTAACTTAATATAAAAGCCAACCACCAAATATTGTATGCTATAACAATAATTTCTTTGAAGTTAAATTATAATCAAATCATATAAAACAAATGATGTATTTCTTTTAATGTAACTGGAAGATGAAGAATACTGTTTGTTTTCTGTGAAGAAATGGTGTTGTTAGGAATACCATAGTTAAAGGGTTATAAAACTTAAAACAGAATAAAATTATCTGAAGTAGTCCTGATTATGCAGAGATCGCTTATCATATGTGATTGAGGGAGGTGTTAAAAATTAAAAGAAAGTGGGCAGATATAGGAGAAAACTGAAAGTGAGCCATGAAGTCCCAGAGAGGCAAGATATATATATATTAAAGGGTTCATAGAAACATCAAGGCTTGAAGGAGCTTTTTGGCTCATATCTCATTTAGGACTCCAGGACAATTCTACTTTGTCTGGTGATCTTGTGTAAAGTAAAGTGATCAGACAAAGAGAGCTTAAGTTGTGCTAGTCTAGTGCACTCTTCAGTTACCCTATGGCGGAGAGGAAGCATTCAGATATTCTCTTGTTTCCCTGCATGGTGAAGTCCTATGTAGCTGAGTTGAGAAATGTTGGTCTTGGGATGGTGAGGGGCAGGGAAACATCATCTTCTAGAGCTGGACTTGGTTCAGTGATGCCGCAGAGACTCAAGAGTGATTTGCAGCATCAACATGAATCAATATGGGATCAGGTTAGCCAGATAAGTATCCTCATACTATATCAAGCTGGAAATAACATGAGCTTTAGTTATAGCAGCAGGATTTCATCAAAAGGCATGGCAGAATGCCCTTGGCTGGGCACCCAAACAACCATACCCCAGTGGACTTCAACCAGCATATTTTTTAGGACAATTAGCCAGGGGTTTGTTCACATAAGACTTGCTCTTTATTCCCAGTTTGTTCACGTAAGACTTACTCCATATACCAAAAACCTTTTTGGACAGGAGAAGAAGAAATGAGAAATAAGCTAAAAGATTGGATGCTAAAACTAAAAGTAACTGAGTTATGAAAATGGGAATATGGGAATCAGCAGAGAGAGAGAGCTACCATAATTAGCACATTTAAATATTAATTTGTAACTCTGCTATGTATCTCACATGGTGTAAGGGTAAAAGATAACCAGAAGTTTCCAATAAAATGTAGCTGAGGATGCTGTTTGTGAGCAAGACCAGCCACAGAATTTGCAGGGCCTGCTGCAAAATACAAATGCAGGATCACTTGGTAAAAATCTATTAAGAAATTCAGGGCACTCACAGTGGAGCATCAAACCAGGCACGGGTCCCTCATGCGTGTAGGACCCTGTGTGTCTGCAAAAGTCACAGGGCCATGGAGCTGACCCTGGCTGTGAGCTTGCTTGATGAGGTTACAGCCTCAGGGAGGACCTGTCCCTGTGAGCAATGGCTATTGGTAATACCACTAAGCCCAGCAAGTGATTGGGGTCCCACTTGGACCTCAGGGGAACTGTAGTACTGGAGAGAGCAGAAGTGGAGTCCAATCAGCAGATGGGATGTGGCTCATTCTCTGTGGGAACATTCCAAAAACAAGAGAACTGAATGTAAGTTCACCAGCCACAGATTTGTACATAAGAGGTCAGAAGGGAGCACAATAACCATGTAGAAAATGGTTGTGTGCAGTGATGTTTTGATAATTGTTTAACAGCCAGCTCTCCAGAGAATAAAAGCCATGGTATATAACATTTACCTATTTTCCACCATGGCTACCAATGTGATAGGAGGGAAGAAGGAGTGGGTAATAGATATACACAATTGGTTCTTGCAAGCCAGTGCAAGGTTTCACCACATCCCTGGTTGTATGTGTGGCCAGTAGATTCAGAGGACACTACAAGTACTTTTATAAGTAGAAGAACATTATGGTAGGCCAAATAATATCCCTCCAAATATGTCTACATCCTAATCCCTGAGACCTGTGGGTATGTTGCCTAACATGGCAAGATGTTTTTGCAGATGTGAGTAAATGCAGGATCTTGAGATGAGGAAATTATGGTGCATTATCTGGGTAGGAAAATGTAATAACAAATGTCCTTTTATGAGGGAGACAGGAGTGTCAGTGAGAAAGGAGATGTGATAATGGAAGTGGAGGTTGGAGTGATGTGCTTTGAAGGTGGAGGAAGGGACCAAGGAATGCACGCAGCTTCTAAAAGCAGAAAGAAGCAAGGAAATGGATTCTTTGCTTAGAGCCTCCAAAAAGGAACACAGTCCTTCTAACACGTTGATTTTAGCTCACAGGTTCCATTTCAGACTTCTGACTTCCAGAACTGTAAGATACGCTTGTTTTATTTTAAACCACCAAATTTGTGGTTATTTGGTGTAGTAACAATAGGAAATGAATACAGATGCCATTCTTTTCCCAGGTGTTATGAGGTCAAACAGGTACTCACTCCCCCAGTCACCTGTTGGTGTTATTTTAGAAGAGAGCAGGGGATAGGAAATATTAAGCTTTTGTCTGAAAGAATTACCTAAAGACGTTGTTTAGATTACTAAATGAAGTAAATTGAGTTTTTCTAGCCCATGTGGTTAAAGGACTTATGATAGTTAATTTTATGTGTCAACTTGGCTGGACCATGGTTTCCAGATATTTGGTGAAATATCATTCTGGATGTTTCTGTGAAGGTGTTTTTTGGTTGAGATTAACATTCAAACTGGTAGATTTTGAGTAAAGCATACTGTCCACCTTAATGTGGTGGGCCTCATCCAATCAACTAAAGTCCTCAATAGAGCAAAGAATGACTTCCATAAGAATTCTGCTAGCAGACTACCTTTGGAATTGAACTGCAGCTCTTCCCTGAGTTTCCAGCCTACCGATTTACCTATTCAGATTTTGGACTTGCCAAGCTTCCATAATTGTGAGAGCTAATTTGCTCTCCTTAAGATAGAAATCAATCTCTCTCTCTCTCTCTCTCTCTCTTTCTCTCTCTCTCTCTCTCTCTATATATATATATATATATGTAACACACATACACATACACCTCTTGTTGGTCCTGTTTCTCTGGAGAACCCTAAATAATACACACATCTAAGTTTATATTTAATACATTTGTAACCTTAGTGTACATGTAATCCATCAGCTGTAGAATTATAGTCCCTGTTCAAACCCTAATTATCTCCCTCCTCAATCCACAATGTCTGAGAGGCCAAAAGCTGTCTCTCTCATGTGTATTTAAGAACATCATATTCTTGGTTTCCACCTGATACTCGGTTCTTTTCTTCTCTCTTCCTCTGGTTCATTACAGAAAAGTCTCATGTAAAGCTGCCAGCCTAGTGCTACCACTGTCAGTCAGCTCACCCAGATGTGCCTGTGATGTTCCTTCCCCAGCCCCAGAGCTCTCCAAAGGTGCCTAGACCAATGAAATGGCCCAAAGTGCCACATCCTCCCCCACATTCTCCATGGCGTAGAGGAAGACAGATCCAGAGTTGAGACATAATGTTCATGTTGAATATATTGTACTAGGGAATCCAAATTAGAAGATATTATTTTATTTTTTAATTTACGACTCCTCTCCCTAGATAGAAATCCATATGAGCTGGGGCTTTGGCCAGGCTGGGAATCTCTATTTCCTTTCAACACTCCCAGAATGGTTTACTCTCTAGTTCCTTAAGAAGATAAGTTTTCCCAAGAGGCTCAAGGTCCCCTTAAACAGTGTCCTGAAGGAGTCACCCCCATACGCACTCTTCACATGATCAGATTGTTCTGAATTTTTCACATGAATATGGCTCAGATGAAGCTAAAGCTTCCACTAGTTATATTTATTTAAATTTTATTCTGGATACTCCTCTTGGAATATTAAATATATTTTTAAAACTCATATATGGGTTCACAGCAAGCTAGATAAGTTATATCTTAACTACTGTGCCTATCCTTCTGTAATTTAATGTGTTAGCAGACTAATTGCATTAGTGGCCTGAAGGAAGAGATTAAAAGTATTTATCTTCATTTTAATACTTAGTGCAATGAGTATGTCTTCTATGTAAAGAATTCCTACTCAGAACCTAGCGGAAAAGAAAAGTAGGTACCCAGTCTCACCATTAATTATTGATCTAAACATATTTTGCCCATTTGCATATTTATCGGGGTGTTATTCTAAGAATTTAGCACTTGATTTCTTTAGGTAAAATCTAGTGTGAACACAATTCTTTCCCGCTGAGGAATGTTTATGTAAATAAAAGCAATAAAACTATTTATATTTTATAAGTATGTTATACAAACACACCATAACTTAGGAGCCATCTGGCAGTTACTGCCTAGCTTTAAGATACGTATAAAGCCCTGTTTGAACATAGCTTTATAAAGGAAAAGATTGAAATGTGACCATTATGAAAAGAATATCTTCCTAAAAGACTTGTTTTCCTGTTGCTACGTTGTTTCTGGTTCCCCCTGATTATTGCTGGCAATCTTTTATTTGCCTTGATTGTTTAATAAGATTCTTGAAAGAAGCAAATGCAGTAATGTAGGTGGAAGTAGTTCAGCAATCTCTTTTTCTTACAAAGATGTGAATTTTAATTAGTTATCTCCTCTGAAGCAATTGGGTTATTTGAACATAAATTGTTCTAGGAATTCCATATTAAAATCCGGAATTACAGTCAAGGGAATAAACTCTGAGGACTTGAGAGATTTCTGGAATGTTTCTTATACACAGAAAATGCTCATCACCCTGTGGTACGTAGCACTGATAACACCAAAGCCAAAAGATGTAGGACCTAGGGAGGAAAGAGAGGTGGGGAAAGTGCATTGTCTTTAGCAGGTGACCTGGGAACAAAGGGAAAAAAGGAGCAGTGACAACTGTGGGAAGGAGGAGAACACAAACAGAACCTCCAGGATCAACCAGAAAAAAAATGTTTTAAAGAATGTAAAGAACAAATAGTCTGCATCTGAGAGATGGGGATCCAGGTAGTTGAATTGACAGACACTTGTATTAGGGGGTCTCTATGCTGGTGGTTCTAATCAGCATCACCTGAGTACTTTGGAAAAATGCAACTCTTGGGGCCTATCCCAAATATATTGAATCAGAAACTCCAGGGATAGGGCAAGCAATCTGTGTTTTAAAGAGTCCTTTGGGTGATTCTGTTGCAGGCTTAAGTTTAAGAATCACTGTCCTATAAAATAACACCTCAGAAGCAGTAAAGATTAATAGGTAATTTATGTAATGTATTTAGTGCAAGCAAAGTTAACCTTCAATAAAATAAGTGTTAGCTATAATTATGATTAGTTTTTGTTAAATGCTATAATCAGCTGGAAGAAAAATCAAGATTGGGAAACAAACATGTATATAGACATAGAGGTTTAGGATTTATAGCATCCTTAGAGAAATAGTTCACAGGCCTCATTATACTTTGACATATACAGATCACCTGGGAATCTAAAATGCAGATTCCAATCCAGACTGGTCTGGGGTGGGGCCTGGAAATGCTGCATTTCTAACCAGCTCTCAGTTGATGCTGTAGCTGCTTGACCTGTTATTCTGAGTAACAATGATCTAGCCCATGGCCAGCTTTATTTCCACTTGAAAGTTCTTCACAGCCCCCAAAGCAATCTTAAATGGAAGAATGAGTATTCATAGCAAAGCCAAAGGATAGAAGGTAGACAGCAAGTCTGGACTCTCTGGAGTTCATGTCATCTCCCTTGAGTTGTAGCTTACTTCATCTTTTCTTAGGAAGCAATTTAACACTTCTCATTCAAGAGAATTTGGAAAGTAGTCATAAATTCCTAAAGTTGTCTGATCATTTTCCATTAAGTACATAACTTCAGAGGGAGACAAATAGTACTGCTAGACTCTGTAAAAGGGGAGAGAGATCCATTAGACAAGCCATACACAACTACCACCATGTTGATTTTACTTTGCAAAACTGTCTGGAGGAGTTCATACTCCTGCTTTGCTCAGTAAACCAGTCATGTTTAATTTTCCAAAGCAGCTCCTCTTTTGAAGCTAAATTTGCTTACTTGTTTACTTATATACACAGATTCTTGGTGTGTGGCCACATGAATGCCAGCAAGTAGAATTTTTAATAAAATAGTGTTTAAATTGTGATCAGCTCATCTTTTGGCAGTCTCACAGATTCATCCCAAGAAATGATTAAAAATATAAGTCTACACTTTAATAGAGGAAGCTGGGTAGTGCTACGTGATCTTTCTTTTAAACAACACAGTTAAGGGCTTAAAGTTAAGTGGTGGTATGACACAATTTATTTAAGTAGAATCCACTTAAGTATAAGATTGCATTGCTTCTGGACTCTGGCTCTTTTAGATCTGGTAAATTTGAATGTAATTGGATTGGATCACTCCATACTTCATGGCTAAATACAAATTTATAAGCACAAATTCTAGTTCATTTGAGTTTCCTTGAATTATATGCTTCTACATTAAGATTGTTACACAAATTTTATATAGTTGGAATTCTATTCATGAAGCTTTTAGTCTAATGTGGTATCAAATGCTAATGATAAGCTATAATTACACTATATTTTTCTAACAAACAGTCACAAAACAATTATCCCCAAAATAAAATGTGTGCTCAATGTCACTTTCAGAAAACTTATTTCTAAATCCTCAATCCTTAGGTCTACTTTCCTGTGTTAAAGCCACAGTTGTCTGAAGCTCTGGGCTTCCATTTTCACAACTCCCAGCTCAGCAAAAGAGAATGTTTCTTTCCTACTAATTACAGCAAAAAACCTTATTTATCACTGAAATCTGTAGCCAATGCAGAACTAGGGAAAATTAGTAGTAGGATCTAGAGTCAACCCTGACTCTCTCACTGTGGAGGAAATATTTCCTGAAGAGAGGTACCTGGAAAATTATATCTTTAAAGCCTTTAGAAGGAATTGCAGAAATTTAAAGGATAATAAACATTAGCCAGTCTCTTGTATGAGCCCCAAATAATGTCTTATTTGCTGAAAATTTCTATGGGAAAAAAATCACATAATCTCTGCAACTCCAAAAGTGCACTTGGGTCTGTATTTTAAAAGTGTATTCTAAAATATCAGGCTGCAGCCTCAGTTGTGTTTTCCTCATGTGTAGGATTTGGATTTTAAAATAATTTGAGCCTTTGCTAAGAAAATTAATTTTTATGACCATAGAAACATTGTATTGTCTCCTGTCATTTTATAAGTTTAGAGTTTTAAATTTAGCACTTAGAGGGATATTTCCTTTTCTTCCTGGTTACTTTTTACATCGTAGGTCAGTGCCCTACCAGTAGGTAGCCTTGGTTTTCAATCTCATGTTCCACCACAAAAAGAGAAAAAAGCACATCTTGCCCCTTCAAAAAATTTTATTCGAGACTCTTATTAAGAGCAAATGAGTACAGTAATTTGTTTGCTATTATGTTATTTTTAATATTAGTTTGCTTTTAATAACAGCATTTTTACAGATTTCCATTGTCATCAGTAAAAGCTTATTTTAGAAAGAAAACTTCTAAAAATATGACATTTGAAAATAAAATTAATTTTATTTCATAAGGTAACTCAACAGTGAGACTATAGCATTTTAAAGATTAATTATTTATATCTTTTTAAAGACTTCAGAGAAAATATGGATTCCAAATAAAATTATATTCCCCAGGAAAGCAATAGTTATAAAGATACTTTCTTTTGATTAAAACAAACACACACATAGAGTCTATATTCTTTGTTAATTTTTTGTTTAGGGAACAAATTATGTAGTAGAGAGTGTCATCTCAGTATACTTGTTATTGTTCTTATTAGTATGATGATAGGTTATTCAGAAGTTTTAGTTGTAAATGTTAAAAAACTCAAACTGACTTAAAAAGTGCATGTATGGCTCACTTAATGAAACATTGGTGATGAGGGTGAGGAGCTGGGGTATGCTTGGTTTTCAGTTCAGCCGTATTTGATGTCATGGCCCCTGTTGTCAGACTGTCCTGGCTCCACTATTTACTAGCTCTACGATATTGCACACATTATTTAAATCCCTTGGGCCCCAGGTTCTCTGACTATATGTGTATAATAATATTATCTTCTTCAGAGTGTTGTTGTATTAATGTATATGAGACCCCATACATAATAAGCATCCAGTACTACCATCAACATTTCATTTCCAAATCCCCTTTCCTCAGGTAGGCTTGCTTCTCCATTGACACCACACTCCCCAGCAAATCCTGGCTTCCATTTCCCAGCACTAAGGTCAGCAAAAGAGAATATCTCTTTCCTAGTTATTACAACAGATGCCTCAGAATAGCATTCACTGAACTGATTTGGTTTATGGCCAATCCTCATGGCCAGAAAGCATATGCACTGCTCTGAAAAGCCAGATGTGGCTCACATGTCTACCCTTGGAATTGACATCAATCCCACACAATTCAGGGAAGGGAAGGGCTGGTTATAAAAGGAAAATTGAAGTCCTTTTACCAGGAGAGGGTGAAGTTGATTTGGGCAGGCGAGAACAGCAGCTATTTATTTTTAAAGTTCTTTCAACTTTCATTCTAACATCTTGGCTGTATCCTTAATGCTTGTTCTAAATTATTTTGTCTCTTTCTAATTACAAGCATTTGTAGAATGTCAATAGTAATATTTAGCACTGTAACTTTAGTTCAGTAACCCTAAATACAACATCAGATTCACTAACAACTAGCATGTACCTTTTTGTTACCGAAATGTTCTCATTTGAAGAGCTTATATTATTATTTTTCTGCTTTATCTCCTATTAATTGTGAAAAACAAAGTAGTCTCCTAAAAAACAAAACAATAAACTTCACAATTATGTTTCACAATTTAGAAAAAAGTCAAGACATATTGGCTTACAGATTCCCTCATTTTATTTTTATAAGATTATCATTGAAATGCAGTATTTCGGTCTACTCTGCAACTTAATGTGTTACTCATTTAATTTATTCTGTGGAGACTTGTTTCATAGGTAAACAGCGGTTTGACTTTAAAACCTTAAGAAAATCAGAATGTCATCTTAACATGATATAGATATAATCATAAAATATACTTTATATAATACGCTTATTAATTTAGTCATTAATTTATTCAACAAATAGTATAGAGAACTTCTTATTTTGCAGGCAAAGATCTTTGCTTTCATGGAATTTATTATTTAGAAAGTATAGACAGATGATAAATTGGACACCATAAAAATAAATTTTATTATAGTAATATGTGGTATAGTATAATATAGTTTAGGGACAATGTAGATTTTACTTTAGGTATTCAAGTTGATTTATTTCAGTCTCAGCCTTAAGACAAAGGGGAAAGCAAACAAAAACATACCAAAAAATATTATAGACCAAACCATTGTTGGAGTCTTTCAGTTTATAGCAGTTAATGATGGTAATACAGGATACTTATGGAATGCTTGGAATTTTAGCATACTTGAGTAATAGGAAATAAAATTATTCTAACTGGAATTATTTATTGAATGAGTATTACTCTATATTTCTGTTTAGTGAAGCAATGTAGAAATGTTAGCTCAAATTCTATAAATAAAAATGGATTTTATGACTTTTTTAGTAGACCATATGAGGCCCCC
Organism: Cheirogaleus medius; assembly: GCA_008086735.1. Lineage (NCBI taxonomy): Eukaryota > Metazoa > Chordata > Mammalia > Primates > Cheirogaleidae > Cheirogaleus > Cheirogaleus medius. The sequence continues at coordinate 12,174,095 of VBSM01001681.1, read as the reverse complement.
TCAGACTAAGTAATCCTTTCCTTGAATGCTCACATGACTCCTTAAGTACTTGTACCTTTTTACTATGATTGCTGCTGTTCATAGTTTACCTTGTTTCAGAGTCCTGTGTATGTGTCATGGTCATCACTTCAGCAGGTCATTGTTCCTTCCTCCCTTCACTGAATAGCCAGACCCTGGGCACTCACTTGTATCATTGCATTTCTATTGCTCTAAGATCCACAGTAAATGTTTCTGTTGTTTCTCACAGTTGATATAGGGGAAACCATGATCTAACTACATTATTGGGGACATAATTCCCTTCTCTCTCATCCCCAACTCTCTAAAGGTTTCTTCCCTGCTCCCACTCCCATATTGACTTGGATCAGTGGCCAGAGTGGTCAGTAGCTAAGACACATGGCTCTTCGATAGGGAACCACTGGCCTCTAGCTTCCGCTCTTATACTCTCTAACTCTCTGGAGTATCATTACCTGGTCTAAATGCAGAGTGAATCTTTATCCCAATATGCCAAAGAGAACAAATTGTCTGCAAATATGTGTGTTTGAATAGATAGAAATAATTCTGCTGCATACATGGGAAATAGGTAACAGTGGTTACTTCTGAAGAGCACAGAGTTTGGGGGATGTGAAAAATTTCTTTGTATTTTACTTTGTATTTGCCTTTATTGTTTTAACCTTTGCGCATAAAACACATACCTGAATTAACAGAATATATCAAATGAATCTCTGTCTCTCCCTATATATTTCATTATCATTGTCATCATTCATGGCCTCAGAGGAAGCAAATGACACATTCAAATGTGTGGACAGCGGAAAGGGAAACTGCAGGTGATAGTGAAGTATCCTGAGGCTGTTAATAGCTAGTGGTTAACTACTGTTCTTGAAAGGATATGAGGATTGTTTCCACATCTTTGCAATTGTGAATTGTGTTGCTATAAACATTCGCATGCAGGTGTCTTTTTTATAGAATGTCTTTTTTTCCTTTGGGTAAAAATACCCAGTGGTGGGATTGCTGGATCAAATGGTAGTTCTACTTTTAGTTCTTTGAGTTATCTCCGTATTACTTTCCATAGAGGTTGTACTAATTTCCAGTCCCACCAGCAGTGTAAGAATGTTCCTGTCTCTCCACATCCACACCAACATTTGTTGTTTGGGGATTTTTTGATAAAAGCCATTCTCACAGGTGTTAAGTGATACATCATTGTGGTTTTGATTTGCATTTCCAAGCACACATGTACTCACCATTAAATTGGTACTAATTGATCAACAATTATGTGCACATATGGAAATGACATTCATTGGGTATCAGGCAGGAGGAAGGCGGTAGAGGAGATGGGTAAATTCACACCTAATGGGTGCAGTGAGCACTTTCTGGGGAATGGGAATGCTTGTAGTTCTGACTTGGCGTGGTGCAAAGGCAATATATGAACCAAAGTGTTTGTACCCCATTCATGTTCTGAAATTTAAAAAAAAAAAAAAAGAAAATGTAAGAGGACAGAGCTTTGGAACACAAGGAGGAAAATATCCTGTGGAGATGACTATTTTGAAAGAAGTCGTGTCCTTAGACTTGAGAAAACAGGCAGACCCTTGGAACCTGCAGGGAGGAAACTGGGAAATAAACATCACAAGGTCATTGACTCGCTGATCTCATTCATCTTCCCTGCACCCATCACCTGCTGGTGTTCTGCACTGGGGCTCATGGCTGCCAGAAAGTAATGACTGTGATCTAGTGTGTACCATTAATATAGTCTGTACAGATAAATTTCTCAGGTTGGAAACCACAGTAGAGGAGGAAGGAGAGAGCAGCTACAGGGCCAACAAATGCTATAAATAAAAATGTTAATAAATGAATAAATGTTTATACACACAGACAACAGACTCAAATTAATTCAGTATGTGCTTTTGTTCACAACTTCAGAATAGCTACCCCATTTTTTGGTTCAATTTGGTTTTCCACTTTGGACTTTATTATACATCACCAATTTAAATTTGGTCTTTTTTAAACTTTAAAGTATCACAAGAATGGAAAAACAAGCACCACATGTGCTCACCATCAAATTGATATTAATTGATCAAAATTTATGTATATATATGGGAAGTAAGATTCATCAGGTGTCAGGGAGGTGGGAGGGGTGAGTATATTCACACCTAATTAGTGTGGTGCACACTGTCAGGGGGGTGGGCATGTTTGTAGCTCTGACTTGGGCAGGGCAAAGGCAATATATATAACCCTGTGATACTCTGAAATTAAAAAATATAATAAAAATAGACTTTAAAATAGCTATGTAGATAAAGGAGAAACAACTATTAAATTTAAAATGAAACCCTAAGAATCAAATTCATTATACATATAAACTCCTAGTGAAAAACTAGTAAAGAAAAAAAACTTTAGTTAAAAAGACATAGTAAAAAACTAGTAAAGAATATACTAAAATATGGTGAAACAAAACAAACAACAAAAACCCCACAATAATACTGTGGACTAACCATTTTACAAAACTAGAGATGTCTCCTGGGGTAGGTTTGGATGTTTTTCAAGGTTCCTTCAAGCTCTGAGTCTATTTGTGCCTGAGAATTGCAGTCTTCTCAAGTTCTGGTTACTCTCAGTAAACTGTCAATCTGATACTTTTAACCATCTGTAAAACTTTTAACTAGCTGTAAAACTGACACTCATTTAATCATGTGTTATGTGGATAAATGTTAAAATGCAATGTTTTATTATATGTATGTGCCTAAGGGGCAATAAAATATGACAAGACAAAGAGTGCCAGCTTTGGGGATAAGGAGAACTGGATTTGACTTTATTAATTGTATGTTCTTAGTCAAGGTATTTACTATCTCTGAGCATTCGTTTGCTCAACTAAAAAATTGAAAAATGAATAACTACTTCACTGGGCCACTGTAAATTCACTGAGATAACAGATAATAAGTGTTGGTGTGTAATACTTGTTAGACACAGATAACTTCTCTTCCCTTAATATGCTATCCTCCTCCTGCTCTCCTGGGGCAGTGCTTTCAATTCTTAACCTGACTCTTGCCCCCAGGAGGTGAGCAGCAGGCTGGCAAACTACTGCTCACCCCACCACCAAGGGCCTGGAGGTCTAAGATTCGTCAGGCTCTTTTCACAATAGTGTTCTCCTCCAGTGGTGCAAATAATTGAGAATCGGCCCCCTTAATCTTGCAAAGTTCATTAAAGTGTAGCTAGGGTTTCTTCTTTGTCTTAGCCCAAGATGTAAACAAAATCAAGATTTAGAACAAATTCATATACTTTCAGAGTATATATTTTTAACAAAGTTATTCATTTTTGGTTTCTTTTTGCTCTATTAAGAAGATAATTTCAAGAGAAATAAAATATGTTATTTGAGAACTAGTCTTGCTGGTTATTTTTTTGTTTGTTTTTGGTAATAAAATATTACATTGGGAACAAGACTGTGCCACCCCAGGAAGAACTGCTGAATTTTTATATTTGTACATTAAGGTTCAAGGAAATAGTTTTTAATTTTCTTGTGTTCTTTAATTTCTTTAGGAGCTATATAAAAACCTCTCTTGTATTTTTAAGTAATGAAATATGTTGCCCTTTAAATAGCTGGCTTCCAAATGGGTTACAGTAAATCTCTTAATCTTTGAGAATTTATTGCACTCTAAATTGCTCATGATGTGAATCCCAATGGTATTGATGCACAATTTGTATTCAAGTTCAGCAATTATTTGAGCTTCAGTGTATCTTATTCCACGTAAACCTAAAGGTCGCCCCCCCCAATACTCGATGATTAAAAAATAGAGTATTATCCCATTTGTCTTATGATAATAAGTCTAGCATCACCTTCTTCTGTCCTTGGCTTTCAAGAAAATAATTTTAGAAATGGCAACATTCTGAGAATTTATATTGATTCAGATTTCCCATAAAACTATCAAATTTATTTATATTTTCATGTGCATGTTAACCTTTTATTAAAATAATTTAAGACTCATAAGATGTCGCAAAAGTAATATGGGGGATTTTCACGTACCCTTCATCCAGCTTGCCCCAAAGATGACATCTTATAAAACCATAGTACTTTATGACACCAGGACATTGGCATGCTGTTAAACTGTGGACTTAATTTGTATTGTAGTAGTTTTTATATGTATTCTTTTTCTTTGTATAGTTCTGTGACATGGATAGATGTGTATAACCACTCCCACGACCAGGATACTGAATTGTTTAATTACCACGAAGAAAACTCCCAACCTCCCCACAACACTACTCTGCCTCTCCCTTTCCCTGACCTCTGACCTGTTCTCCACCACTAAAATTTTGTCATTTTGAGAAAGTTATATAAATAGAACCATATAGTATATGACTTTATTCTTCCAGGTTGGCTTTTTTTTCAGGCAGCATTGTGAATTTAAGATCTAAGTTGTTGTGTTATCAATAATCTGTTCCTTTTTATTGTCAAGTATTATTTCACTGTATAGATGTACTACAGTATTTTATTAACTCATGAGTTGAAAAGCATTTAACTATACATAAAGCTTCTATGAACATTTATGTACAGGTTTCTGTGTGGACATAAGTTTTCATTCATCTAGGATAAATACCCAGGAGTGTAATTGCTGAGTTGTGTGGTTATATATGTTTAACTTCATAAGGAACTGCCACATTGATTTCCAGAGTGGCTGTACGATTATATATTCCACCTAGCAATACACAAGAGATATGGTTTCTCCACATCCTCCTCAGTACTTAATTTAACCTGTCACTATTTTTTCATTTTAGCCATTCTAACAGGATTGCAGAGGTATTTCATCATGGTTTTAATTTGCATTTCCCAAATAATAATATTCCACATCTTCTCATGTGCCTGTTTGCCATCCATATTCTCTTTGGCTAAAAGTCTGTTTAGCTCTTTTGCTCATTTGTAAATTGGACTTTTTTCTACCCTTATTATTGATTTTATAGAATTCTTTATATATTCTGAAAGCAGATCCTATGTTGGAAATGTAATTTAGAAATATTTTCTGCCAATATATGACTTGTCTTTTTATTCTCTTAACAATGTGTAACTGAAAAATAAAGTTTCTAATTTGGATGATATCTAGGTTCTTGATACTTTTATAAACTACGCTTTTGGTGTCATGCCTAAAAACTTCACTCACTCTAGGTCACAGAGATTTTCTTCTATTTTTTTCTTTTATTAGTTTCATAGTATTATATTTTACATTAAAAGTTTTGATCCCTTTTCAGTTAATTTTTTATAAAGTTTAGGTTCAGGTTATTATCATTATTATTTTTGCCTGTGGATGTCCAATTATCTCAACACCATTTATTTAAAGACTAACCTTTCTTCATTTAATTGTTTTTGCAACTTTGTCAAATATCAATTGGCTGTGCTTGTGTGGATAAATTTCTGGGCTCTCAATTTATTCTGTTGATTTGTGTATATACTCTTCCAACAAAACCACAGTGGCCAGTGACTGTAGCTCTGTAGTAAGTCTCAGTAGTGAGTACTGTGGTGACTCAAATTTTATTCCTTTTGTAAAATGACTTTAGCTTTCGTAGTTCCTTAGTGTACTTTCCTTCCCTAAAAGTTGTAGAGTCAGTTTCTCTATATCTGCAACAATTCTGCTGGGATTTTGATAGAAATGCATTAAACCCATAGATAAATTTAGGAAAATTTGACATCTTTACTATATTAAATCTTTCGTTCTATGAATGTGGTATGTCTCTCCATTGATTTAAGTCTTTGTAACTTTAGCATACAAAGTTTTTATATGTTTTGTTAGATTTATATGTATTATAATTTTGGAACTATTGTAAATTACATTTTAAATTTTTGTTTTTAATTGTTACTTCTTATGTATACAAATAAGATAGGAAGGGGTGTGTGTGTGTGTGTGTTGACCTCAGATCTTCTGACCTTGCTAAACTCTCTTATTAGTTATAGGAGCTTTCTTATATATTCTTTGCAACTTTCTATATAGCTATTATGTCTCCATATGAAGATGGTTTTCTTTGTTCCTTTTTACTCTATATACCTTTATTTTGCTTTTCTTTCTTCATTGCACTGACTAGGAGTTGCAGTATGATATTGAATCAGAGTTCAAAAAGTGGCTGTTCCAGAATTTGGAGATTTTTCTGTTATCTTTCTGTTTAAGAGTTCTAGTATGATTCCCTTATGATCAGAGAATATATTTCATATTATTTTTAATTATTTTTAATTTTTAGACTGCTATGGTTTCCAAAACTTATGTATTGGAAACAATCCACAGTGCATTAATGTTGGGAGGTAGGGTCCAATGGAGGTGACTAGGCTACAAGGGCATTGCCCTCATAAATAGATTAGTGCCATTATGGCCAAGAGTAGGTACCTTATAAAAGGATGAGTTAGGCCCCCTTTTGGGTCCCTTTCAAATTTTCTTGACCTTCTGCTTTCTACTATGGATGCTGTAGCAAAAAGGCCCTCACCAGACATGGCCCCTTAATCTTGGACTTCCCAGCCTCTAGAACTGTGAGCCAAATAAATTTCTGTTCATTATAAATTACTCAGTCTTAAGTATTCTTTTACAGTAGAACAAAATGAACTAAGACAGGGAAGTTTGTTTTATGGGCCACATCTGGCCTGTCTTGATGAATGTTCCATGTAAGCTTGAAAAGAATGTGTATCCTGCTGCAGTTTGGTGGAGTGTTCTATAATTGCCAATTAGATTGTGTTGGTTGATGGTATTGTTCAGATCTCATATATCCTTGCTGATTTTCTGTCTAGTAGTTTTAATGATTACTGATAAAGAGGTTTTGAAGTCCCTAACATTTTTCCCTTTCAGTTCTGCCATTTTTGTTCCATGTATTTTGAAGCTTTATTAGTAGGTACATATCCATTTATCATTCCTTTACCTTCTTGGTAAATTGATCCTTGGTGATTTTCTTTGTTCTGAATACTACTCTGTATAATATTAACCTTGAACTTCAGCATCCTTCGATTAGTGTTTATGTGCAATTTCTTTTCTTATCATTTTACTTTTAACCTACCTATATCATTATATTTGAAGTACATGTCTTGTTAATAGTATATATTCAGTCAATTTTTTAAACCATGCTGACAATCTGTTTTCATTGGTATTTTTAACAATTATATTGAATGAAATTATTGAGATGTTAGTATTTAAGCCCTCAAATTATTTGTTTTCTGTTTGTTGTCCCTGATTTTTCTTTCTGTTTCTCCTTTTTCTGCCTTCCTATAGATTACAGAGTATTCTATGTAGTTTCTTATATGGACCACTCAGGGGCCTACTTGGATGTTCACACACAGATTAGAGTTCTTTTTCCAGCAATGTTGTCTCTCATAACTCTCCTTTTACTTGGTAGTTGGGAACAGGAGGTGTGTGACTCTTTGTTGTTCTTTGCTTAGTATAGAGTGAGGATGATCAACCAGGCTCATTCTCACAATCGCCCCAGATGCTATGTCTGTGAAGAAAAGGATGGTACCTCTGCTTGCATTTGTGCAGGGTTGGGGATGGCTGAAAGGATCATTCCTTGAGTACTGAAGTCCCTATACAGTCTGCTTTCTTTTCTCCATCTTCCAGAGTTTTCTGAAAGTTGCTTTATATATTTTGTCTGGGGATTTTAGTTGTACTTAGACGGAAGAATAGGGTGGAATATGCTTATTATTTTATCTTGCTTCAAACCAGAAATGTCATCTGTATCAAATTTCTTAATCATTCTTATCATTTTAAGGAGACCATAGTGCTGTGCTCTAGTATATTGTAAAATAAAATAATAGCAGTTTTTTTGGCCTTTAGCTCCATTTCTCTCTCTCTTTTACACACAGATACACACACACATATACACACACACCCCACATAGGAAGTTCATGTTCAATATTCTTCTCCATAGTCTGATGAAATTGCTTTTCTAAACCTTAGATCTTCACGTTATTGAGTAGGATTTTAAGGAAATTTTATGTGTGCAATGCAAAAAAAAATGTTGAAGATATGAAGTATTTTCCAAAGCCAAAAGATATTTAATTAAGAATCCAAATCCTTTATCTCTTCCAGAAAAGGAATATTTGAGGGTATTTTTTTAAAAAAGATCATTTATATACAACTAATTATTATTTTATTAAAAGATATAAATCAACTGTGCTGTCAGCTAATAAGCCTTATATCTTTTAAAACATGTAGAATTTTAGTCCTTGGGCAACTGTAGAAATTTTCTAGTCAGACCCTTTCATTTTAAAATAGAATCATTTAAGGCAACATCATAGTATTTACACAGTATGAATCTATTGAGTTATATTTTTATAAGTTAACCGAATTTTTAGTGAATAACTTGGACTAATCTCTTCCTTAAATGTTGAAATATCTTTGACACTTTACACAGATACATTTTTTAGAATTTTAGAATAGGAAGAAATCACTCGTATTTAATCATAAATATGCTTTCAGGGCCTTTTAGATAAGTTAAACTTAAAGATATATGATTAATTATTAAATATTTATAGTATTAATATTTCCCATGTGCTAAATTGTTAGGCAATAATTTGAACTATTAATAAATTAAAAATCATTAATTGTTATTACTATGTAGTAATATTTCTACAATTCATCTGTAGAAATATTTTCAGGAAATGTATTAAGTGGAATACTGGTTTTGTAGTATATTGAGATGTATGTTGAAATTAATTTGGATTAAACAATCTATTGAATTGATTGTATCAACTGTCTACTGAAACTTACTGTCATTTTGTTCTTAGTTCCTTCTTATTCAGCTTATTGTATATTTTACCATTTGTTTTAGTCCACTTGGGCTGCTATTATGAAATATGGTAAACTGGGTATATTATAAATAACAGAATTTTGTTTCTCAGAGTTCTGAAGGCTGGGAAGCTCAAGATCAAGGGATGGGCATATTCAGTGTCTGGTGAGGGCCTGTTTCTTGATTCATTGATGGCACCTTCTCCCTGTGTTCTCATATGCTAGAAAGGGCAAACGGTCTCTCTAGAGCCTTTTTTACAAAGGTACTATTCCCCGTCATGAGGGGTCTACCCTCATGACTCAAGTTCCTGCCTCCAAATACCATCATTGTAGGGGTTACGATTTCAACAAATAAATTTTGAGGGAGACACAAATATTCAGATCATAACACCATTATAATCACTCCCTTGCATATATTCTAATTGTTTCTCCTTTTTTACTTAATGAACAAAATGTCAACTCTAGTTAAATAGCACAATTCTCTTTCTACTTCAGGCATATACATCAACAGGTGAACATATTTGATATGTACACACAGAGACATCCATGCTGACTTGTTTCATTTTTAATTCATGAGCATAATTGACCTCCAGTGGGCTCGTAATGTTGCTGAGTAATCATACTGTATTAACCTGGTTTATACCTTCTCCCAATCCACTGGATGACCAATATTTTCTTTTACTTCTCAAGCCCTCAAAGCCTTCTCCCATCTTTATTTTCAGCTGATAACTTTACTTCTTATTTTACTATGAAAATAGAACTGATCAACAAAGAAATTCCACAAACTTTCCCTGTAACATCTCCCTACCTGCCTGCATCTGTGCTCACACACTGTGCCTTAACTACTCTTCCTCTGGGTAAGCCTCCACTCTCATTGCAATGGCCATCCCCTCCTTTTATACCTTACCTCTACCCTCTTTTTAGTCCCAGTTGGTCCTGCAGCAATTCTTCCCATTCTTTCTTGATACATCAATTTTCATTCTCTAGTGGGTATTCTTCATCAATATTCAAACATCCTATTAATTCTTTCATCTTAATAATATTCTCTTCACTTCATTTCCTTCTCTACTTTAACCCCACTTATCTTTTTCCCTGTATAGAAAAACTCCTTGAAAGGGCTATTTATGTGAGCTGTCTCCAATATCTCTCTATCATTGTTTCTACTGAAGCCACTCCAAACAGGTATTGCATCCTTCATCTGTTCACTTAAACTGTTCTTTTAAAGGTCATTAATAACTTTATGCTGGTACATCCAAAGGTCAACTCAATCTTCATTTTACCTGACTTATTACAAGCAGATCACTCCTTTTTCATTAAAAGATAATCTTCACTACGCCTCTAACTTTCTAGGTTTTCTCCAACCCTCCTGACCACATCTTCTCTGTCTTGCTAGCTGGTTTCTCACTGCCACCCTGATCTCTAAATGTTAGAGTGCCACAGAGCTTAGCCCTTGGAACTCCTCTTTTGTTCTACCTTTTGCATTTCCTTGGTGATTTCATCTAATGTCATGACTTTAAGTACTCTCTAAGCATGATGATTCCCAAGTTTTATTTCTAGCCTGGATCTATCTTCTGCACTCTAGACTCATATAGTCTACTGCTACTTAATAGCTGTACTGGTATGTAATAAATAGAAATAAATATATAAACAAATAAATAAATAAATCTCTCTAATATAACTTCTGCAGAACTGAGCTCCTGATCTTCCCACTTTAAGATCTACTCATCCAGCTGCTTGACAACTCAGTGTTCTGTTCTATTCTATTCCATCTCATCCCATCCCATCCCATCCTAATTTATACTATTCTAGTAACTCCTAACAATCTATCCTCAGCTCATCAGCCAGAGTGTTCCTATCAAAACAGAAGTCAGATGGTTTTCCTCCTCTGCTCAGAGTCCTCCCATGACTACCCATTGCACTTGGAATAAATTGAAGTGGCTTCCAAAGCCCTATATGATCTTATTTTGTAATGCCTTTCTTACCTCATTTTGTCCTCCTTTCCCCTTCACTTACAACATACCAGCCATACTGTCCTGATTGCTCTTTCTCCAGTGCAAGTGAAACTTGATTTTTATCTTAGGGCCTTTGCACCTGGCGGTGCCTCTGTTTAAAGTCTTTCATTCTACCCCAGAAAATGGCATGACTCATTTCCTTACCAACTTCAGCATTTTTAGTAAAATGTCACCATCTCAATAAACCTTTCTTGGCACTATCATATCCACATTGTGACCTCCCCTCTAAATACATTTCCTTTTCTCCTTCCTTCCATAGGATTTATCATCATTCAACAAACCCTATATTGTACGTGTTATCTTATGTATTTTGTCTTTCCCCCACTTAAAATTAAGCTACATGTGTGCACATATATAACGATCATCAGGAGTCGGGCAGATGGGAGGGGAGAAGGGAACGGGTATATTCACATCTAATGTGTGTGGTGCGCACCATCTGGGGATGGACATGCTTGAAACTCTGACTCGGGTGTATCAAATGCAATACATGTAACCTAAACATATGTGCCCCCGTAATATGCTGAAATAAAAAAAAAATTTAAATTTTTTAAAAATTAAGCTACATGAAGACAGAGTCTTTCCACTTTTGTTTATTGCTATATCTTTAGTACCTAGAAAAGACCCTGGCACATATTGTGTGCTCAATATTTGTAAAGTGATTAGAGCAAATGAATGAATCCTTCATATAGGAAAATATTTTATTTGACATACCTATTATAACTTTATTTGAGAGAATACTATTTTATATTGGGAAGTGAGATGTGCAACTAGTTATTCTATAAAATCCAGAATCAATTACAGCAGAAAAAATCAAATAATTTTCTAGGGTAAAAATTGAAACATTTATAGGTCTTTTATGATTATGTTTTCCCAGCGATCTATTTCATTTTCCATTATAAAAAGGGGCCTCATCATTCAACATTTTTCTCTAAGTTTTTTAAGTCCAGGTATATGATCACCCAGTAGGTATTATTATTGTTTGTTTTGCCTTTGTGCATTGGAGATCCTTTGTACATTGTTCACACTGTTCATCTTCCATGCAGGCTCACCAACTCAAGGCATTTTCCTTTCTCATCTTAATAGGTTACCATTTTAAGATTCTTTAATCAATCCCTTTTACATTTACATCATATTAAGAGACAATTTAAAAGTTTAATCAAAGACTTCAGCAATTGTTGCTGATTATGCATACTGAGTTAAATCTGGGGGCTGCAGACTGTGAATTGATTCATGTATGAGGTCCTGTGTGGTAGGAAATGAAGGGAAGCAGGGTTTCTCTCCCTGATGTAAGCTTTTGCAGGAGGACTATTGATCTATTTGCCTTTGTGCTTCAGTGCTTGCCTGGCCAATTATTTACAGATCACTGAGACAGTGAGTGTTTAGGAGCAGGTGAAAGAGGGAGGTTGAAATTGCTGTTCTTAGAGTCTGGCTTTAATAATGCAGTTGATAAAATGAAAACACATTGTTTTAAAGAAACAGATAAATCACAGTGGGCAACAGCCATGTGGCTTAATCAACGTCTCTTTAAATAAAAGTAATATTGATATGAAGCAACCTTGCATTTCTATGTGTTATTTTCAGTGGTCTTTCAAGTATTGAGTCTGGTCCAATCAGAAGGAAAACACAATTTGGTGATTCACTTTGGTTTATGGGTGTAAAAATAGTCTCAAAGCTTCCTTCTACCTTTAAGAGTCACTGTTTTTAATACTGTACTCATTTAAAAATATATTTTTCAAGAGCCTGTTTGTTTCCCTTCCTATGAAATGTCCTACAAATATGAAAAATGAATAAGAAAGCATTTTTAAACATTTTTCTTTTTTCAGGAACTGCCACATAGGTTTTTTTTTTAATATTAGATGAGCAATAACACAATGACCTACATTATATTATTAATCACAAAATTTAGATGAAGTTAAGACAGCTTAGTTTTCCTTTAAATGACATGTGCAGTATCCCACAACTAGCAAGGGGTAGAGATGTAATTTAAACTATGGCAATCCGAATTTAAAGCTGGAACACTTAAATGCTTTGTTATGTGTTATGGACTAAATTGTGTCTCTCCTAAATTCATATCTTCAATCCCTGACCCCCAATTTGATTGTATTTGGAGATAGGGCTTTTAAAGAGGTAATTAAAGTTAAATGAGCTTATAATGGTGGCGCCTTAACCCAATATGACTGGTGTCCTCATAAGAAGAAGAGATGCAGCACACAGAAGAAAGGTCATGTGGAGACACAATGAGAAGATTGTCACCTGCAAGCTGAGAAAAGGCCACAGGAGAAACCAAGCCTTCAACACCTTACCTTAGACTTCCAGCTTCTAGAACTGTGAGGAATAAATGTCTGTTGTTTAACCCACATACTCTGTGGTATTTTGTTGTGGCAGCTTGAATAAGCTAAGATAGATCAATAAAATGTGATGAGAATTATTAATGAAAATCATTTGAGCATAAAAACACAAGCACACTTCCCCCAAGAAATTGTATCTGCATAAAACATGTTTTCAGATTAAAATAGAAGTAAATCATTTCAGAATGAGTTTCAGTTCATATGCCAAGAAAATATGATTTAGGGGAGATTTGTTAAAATTGGACATAGGTCAATGTCTTCTATTTAGTTTAATGTTTCTTTTGACTTAGTTTTACAGTAATGAAAATATTGACTTATACCCTTAATCCATGTTGAGCAGCTAACTAGGTAGGTAATTATAAAAGTTCCAAGCAAATTATTTCTGAAGGCAGATCCAATGGCAAAGTTTACCTGACAGGTGGTTTTCTTAGCAGCACCCCATTGGCATCTCATTGGTGGGCTCTGTGGATCCTCTAGAACAGTTAATCTGGACTTGATTCTTTGATATGTAAGACAATCAATAACCAGTTCATTTAGAATTAGATAATCCCTGAAGAATAATACAAATAGCAGGAGATAGTTTCCTGTGTCTTTGATCTTATTATACATTAAGCAACTAAAATGTTCAATCCAGTTGACAATTTTATAACACTTGTAACTATTTCTAAAAACTATCATCCAAGAAACAGTAATAGAAAGTATGTGTGGAATGCTCATTTTTGTATATCGAGAGTGAATCAAGAAGCAGTGTTAAAATAGCGCTTACATCATGTCTCTAAGGACTGTGAAATTCTAAAGCCAGAACTGAGACTGTTAGCTGAAGATGTGCTAAGTCAGATTGAGGATATCATGCTACAGAGGTGCAGTACCTACCAGCTCTTCGCTAGATTTAACCATAGATAAGCTGCTCTTCCACAGCAGCACCAATGAACTTACTTAACCTCCTAGTGATAGTGGGGAAAAAGTTTAGTTGCTTAATTCAAAATACTAGAAGTCCCAATGGTGTAATTTGCATGTGTGCTATCATTTAAAAATATCTATATAACACGTTTGGAGACGTACAGTCTGCAACCTATACAACCATATGCAGCGGTCCTGTTTCCACTCTTTCCCTCCCCCACCAAATATAACCTCTTATGTAAAGCACCATTTCTTAATTTCTACTTATATTTATAGTTTCCTAAGATTTCTTACCTCTTGCTTCATGAAGGGATTTATCAGTTCTGGCAAAACAATTTATGATTTGAAACGATTACAAACCTGAAGTTATTTGCTCTCTGCCAGTCACCAGAGACTACTGAACTCATGGAAATAATGACATAGTTTAGAATCATAGGATTTCGGAAGTGAGAGGGACATTAGCAGTTTCATGGTTCATAATAGCATAAGTAAAGTGTACTCCGTTTATTTTATGTCACAAGAATTCAGTGTCTGTGTCTGAACATTTTATAACATATAATGTAAACTTAACATTCTGCACAAAGAAAACAACACTGTAATTTATTTTATGGTGAGACTGTTACTTGTCACAGGGTTTATTTAGACAAAATTCATTTTGTTGACCCTTTTTAAATTGGTGCATTTATTCTTCTTGCTACTTATATAATATCCATGAGAGGGCAGTAGAGCACCTGGTTCAGATGTTAAGAAATTGTGTCACAAGAAATTCTTAAAATAAAAAAATCCATAACATTTGAGTGACTATTATGATCATGTTAGATAAAGAGATTGCTACCTTTTTCACCTAAATGCTGGAATATATAAAAGTAATATTTTTTTCTTAATTTCTTCTTTTATTGGCAATAATGGACATGCTCTAAGGTAAGTAGTTTGTATTCATTGATAATAATCAAGGGTAATATTACCAGTGATAGTAATCAAGTTAAAAATTTATGGCCATTAAGTTTAAAAGTAAATATCTAAAAAATCCCATTTATGTCTATTTTAAAAATTTATGACAATATCAAATTTTTATTTAAAAATTCAGTGGAATAAATCAGTGTGAATTCAGACACCTTTTCTGTTTAACCTGTTGCTTAATCATGTAATAGCAATTTTGGTTGAGCAAAATGCCTGTGCCTCATCCCTTCCTCCTGAAACCTGTGAGAGAAGCATTTTCTTAATTTCAAAATCATTATTTCTATAAACATCCCCCATAATTTAGTTGCCTCATAGCTAACATTCCCACATAGCAAGCTTACTCATTCAGTTACAAAGAACCCATTCTACAACCTGCTTATCTTAGAGGGAGCATTAAGAAATTATATTGCTCAAAGGATGGCTTATGATGGTTTACTAAATTACTATTTAATCTCCTAGACAGCACAAATCTCATGATATCAAAAGCACACTTCTACTTGTAATAATTTAAAATATTTTCATAGGCTCCATATTGCTGAAATTTCTGTTTATAAACATAAGTATGTTTTAGATATCATGACATAGGACCTCACCACTGGGAACTCCTAAAGCCCAGCATCTTAGAGCCTGAGTATGGAGTCAATTTGAATCCTGTCAATGCCTCTGACAGATAAGTTATCTGCACAATTTATTTGACTTTCCTAAGCCACTGTCCTGATCTGTTGAAAGAGGATAATAAATTTTACCTATTTCTGTGGGTGGTTATGATGGTTATATGATCTATACACATAGTAAAATGTTTAGCACATGGTAACAACTCAATTAAAGTTTTTATTATTAGTTTTAGTATTACAGATAATTTCTATAAAGAGACTTTTAGAAATATCCTTATAAGCTTAATATCTATCATATTTATAAAAATATGATTTTGAGGTCACTGCCACTACATTAATAGGCTATGTGGAAGAAGTATGTCTGTAAATTTTGCATTATTATGCTTCAGATTATATTGAAATTTTATTTTGCTTTATCTGATAATCTCTTTGAATCAACTATGTGTCATGGTCTGTCTTTGCATTAGTTGTTAGAAAGCTTACATTGAAATTTTGCCTTATTTCTAAGAAATTTTATATAATTTAACCTCACACATTTCTTTATATCTTCTCCTTTATTTGCATATTCCCTTTTTCCTGTTTCCTTTACCCACTTTTATAAAATTTTATTGTGTTTATTTTTGCAAGATTTCTTAAATTCTTCCTTAGAGTGTTATGAAATGCATTTATTCATGAAGGCCAGAGAACAAAATGAATCTGAGTCGTTCCCAAGGAGTACACTTTTTAATTTATTGGGAAAAAGATGGTGTTATTTAACTACTGAATACGTCACTCCATGGGTTCTAGTAATTATGACATCAATAAAAAGTATTATTTTATATTAACTGCCAAATGTAGATATAAAAGAATTATATATATAGATTTAGAAGAGAATGCAAAGAAAACTTTATAATTCAAAGCTCCCTCAATTTGAATATCTGTTTATTATAAAAATTCACTGATTCATGGGGATTATTCTACATGGTTAATAATGTAGAATGGTTAAAATCATATTTATGTGTAAATGTTGATAGTTTCCAATGCTTGAATTTTTTTATATAAATACAGGAAAATACAGGAATTAATCCTGCTTCTGAGATGTAAAAGGTTACTCCAAATAGGCCATTATTAACCTTCAATTTTAATCTAGAAGTGGTAATGGCCCAACCTCTGACAGCTTTTGGCACAGGCATCAGCTTGCTTCATAGTATTGATAAGATCATATATTGCAAAGATAATTTTATTTTGGAAAAACAAAACTCTCTTTTTCTAATAGGTTGAACTCTACCACTAGAGGTTTTTCCAAAAGATAATCAAATCACCCAAAGGTCATATGACTAAAGCTGCACATATTTTTCTTTACATTAGGAAATCTACTACTAGATTGCATTTTAGACATTGCAGAAAAGTTAATTAAGCACCCAACTTTTCCATATGGTTCACTGGAAACTTACGGGATTCAGCTCCTGCAAAGACTCTTTAACTTTCTCTGGTGTTACTGGCAACATACTCTCTTTGCCAATGTTAATTGTAGCTGCCATATAACATTATTGTCTCATCATTTGAAGTATATTGGCAATGGCTATTTTTCTTCCATTCCTTACAAAATTAAAAATGAGAGACAGCAACCCTATGATATATAATAATTTGGGCTCAAATATCAGAGTAATAATTTTAAGAAATACAAAGGATCCCTATGTCCTCTTTCCACTTGTATATAAACTTAATTTTGTTCATTTTCTTATTGTATTATAACCAATAATAATAATAATTGATTTCCAAGGTTTAACTATTTTACTGGAAACTCTAGGAAGGCAGAGTCGATGCTTCCTTTTTATCTCTGTAATATCTAGCATTCTTTCAGGTTATTGCAAATATTGGTAATGCCCTGACCAAATCTGAAGTGCTCACCTTCTCCCAATGACTTCTTGCTGTCAAGCCCTGTAATGGTTTGCAATGATGGATTCCTCTGGCCATGGGAGAATACCTAATGGGGAATCTAGAAGTGCCACAGAGTTGACACATCCGGGATGAACCCTATCTTTGTTTGTACTGCTATAATAAAATACCTGAGACTGGGTCATTTATAAAGAACAGAAATTTATTTCTCACAATTCTGGAGACCAGGAAGTCTAAGATCAAAGAGGTGGCATTTGGCTCTTCTTGCTGTGTTTTCACATGGGGAAAGGCAGAAGGGCAAACGGGGGCCGAATGCTGAGTGAAGCTTCTTTTATAAAGGTCTTAAATCCAATTATGAGAGAGGACTCCTCACAACCTAATCACCTCCAAGAAACCTCACCTCTTAATACTATCAAATTGGAGATTAAGTTTCAACATGAATTTTGGAGAAACACAAACATTCAAACTTTAGCAAGCCACTCATCAATAACTAATGGGAGTTGGTAGGAAAATACCCCACCTTCCTCACCCCTTAGTTGGGAGAACTCTGAGGTATGTTCTACATACATGTCGTTTTCCAGTGGCCACCAGTGGGGTTGAGACCCTCTTGTTTACAGAAGTGTTCTACCCATTCATACACCTTCCACTGGCTTCTTTTCATTTCCTGTTTCTCTTCCCCCATATCCTAGTGTTTCCTGGGATCACTTCCCAAGTTGTACTCAAGATTACTTGTTACTTCTGGGAAAATACAAAGTAAAATATGTCATATACCAGGACCAAAATACATATTTGTGGAATAATGGATGGATGAATAGGTGGATATGAATAAATTGTGCCTTTATTTAGGTTATCAAATATTTCCTTTTTTAAAAAAAATTTTGGGTAGTAGCCAATGAGCTACTATATACAAGCTGTTTATCACTGTACCGTGTATCACATTTTAAATTTGCAAACGTGTACATGAATTCATAAACATTTATATTTTGCCAATATAAATATTAATGTTCCATAATACCTTATCCATAGATAATATTTAAGAGAGAGAAATAAGTTTACAAACAATAATAATTGTTTTCACTTAGCCTTTAACAGATATTTGAAATTTAGATGGAGTTTTATATTTTCATCCAATTAGTATAAACATTTCATTTGAAATGGTCATAAAGCATATGATTTATATTTTCTCATTTACCTTGTTAAATATTTATTAATGCATTTTAATGCTGTTAATATTTATAGCATTTGTATAATCAGCTATATTGCTATTCTCAATTTGATATTAAAGGTAAATAAAAACCTTTAACCAGTGCCATGCCTAGGATTGGTAATTCAAGTTCTGATAAATGGATTCTAGTATTTACATTTAGTTCTTTTGATCTAGATTAGCAAGGTAGAACCATGCACTTTAATTCTTGATAGTAGGAATGACCTCTACTGACACTCAATCTGAAAAAAGAGCCAAATTTTGTTCCTTTAGCAGAGAAGACCCCATATAACACTGGAAAAACAGGCAAGTTTTCTTTTGTATCTGTGTATCATTTGGTAAATCTCCCACTTGTCTTCTAGACACACACCTAGTGTGTGGCAACAAGATAAGTCCTGTGGTCTCCTGGTTCCTGGACTGCCCATTGTCTGTTTCAGTCGACACTACCTTCACTGACAGTAATGTCCCATACAAAAGTAACTTATCTCCTTTTTACTTACACAAATATATGTGTCATAGATCTAACTTCTTCTAAGGTTTTCTATCATCCTAGGTTAGCTAAGTCAATCACTTCATTTGACTCATGGTATTAATGATTAGTAAAAGTCCAGTCTGATAATAAATAGCTGCCTTTATTGTCTTAGCTGAAAGAATGAACAACTAGAGAGATTTAAATATGGTATAAGACAG
This sequence comes from Cheirogaleus medius, assembly GCA_008086735.1. Lineage (NCBI taxonomy): Eukaryota > Metazoa > Chordata > Mammalia > Primates > Cheirogaleidae > Cheirogaleus > Cheirogaleus medius. The sequence continues at coordinate 12,154,760 of VBSM01001681.1, read as the reverse complement.
TGAAATTGAAAGTCATATTTTTAAGTACTAGGATCTTTCCTAATGTCTGCTTTCTTTATGCGTTTCAGCATTACCTATTATTTTTATGTTAAATCATAGAGTCTGAGAGATTTACAATGAGAAATAACTCAGGGATAAATCAGTTTAGGAATAGCAAATAAGAAAGCACTTGAACTATTAAAATATCTACCCACCCCCATTCTTCTTCTTCTTTTTTCTTTTTTTTCCTAGAGACAGGGTCTCGCGCTGTTGCCCAGGCTGGAGTGCAGTGGCATCATCACAGCTCACTGCAGCCTCTAACTCCTAGGCTCAAGCGATCTTCCCACCCCAGCCTCCCAAAGTGCTGGGACCGCAGGCATAAGCCACTGCACCTCCACCCCTATTCTTACTATTTGAGCTATGACACAAACTCACATGCTGATTCAACATAGAGCTCCAAGTATCTTCTTTCAACCCACCAATGTTGGCAGATGATGTGAAAATGATTTGTTACTTTGGGTCCAATGTACTCCTTCATTTTCACACATGCGACCCAGAGAGATTAGTGGGGTTGACAAAGGCCACACAGCTAATTAGATGAAGAGGAGTATGAAGTTCTATACTTGTTAGGCACATAACTCTATCATTTGTTCATGTCTGGATTCACTGAAGAGAACATGAATTTGGTAGAAAATTACTTCTCTTATTGTTTTTTTCCTACCATGGTAAGAGTAACAGTTCAGCCCCTCAGTAAAATAAAGGCTTAACGAAGAATGGAGCCTGTATTTCTAGACACTCTATTCAAAGCTTTTAGGTTTTCCTGAGAATGAAACTCATGACACTTCATCCTCTGTGCATAGCTTTCTCCCCTGCACAACCTAAGTTCATTGTTCCAAATTGCACCTGCATATATCAAACCTTCATTTATCTATAAAGAATTAGGATAAAAATAAATCTTAAAGTATTCGTGTTGAGTCCTAATACTTATATAACTGATATAGATAACTATAAAAATGTTATATTAATAGATGATCTATATAAATAAATGGCATTGATAAATATAATTTTGTTTACCAATAAGAAATTTAGAATTACTGGCATGATTTAGTAAAGCTATCACCTACCACTATCATTCTTTTTGTGCCTTCTAAAAATTCTATGTGATATAATATTTCTGTGCATTATTTTCTCTGGTTTCTAATGGTTGGAAGAACATGATTGATCTAAAATTGTTAATTATTGCAAAGATTTCTTGTAATTATCTATTATTTTAATTCTCTAAACTATGCAATTCAGAAATCATTCTGTTTATAACTTTACCAAAAGGAGAGATTTAATTTTGTAGCTAAAGCTAATCAGGTATAGGGATAATAAATAATACCCTATTAAACAATAGCCTTAACAGTTTCTAAGTTCAGGAAACTGCTACTTTGCGTGTATTTACATGTTAATTTATTTGCTTTTGCTGCAGCATTTTGATTTCTCTTTATTAGTGTTCAAGGGACATAAATTTGTTTGCAACTCTTTGAGATTAAAGTAGAGCAGGGTAAAATGTCGGATTGATTTATCTGTGTTGTCATAGCCGATGTCTCTACTTATTACTGATTCGGGTACATTTGATGGAAGTAAACAAGCCAGTATTAAAACTGCATGTAGCACCTCCTGTGTTTTTCACTTCTCAGTAGTATGTTCTTTCCTGTACACCCAGCTTGTGTCTCTGTGCTTTATACAACCAACAGAAGACTGGGGGAACTTCGTGTTTCACTGTTCAGATTTTCATCAAAGTCCTAAGCAAAGATATTTGTAAAATGGTCAGAAGAAATAAAAGAGAAAATAAATAAAAGTTTGATCTTATATCTTCTACTCTTTAAGCCTGCCATCTACCAAGACAGTATAAGTCTAACAAAAAAGTTCAATTCACTGAGTCAGTGAAAGGGAATATATAGGGAATCAGCACTGGTTGAACAAAATGCCAAGATGGTAAATTAGGAAAAGCACTGAACAGTGCCTAATCCAACAGTTTTTTATCACTTCAATACAGCTTTTTCTGAGTGTGAACAGAATGACATTTGATGATCGCATCACCATGTGTGTTTCCCAGGAGTTGGTCAGTCCCTCTGGTGGGATCCACTTTCTGCTGTGGCCAATCCATGTGTCCTCTGCTAGCATCTGTTTGAGCTTACTAAATTGAAACTCTCAAACATATTTAGTAAATTTACATTTACCAAGTTCATAGGGCAGATTTCTGCCTTCTAGATGTTCCTCATCTTAAATTATTCCTAAGGAAATAAAGCAGTTTACAGACTCTTCCAGATCCAGAAAGCATAAAAGTCTCCTGAGAATACAAAAAAGCCAACATGGAATCTCAAAATCTCACTGTTTTGATACTGATTCATTTTAGGCTGAATACTTATGATAGTCTTAGTCCCAGTGTCTGAATTTATACCACTTTCACCTGTTTTTAACAATGATGCTAGAATTTGGCTTTTCTCAAAAAACATGATTAAACTTTGTACCACAGCTTAAAAGTTTTAGGTACACTACTTTTAAAAATCATCTGTAGAATTCATGCCACATTTCTTGTCTTTTTTTTTTTTTTTTTTGAGACAGAGTCTCCTCATTGCCCGGGCTAGAGTGCCAGGGCATCAGCCTAGTTCACAGCAACCTTAAACTGCTGAGCTCAAGCAATCCTTCTGCCTCATCCTCCCAGTAGCTGGGACTATAGGCATGTGCCACCATGCGTGGCTAGTTTTTTGCCTATACTTTTAGTTGGCCAATTAATTTCTTTATATTTTTAGTACAGACAGTGTCTTGCTCTTGCTCAGGCTGGTCTCAAACTCCTGAGCTCAAATGATCCGCCCGCCTCAGCCTCCCAGAGTGCTAGAATTACAGGCGTGAGCCACCACACCCAGCCCATATTTCTTGTCTTCACATATAAGACTCTTGGCTAATTTCTGCCTCTCTTGAAAGCTTATCTACCTTGAAATAAGGGAGTTCTCCCTTGAAAGCTTATTTGCCATATTCTCCTAATTAGCACCACACACACCATGCTGTATCTGTAGTTTACATTTTTTCAAATTCCCTTCATCTTCACTTCTTTATCTTGGAAAAACCCTATTATCCTGCCTCCAGTTCCAGCTAGCTGGAAAATACTTATTGATTTCCAGAATTGTTTCACATATCATTTGCTCTAAAACACCTTCTCTCCACTACCTAGCAAGAAGATGTACTACCTTCCTCAAATAGCTAAAACATTACTGTGTATGTGCATCCGTAATGGTAGCTGTGATACATTAGGGGCTTATATCAAATGTCTGTACACATGGCAACATTTTATATTTATGCTTACATGTCCATATTCTTGTAATGTCTGGCACATACTAGAAGATTAATAAATCATTATTGAGTAAATGAGTGAGTGAATGAATGAATGAATGAATGAATAGGGTTGGGCCTCTGGCTGAGCCATTCACCTTCCAAAATGGCCTCCCATCAGTAAGACTTGATCTTAGTTATCTGTAGCCTCAGGGAGAAGGAGTCAAGTGAACTTTCCTTCCCTGATAGGCACACCTCAATGAAGAGGTGGTATTAAGGATGGAGGCAAATAACAGCTACTATGTGTTGAGTCTTTACTCTGTGCAAGCATCATTGCTAGATGTTATTCATATTCATCTTAGGGTTTATAACAACTCTCTAAAGTAATTATAAACTATGTTCATTTCGTAGATGAGAGAATTGAAGGGCGGCTATGCTCACCACTATACCACCAATGCACTTGCAAATGAGAGAATTGAGCTTGGAGTGGTTAAATAACTTTTCTAAGGAAACTCTGATAATGAGTGGATAAAGCTTGAATTTGAACCCATTTATCCAACTGTAAAACCCTTAGTTCACATGCAGTGCCTTCACTTGCCAATTATTTCATGGTGACCAAGATTAATAAGGTGTCCAGTCATTTGAATCTTCCCATCTATGTCCTCATGAAGCTATAGCTTCATTACATACTCTTACTTCTTCTCTCCTAGAGAATTTTATGTCTTGACAGGCCTTGCAAAAGAATCTCCATTATATGTTTAGCTTGTTCTGTGTTTAGAAAAAGCACCTCTTGCGAGAAAATCACACACTTGACAGCTGTTCTGCCAAAACTGTGGATCAAAACAAAAGGGAAATTGCTACAGAAAATAAAGCAAAGTTAAAAAAATGCGTCCTCTATATATTAAGTTTGTGTATGTATGCAAGTATACAAATATTTCGGTTTATTCTATATCTGAGCTTGTTTTGTGCTGCTATAGCAGAGTGTCTGATATTGGGTAATTTTTAAAGAATATAAATTTATTTCTCATAGTTCTGGAGGTTGAGAAATCCAAGATCAAGGCACCAGCATCTGGTGAGGGCCTTCTTGCTGCATCCTCATACAGTGGAAGGTGGATGGGCAGGAGATAGCAAAAAGCTACATGAAACCTCATTATAAGGGTCTTAATTGCATTTTGTGAGGGAGGAGCCCTCATGACCTATTCATCTAGTAGAGAGCCCACTTCTTACTATCACAATGGCAACACATGAATTTTGGAGGGAACACATTCAAATGATAGCATTCTGCATATAAATATCTACATAACTCAGCACTACTTATGTTGTACTACATATGTATATAAAATATACCTATAGACAAATATACACACATAGTTGACATCATATAGCACATGTACAGAAAAAAAGACTAGAAGGAATTATACCATTAGAAATTATCTATTGATAGGATTAGTCAATATTTTAATGCATATTTTCCTATAATAAGCATATGTTGTTTTCATAATTTAAATTATGTAATTTATAGTCACTGAAGAAGTCACCTCATGTTAGGTTCCTATTTGCATATTAAGTCTTTAATTATTAACTGACCCTATTTTATGTCAGGAAAATACAGATTTTTTTTAAATTTTAAAAATATATTTCCATTTATAAATTCTGCTTTCTTCTCATACTATTTTCCATTTATCAGTTTATTTTTACAATCCTCACCCTCAGAAAAAAATCTAGAAAATTTAATATAATTTTCTGATAAGAGGAAAACTGCCTTTAAAAACTGGAATGGCAAATGTTTTGCATAAATAGATAAGGTGGCTATATCCAGGAGTCCTGCTAGGAGCTCAAATCAGAGTCCTGCTTGAGAGAGAGAGCAGCAATTAGCCAGAGCTGGCAGGAGTGGAAGAAGAGTTATCTTACCTCTTCTATGAAGAATAAGTGTCCAAATCACAAGTTAGGGTATCATAGTAACTCATGGTCTAATCTATATTGATATTAATCTAAAGTGGTCAGACTTTGCAGTATTAGGCAACAGAGCAAGTTATACATCCAGATGAGTTGTGTGAGGCAGTTTGAGTGGATTCTGGAAGACAGGTCCAGCTGCAACGGTTAGGACCAACAAGTACTAAGCAGGAGGCCAGGCCTTCAGCCAACTGGTCTCAGGTTGAGAGCTCAACTTGCAGGAACTGGTATTGAACTAAGTAGGCAAAGACTGGTGAGAGAGAGACTCAAGCTGACTAATAGTGGCATCCAAGAAGATGTCCAGGAACTAAAGTGACACCAGGTGAGAAGACAGAGAACACTTTCTAGGTACGCCCTGAAATTTATGGCAGAAAGTCCTAATATGCTGCCCGTAAGAGTCCTCTCTTATACAAGACTTAGCATGCAAGATGCAGGTTTTAGTCCTATCAGCTGGGCCTAGAATAATAGTCATTAATAGGCTGACAGTTTTTTCATCTGTCAAATGGGAACAAGAATTGCCCCTACCTCATACAAGTGTTGTGTGGAATAGATAATGTGTATTAAGTGTTTTGTTTGTTATTGGGAAAAACTGGATTATTTTGGACGCCCAGTTTCCTTATAATCTAATATTTATGCCAATGGTTTTCAATTCATGCAGCAAGTGAGAATAGCCCATGAAGATTTTTGGAGCTAGTAATAGCTGGGTTCCATTACAGTTCTAGCAAATCAGAATTTCTTAGGCTGAAATCTGAGGACCTCTGACTTTCAGAGAATCCCAGGGGTGATTCTTCCTGTAGAAAATGACTAAGAATGTGATAGTGACATTGCTTTATTTATAAAACATCATTTATGATTATCTAAATTGATACAAAATTATTTACAGTTACTTAACACAATAGTAACAGATGTATACTATAAAATTAGATAAATTCACAAGTTTAGAATTGAAATAACTACTAAACTAATTGATGGTTAATTTTATGTGTCAAATTAACTGGGGCATATGATGCCAAAATAGCCAGTTAAACATTATTTTGTCTATGAGGGTATTTCTGGAAGAGATTAGCATTTGAGTTGGTGGCCTGAGTAAAGCAGGTGGCCCTCCCCAATGTAGGAAGGCATCACCCCACTGCCGAAGACCTGAATAGAACAGAAAGATGGAAAGAGGTTGAATTCATTCTCTGCCTAACTGGTTGGGCCAGGACATGTATCATCTCCTGCCCTTGGTGCTCTTGGTTCTCAGTCCTTCAGACCCAGACTGGGATCTATACCATCAGTTCTCTGGCTCTGAGGCCTTCAAACTACACTACTGGCTTTCCTGAGCCTCCTGCTTGTAGTTGCAAGCAGCAGATCATGGGACTTAGCCTGTATAACTGTGTGAGTCAATACCTCATGATAAATCTCTCTATATATATATATATACACATATGGATAGAGAAAGAGTTAGAGATATGTATCTTCTGCTTATATGGAAAACCCTAAATGATACAAGTCATCTCTAAAGGGAAAAAAAGGCAGTATATAATAATTACTGAGTGTAATTGTCTTAGGCGTATTAAATGTGCACTATTTGGTGCTTGTATTTTCAATAAAGAAAAGTGTCATTTTAATGATACTGTTTCATGGTTGTGATATACAAAAGATCATATTTCTTCTGCCTACCTGCCATAGTCCTTCCACATATATGTAAATAAATAAATAAGCAGTATCTAAGAATAGACTGTAGAAGTGAATACTTACAGTAATTCCCAATCTCTTTATAAAGGGATTTCAGGGTTTTTTTATTTACTGAAACAAGGTTTAGTTTTGAACATGTCAGCAGTTTTATTCTTCTGAACTCCTTTGATTCTCTCATAATACTGGGTCAGCGTAAAGATGTTGTCATAACTAACAAAAAGCTTTAGTAAAACACTGACCATCTTCAGAACTCTCTTCAGTTACAGCAGCAGTCACTGGATTCCCTGGAGAAAATCTGCTTTTAGTTAATTCACTCAAGTTCAGAGACTCTCCTTTCTGATTTCAGACAATATAGTTTCAGGCAGTCTACCTCGTGGTACAGAATATGATTCATACTTGCTAGCAGGTGCAATTTATCTCCCATAACAATACTTTATTTCTAGTGTTTTTGATTGAAACCATTTTTCTCTCTAATATGGGTAGGAAAAGACTAACAACTTTTGGTTCATTTTCATGCCACTGTTTCATGTTGTAGGCTTTATGTGGAATGCAATAGAAATTCATAATTCTAAAAAATGAAGAAATGGAAACATCACTAAGAGGTACACATTCCAACAGGAAATGTCTGCGAAACTCATGGGGCTATAAAATATTGAAAGAAACATTTACAGTTAGTGCAATAGAAGAAATAGCTATACTAAAAAAAAAAAAAGAAATGGAGTTCAAGCATCAAAATACTACCTACAGAAAAATGTCATTGGTCTTCCTCTAAAGCAGGGCAATGACAAGAATCAACAAAGTAGGTTATAGTGAACAAATAATAAAACATCGTTTTGTTCAAGCAGTCTTTGATAGCAGGCGGCACACTTGGTGAATTTTAGTGCACGTGTAAGGAGAGAGTGATGGCACTCTACAGAGGATGCCGTGTGTATGAAGAGAGAAGTTTTTCACAGATGCATCTGCTGGAATCCATCATGGAAGTGATGGCAACTGCATTGGCATAAATGCATTTTCTATAAGAGCTGGACCAATTCGTCTCCAACTTGAATACGTGGACACCTTCTAAAGGATAAAAGGAAATGTCACAGACCTCCCTCCCTCCCCAAGGCTGGCAAATTATTTTTATAATGTGATTTTATATATTATATATATAACATACTGTGTATATATTATATATAATTATAGATGGATAAATTCTTGATGCTTCTAGCTTTTATGCACTAAAGTTAAAATTGATTTATCTATTAAATTCAAATAAAACTTTATAGCCATACAATTCAATTAATCCTGTTAATTTAATAGGACAGACATTTAATGTTTTCTCAAGATGAGATTACCACTTTCAGTGTAAAACTACTTCCCTTCACTATTGTAAGGAATTACAGTAGTCAAGGGGAGCATTTGCTATTCTGACATGAGTCATGTAAGGACTCAATTTTCCTACTACTTGTCTCTGGTTGTACTATCATATGCTTTCCAGATCATCAAAAATCAAACAAGCTATTTAAAAATTATTGAAGAAAATTTCCTCATAACCAACTTGAGAAAACAGAGGTAGACTGAGAACACAAGTTTATCAAAATTGTCAAATAGTTAATATCATCTCTAGGGCACCCAAGGACAGCAAGCGGCGGAGGCAAATGTTACTTTGTAATCCTATGGTTTCATTCTTGTGGGTTTTCCCCCCCAAAATGTACTGAATGCTTACTATGTTCCAGGCAAAATGGTAGGCACTGGTGAGTCAGCGATGAGTTAGATTGGCCATACTCAGAAAGGAACATGCCTTTCTTTAATCTTGTAGCTAGCAGAGATATCGAAGATCAGTTTAAAAAATACCCTGCTAAGTTTAAAGATGGGATAAGGCCTTTCTTCCTTTCCTTTATTCTCTATCCCAGTTTTCAGTATTTCCTGTTCTCCTCTCTGCCTACATCTTGTTCGGCCAGCTGCTTGCTTTCCTGGGGTGTTCTCAACACTTAAGACCTAGTTCTGCCCTAGTTGTAGACTAAATATTGAGTGAAAATACTGGACATTGACACTCAGTACTGTGGGAGGTAGGAAGTTGGTTTAACACAGCCATGATGTGCAAGGACTCTAAGCTCAAACAGCAGGGATTCAGATTTCAACTCTTAACAGTTTAAGCAACCTCGGACTAACTGCTTCTCTCTGTTTTGGTGTCTTCACCTTTCAAATGGGAATAAAAATAACTGTACTTAATTCATATGATAACTAGAAGAATGAACTGAAATCATAAATGTAAAACACTTAGCAGTGTCTGACAAATAGCAACGCATTGATAAATGTTGACTAATATTAGAAGTACTCCCAGCCCTCAACCAAACAAGGAATAAAGGGAATTATCCTGATAAAAGAACACAGTTCATCTCTGTCTTAGTTGTCAATCCCAGGGCATTTTTAATTCACAAGGGAAACTTGCCATGTCCGATGCTTTTCTTTCATATTGAGGCTACCCTTTCCTACAGAAACTACCTTTTAATTTTTATCCTGTCATGAAAAAACCAGATGTGGTACAATAGAAAGGTAGCAAGGGTACAAAGTCCCATAAAACTTGACCTCAATAGGAGTCAAATTTGTCCACTAACTCATCCTGTTACTTGGAGTAAATCATTTTGCCTCTCTAGGCTTCAGGTTACTCATTTGTAAAAGGAAGTATATAGTCACCAGATGATTTGAAATATGGCCTTGTATTCATTCTAAGATTTCCAAGAAGTGTACAAATCTCATAATTGATTTCTTCTTCTTTGGGTCCACAATTTATAGATGCAAGAACACTGCTGACTTGGTATTATTTTTGCCAGAGAATTATTTCTGCGGTTTGTAGCTGAACTGATACTTTGCAAAACTGACAAGCTCTTCTTGTTCTTTTAGTAGCTGTAGTGGGTAAAAATAAATGTGTCAGTTTCTATTTTGGTGCCCCAAGTCTTAGCACAATATAAATAGAACTTATAGGGAAATGGTTCAGTGTGGGAGTAATAATATGCTATTTTTCAGTCATTTAGATTAGTGCTTAAAACTTATACCTGCTGATTGCTAGCAGTGTGACAGCAGACAGGTTATTTCACCTCTCTGGGGACACGCAGCACACAGACTGGCACATGATACCTGGTCATTGAACTAACATTCCTTTGCTTTGCTGTTTTTCCAGTATTGTATACACTCATGGGAGTTTATATCTATATGTATCTATTTCTATTTATCCATATATCTATCTTATATTTTTACTTATATATCCTTGTATATCTTATTGCATTGCCATTTCTACAAGGTAAGCATTTTCATTCATTGCTTCATGGGAAATTTTTGTGCTTTTAAGCTCCCAAATGCATTTTGAATACTACTAGAAAAGAGAGCAGGTTATTGACTTTTATAAAAAAAAATTAGTACAATTAGAAACTTATTATTTATGAGCATTTAGGAGTCAACAAAATCTCATTTTCTCTAACTTTCCATTAACTTCAAGCTAATGTACCTCAGAAACCATGTCATTAAAAGCTGTTTGGGTTGCCCATTTATAATAGGCCCCATGTATTGCATTGTGGGCCTGAGTATTTGTATTTAATAAAATGCTGTCTGACTTTACATTTACCATTTTATTTATTTCTAAAAATCACAAGTATAACCATAAAAGCCTCATTTCTGAAAACATCATAAGAAATGACATTTAATACTGGAAATTTTTGATTAGGGGCAGTTCAACAATCTTTCATATGCTTACTCAACATGCAACACTTCCTCTCTTGTGAATAGGCTATTCATTAATTTCCACCCACAACTGCACGGCAAGTCTCTGCTTCCCACATGGGAACTTCATATATAGACTATCAAATAAAAATAGAAACATTGAAATTATCTACTTGCTGTTGTTAAAATGACCATTCTCAAAGGGATAGCTTAGGATGGTTAAACACCCAACACTTAAATCAATTTTCAGATATCCTTATAAATTCAGCATGTTTTCTTCAAAAGAATTGGAGGAAAATATTTTCCTATGCCAAATTCTTCCTTCTCTTAAACACTAAATTGATAAAGTATTTGCAAAACCATTCTCTTTGCCTTAAATGACAATCCATGCACTTAAAGTTCTTGCATTTTCTTAAAGTGTTTGACGTGTTGGTCTAATTCCTCCCTGTATAATTGAACCAACTTGAGTGTTTACTTCCTCTAAAACCAGTGTTTTCTGGAAGACTTTGTAGATAAATATTTTTGTCCATGATGCAAGATTGCAACTCATGTCCTATTTTATTTCTCATAACAGATTCAATCTACCTTGAACTCAACTCCCTGACTAGCTAGAAGGAAATTCTATTTTAGTTGTGTTTTGTGGATATTCTTTCTCCTAAATTTCCACCATCACCACCACCACCATTACCACCACCCCTACACATACACGCCCTAGGTACTTCCCTAACCTATGTGTTCCTCATGGTTTAAAATTTGTGGGGAGAATTTTCTTGTTTTCAATGGCCAGTGGTCAACATTAGTATTCTTTTTGTCCAAGCCCACATGAGCTTATAAATGAGGACAACGCCACTGCTTCTGTGTTATTGTGGGTATGGGGTATTATTGCTCTTCCTTTCAGAGTCATAATTACTCTTCCACAGTCTTGACATTCTAGGGGTATCTAGATGAAATTGCTGCTCCTATTGCCCACAGCTCTTCTTTCCCTATTGTAGGGGACACTGCACAGATTTATGTCAAGTCTACCTACTTCTACTTCTTCTTCTCCAAGCATACATTTTCTTCCTCTTAGGAATTGCTCTGCATTGCTCTCCATGTGTAGAACTATAGAAATCACATACTGGCCTTTATTTCCTGGGGAATCAGAGTGGAGACACAAGCAAATCCTAGTTTTCTAATTTCTCATTTTATCACAGACAGCGAGAAGAAGCCAGTTGGCTCTTTAATATTTTGCCTGGAAAACTCCTTAGCTAGATCTTGAGTTCATTAGGAATATTTCCTACTGTACATTACTGCCAATGGTAGTGTTATCAACTTTTCTCTCAATTTCTATCAGCATCAAATAACATTTTTCTTACCTTTATTTATGCCCAATCAACAGCCTTCTCCTCCATCTAAGCATCTTAGACTCCCACAAACACTCTTCTCAAGGCCCTTTGAGCTTCAGCCCACCATTTAGTTACAAACACAATACTAAATATTTTACATTTTTATTTTAAAGCACCATACTTCTAGGTATCAAAATCCAGTCCAGTTATCTCTTTCAGTGTAACAAACTGTCTCAAAGTATAGTGATATAAAACAATAATAATCATTTAATTTGTCAATAAACCTTTAACTTAGATAGGGCTCAGAAAGGACAGCATGTCTCTGCTTTAAGCAGCATCAGCTGGCATTGCTGAACTGAAGACAGAAGATTGATTTCTTGTGTCAAACTAATGTGGCTGGCAAGTTGCTGACTGTCTTTTACTTTGAAGGAAGCTTGGACTTCCTCACAGCATGGTAGTTTAGCTCCAAGAGTAAATGTCCCAAGAAAAGGATATCTGACTGCCTTACAAAGAGGAGGTTTTATGGTACAAGAATGTCTTCTCAATTTTATGATAGGCAAAATGCCACTGGCTTTAATCCCAGCTGGCAGGAAATAGAGGAAAAATGACATTTCCAGCATGCATGTGGGACAATGCCCACCGTCCTACAACTGGCTGCAGCGGGATCAAGTCTTGAGAAAATTGCACTCCCCACAAATTCTTGCCAGTGCAACCTGAGAAGGACCCCACCCTCTGTGGTCAAGAGGTGCCATTTTGGGAGTTTAATGCCAGACAGTGCCCTACCCTTGGGCTGAGTTCAGGCTGACACAGCTGCAGCACTGCCCAGCTGAGGAGGGACAGGGAGCCCAAGCTCTTCCATGTACACGTAGGATAATTTCCACTCCTCTGCTATGGGCTGTGAGACCAAGATATGAGCAGACTTTACTATACCCAGCATCTTGCCCATGCTGTTTGCCTGGAAGAGAGCCCACCCTCTCTGGTCACAGGCCTTAGGAACCATTTTGGGAGTTTAAGGCTGGGTAATACCCCACTCTCAGGCTGAGTTTGGGCTGACACAGCTGCAGCCCTGCCAAGCTGTGGAGGGACAAGTAGCCCAAACTCTCCTACACATACCTAGGACAATTCCCACCTCTCTGCTATGGTCCTCTGTGAGATTGAGATGCAATTAGACTACACTCCCCTTAGTTTCTTGCCCATGCCCCTTGTCTGAAAGGGACCCTGTCCTCTTTGATTACAAGCCCACACAAATGAGAGTTTACTGCTGAGTTGTGCTCCACCCTTGGACTGAGTTCAAGGTGACCTGGCTGTAGCCACCACACGTCTGGGAAGGTACAGGGGATACCAAAGTCTCGTATGTACATGTAGGACAATACCCACAGCCCTGGTACAGGCAGCTGTGGGACTTGAGACTAGCCTGCCCAATCCAATGTGGCTACCAGTAACAGCAACACAGACCACTTGGATCCTAGTGGGTGACTCCACCACTAAGACTGCCACCTTCCAACATCGCACCAGCTGCTCAGGGACCTGAGAACCACCCACACACCCAGTTTTATGCTCCAACTACTAGCTTTTGAGCAAGCCACCTGAGGCCCAAGAATTGACTCCTTCCCAGAACAAACTAATAAAGTGCCAGGTTAAGCTCCTCTGGGGCCTAAAAACAGGCATACTCAGCCCTTTGCTTCCACTCCTGTTGCCTAAAAACTGGCTAGGCTGGCATTCAAGACCCCAGTAAAACTTTGACACACACAACTAATACCGCTCAACAAGCAACATATATACATCTTCAGGAAAAACTTCTCCCCTTCAAAAGCAATTTCAAAAAATTGAAATAAGCAACTGCTGCATAAGATGCAGAGACTATCAATGGAAAGACACAGGCAACATGAAAAAGCAAGGACATATGATACCACCATAGGGCCCCAACAATTGTCCAGTAATAGATCTCAATCAAAAGAATTCCTTGTAATGCCAGATAAACAATTCTAAGTACTGATTTTAAATAAGTTCAATGAGAAGGAAGAGAAATATGAAAACCAATATTAAAAAATCAGTAAATCAATTTAGGATACAAAAGAGAGATTTACCAAGGAGATAGATATCTTAAAAAGAAAAAAAGAAATTCTGAAGCTGAAAATGTATTGATAGAAATACAAAACCTAGTATAAAACCTCAAAAATAGACTATATCAACCAGAAGAAAGAATCTCAGAACATGAAGACAGGCCTTTTGAAATAATCCAGTCAGACAAGAATGAGGAAAAAAGAATAAAAAAGAATGAACAAAGTTTTCCAGACATCTGGAAGTACATAAAACAACTGAAATTATGAACTATCAGTATTCTTGAGAGGGAAGTTTAGAAAACCTATTTAAGGAAATAATCAATAAAAAATTCCCAAGACTACCAAAAGAGCTATACATTCAGGAATGAGGCCCAATGATCCCCAGGCAAATACGTTGCCAGAAAGACTTCACCACAGCATAGTTTGTTCAGAATGCCTAAAGTCAACGTGAAAGAAAGAATTTCAATATTAGCAAGAAAAAAGCATCTGGTAACCTGTAAAGGAAACACCATCAGACTAACAGTGGACTTCTCAACAGACAGAGAAGACCAGAAGAGAATGGGATGGCATTTTCAAAGTGGAAATAATAAAACTGGCAGTCAAGAATTTTATATCCTGCCAGAATAAGCTTCCTAAATGAAGTATAAATAGTCATTTCCAGATAAGCAAACACTGACAGAATTTGTCACCACTAGAATGACCCTACAGGAAATGCTTAAAAATTTCTTAAACATGGACATGAAAAGTCTGTGAATTGACTTAGGAAATAGGTGAGAGGCTGTGAATCTCTGCTCTGTCAATTCATGTCAAAGTTTTAGCTACAATCTTAGAGTATTTTTTCCTACTGTATAGATCAAACAATAAATTCTAGTAGGCTACTCATCTACTTCATTCTAGAAACACAGTGATCAATAGCCACTACCAAAGATCTCTACAGGCCAAGGTGTTCTGATGATTGGTACATCCCTGCCAGTTAGATGTGCTCATTTTGTCTTTGGTGGTTACATGCTGTCTCATGGCTTCTGTTACTCTGGATCCCATTATCCCTGTTGAGATCAGGGAGCTCATTTCCATGGCAGAATCCCTTATAGCACCTGGTCTACAAAGCTGCTCAAAGATGCATGTCCTCTCTACACTAACAGATTTCTCAATGCCTTAGTGAAGGGAATGTTACTGGGACCATCTCATTAGGGTGTGAGTTTCCAAGTCACACATGATAAACCAGTCCAACATGCAAGCCAGGTATGCTCTGGTATCACAACCTAAATAAATGTCAGGAAGCTTCATGTCCAAGTTTCAGTCCAATAACCAAGTAAGTTGTGAGAGTCACCTACAGCTATATGAGCTAACACATCCAATCTGATATCTGTAGTAAGTTGCCTATATCAGTGAATTCAGCCTTGTCTAACATTATATTCTCTGTTTCTTGGTCTAACACGTGTTGAGGCCACTCCCCCACACACTCCACATCACCATGTTTCTACTGCTATAGAGTAGTATATCTTGCAATTCTTTTGCCATGTAGTATTTTGTCCTTTGTGACAGCATGTATTTATTCCCCTTGAGCATGCTAAAATTTCACACTAGTTAGGGCCCTAGCAAGGCATTTCCCACAGGTGAGGTTATCACAGGGTTTGTAGGCAAAGGAAAGCTAGTCTCCTCAGATGTGGTAAGAGGACCTCAGAGTGACTTGGGGATTCAATGCCATCAGTTTCATATGGCTCAACCAGATGTCCCCATTCCAAGTGTCAAAATCTCATTTTTTCCCAATGGATGTCCTAAATTTCACATGAGAAACCTATCAAGACTGTGAATTTAACTACTGCTGTAATTTATCAACCCACAAATTAAATTTTGTGTTGGATTTTCAGCAATATCAGCCCTGTGGCTACAATAAATTAAGTATCCCTTCATGGTTCTCATGACAGCTCTCTGGCCCTCAGGTTGTGACTTGAGCTTGTCATTTTTCTCTTTAGGTGCTCAAGTGCACTCAGAAAAGTCCATCCCACACACAGTCCTTGCCATCATGACACCATGATGGTCAAATGCGGCAGCCACTTGTGTTCTCAAGGTGCTTGCTTCAGTTGGCACTTCCTCACAATAAACCACAGGCGATGGTTTGATTAATCACAACGTCACTGAATGCCCTGGATTCTTAGCATCCCATATCCAGTTATAAGAAGCTGAGCACTGCAGTCAAGCCCAGGGTCACAACCAAAACACTTCCCAGATCCCACTGCTGCAGGTCTATTTCCTGGGACCATTCCCAGGACAGAAATCTAATGCTCTGATATACTGTGGAGAATGTAGAAGAGTTGGTTTTTTTTTCCCCCTAATGATAAATGAGTGATAATAAATGACTCATATTGAATCATGTAGTATCAATATAATGATAATAGTAACAATGATAACAAAAACAGAAGAGAGAATCTCTGAGAAAAATAGCCTATGCAATGCATTGGTGGCCCACCCAACACATTTTAGCAGGCATTTATAAGAAAAAAAGAAGACATTGGTCACCTGAACATGGAATAAGTTGATAAATTTTTCTCTGAAGTTACCTGAAGGAAGTTTTGAATAATTTATTCAGCCTCATTCTAATGTTTCATATTAACATAGCTATTTTACTCTTTTCCACATCTCAGAATACTGAGATCTCTACTTACATTATTTTAATATTTTAAGATAATATTATATTATGAAGCTCTTTGGTACAATTTAAAAAACACAGTGTCTATGATGCCTTCTCTTTGAACATTGTAAATGTAGTGATCTAGCTAATTAACTCATATAACACTTAGGTATATAAAGAAAATGTACATTTTTATTGGTTATTTTAGCTGATCTAGTCTCTCTTAGGATCCCTACCCATGGGGTGAAGGGAAAATGTAACATGATAAAAATTTTACAATTTAAAATCTTTAGTGAAATCTTTTTAAAATATCCTTTTAGATAAACTTTTTTTTTTCTCTAAATACAATGCTTGGTCTCTTTGAGCTTATCTTTCTTATGGTGTTTTCTTGATGGTATCTACGTGTATGGGCAGAGTAACTGAGCTGCAGTAGGGAAGGATGAATCTCAGTTCTCATTGGCCAGTTTTCTGAATTCTCATTGGATCTTACTGTAGTCTTGTCTGGTTTTCTCTTGTCGCTGCTAAGGTCCAATTTTGGGTTTTCTTTTTTTGTTTTGTTTTGTTTTTTTAAATCTTTTTTGGTGAAGCAAAGGCTTCCAACATTAGAGTCACAGTCCCAAACAATCACTTCCATCTGAGGTTCCTGAATGTGTAAGTTGTTGCTCTGCCTCTACCCTGTGACACTCCACCAGATCTCTCATGAATAGTGTGCGTAGTCAGGGCACAGTGCATTTTTATGTCTATTGTGCAACAGTTCCAGACTCTTGGAGACCAGGAGTCTGGCCCCAGATCCATCCATATACATCTTTGCTCCTGTACCATGTTGGATGGTGCCAAAATGAAGCCAGATCTGAAAGGTGCCCTGGGCTGCAAGAAAGACTCAGTGTTACCCTGCCCCTTCACATAGATCAGAATGTTTCTAAAGGTGACATCTACAGAGAGCAAAATGGGAAAGAGATTATTCCAAGCTTCTCATATGTTACCCCCTAATCTGTTTTCCTTCTTCCTTTCACAATCCCTTGGGCTAGGAGAAGCAGATTAGGGGTTTTAACTTTCTCCTCAGCATCTGTATGTTGTACCCATGTTACAACATCTTGCAGCCTAACACCGTGGGCAGAAGGGTATCTCACTGCTGCTTGGGAGAAAATCTATAACTTCTGTCCTCCTTCCATGTTTTGTTCTGATTTATTAAGTTAATTAAATTTCTAAAATCCTCTTGTTTTAGACAAAGCCCTACTTCAATACTGGCTACAGACCTATCTTGGGTGTCAACAGCTGATTACTAACATTCTTTCTTTTTGTACTTATGCCATAACAACCCCAAACTTTTCCCAGTCAAATAGATGATATTGGAAGAATATCAGAATATTGATAAAAGGAAATATGAGGGAGAAAATTCATTAATATAGTTCAAAAGTGTTATCATTCTTATACAGGCTTTTGGATAATTATTCCTATTCTCTGCTTTATTTCTTTCATTATGTCGTATATTCTTTTTCTCATTATTAATACATCATTTATTTCTAACTCATTCATCTATTCTATAAGGTAGGATTAAGTTTGGCCTCAAGTAACAAAACCCAAAGTTGAAGTTTATTCATTTCTCTTGGAAAAGTAGGCAGTCCTGGGATGGCATAATGGCTCAAAACCCACCAGGGATTCAGTCTCCTATTTTGTTGAAGCATCATCTGTAATAATTAATTTCCACCTCAAGGTCCATGAAAAAAACTCCCTGGCTCTAGCCATCACATTACATTTCAGCAAACTGGATAGAGGCAAAGGACAGAGAAAGCATCTTCCTTTCACTCAGTGATTCTCCTTGGAATTTAAATACCCCATTTTCACTGACTTCCTTTAGCCAGAACATAGTCATACAACATATCTGTTTGCAAGGGAGACTAGGTAACATAATCTTTTTTGTTTCTTCTGGATGTTCATGCGTTTAGCAAAACATCTAAATAAATAAAGGGCTTAGAAGTAAGTACTAGCAGACAATTAACAGTCTCTTTCACATGCATATTTTAAAAATGGTAGCCATAGTCAGTGAAAAAATAGCTTACTGTTTAATTTTAGTATCTTACTTGAAACATAAAACTTATAATTTTCAGAAATAATTTGTCATAGCAAATAATAGCTGTTTCAAAGACGATCTCATAATTTATACAATCTGCTAATTAAAAACTTCTGATCAGAAAATTCCTAACATTGCAGTTCTAGACAATTTATTATGGCTGTTGGTTTAAAAATTTCATTAAATTTTGGCGGGCGCAGTAGCTCACACCTGTAATCCTAGCGCTCCCGGAAGCCGGGGTGGGAGGATTACTGGAGATCAGGAGTTTGAGACCAGCCTTAGCAAGAATGAGGTCCCATCTCTACTAAAAATAGAAAAAAATTAGACGAGCGTGGTAGTGTGTGCCTATGGGCCCAGCTACTTGGGAGGCTGAGGCAGAAGGATCGCATGAGCTCAGGAGTTTGAGATTGCAGTGAGCTATGATGACACCACTGCACTCTAGCTGGGGCAACAGAGTAAAATTCTGTCTAAAAGTTAATTAATTAATTAATTAAATTTAAATTTTAAAAAATTTACAAGATGGCAAGAAGTAACTGCCTTTAGAACTATCATTGGGCAGGAAAGCAGTCACTTTAATAGCCAATAAGATCGTTGTGTTAGCTAAAATAATGCTATATGCTGTAACAAGCAAATCAAGTGATTTCAGTAAATTTATACAATAAGTTTATGGTTTTTTTGCTGAAGTAGGGGTCAGCAAACTTTTTTGTAAAAGGCCAGATAGTAAATATTTTAGGGTTTGGGGGACTATACATAGTCTTTGTCAAAACTACTCAATTTTGTCATTTTAACTCAAAGGCAGCCATAGGTAATGCATGCATGAATGGGTATATCTAAGTTACAATAAATATTTATTTTAAAAAAAAGTAGCTGGCAGGATTTGGCTCTGGCTTACTGTGGCAACAGACGTCTCCCAATACTGAATCTTCTAGAATATTTAATCTGCTAGATCACCAATCTTTTGAAGAGGACAGGCTCACTGTACGCTCAAAAGGAAGAGGAAATTGCTTTGGTGAATGGCTAGCTCATCTCTGCCTTGGCCATTATCATTAAAATATCTTAACTTTCATCTTATTTCCCAGTTTTAAAAACATGCTTATAATATATGTGTTTCACTACAAACTATGAATTAGATAATTTGGATGTTAATACCATCTTTTATAGAAGATGGAGGCTAAGTAACTTGCTGAAAGGAACAGAGCTATTAAATGGGAGAATAAGAATTTAACCTCATGCCCCCAAACTAGTTCTGTACTACACAGCTCCTAGTATTTGAAATTAGGACCCACAGATAAATGAAATATAGGGAGAGGATAGGAAGAATTTTGTGCAAAGAAAAAGCTGCCTTAACAACAAATATCTAACAAAAATCATTGATTGAGAATCTATTACATTTTATAGAGGAATATGGTAGATATAAGAGATAGAAAGAGGCATAAGATATGCTTTCTGACCTTCATGGACTTATAATTTAGTTACAGATATCGAAAAAATACGTATGTGTATGTGTATATGTACAAACATACACCACATGTTATATATACCATAAGCTACAAACATTTATTATAAACAATAAACATTTATTTTTACAGTTTTAGGGAATGAGAAGTCTAAGGTGCCAGCAGATTTAGTGTCTGGTGAGGATCTGTTTCCTGATTCATAGATGGTACCTTGTCACTGTGTCCTCTCATGGTGGAACAGTCTACCTAGCTCTCTGTGGTCTCTTTTATAAGGTCACTAATCCCAATCATAAGGGTTCTGCCCTCATAATCTAATCATCTCCTGAAGGACCTACCTTCTAATATATCACCCTGGGGGTTAGGCATTCAACATATGAATTTTGGAGGACACAAACCTTCAGACCATAGCAATACTTATTGATGTATTTTATATATAAAATTGATATGTAAATATATATTTTATATATAAAACATAAAAATGTCATATATAAAATCTATAGCTATTATAGCCATCTAGGTATATGTGTAGAAATATACAAAGATGATAACTGTAATAATGTATGTTTAGTATGTATGTGTTGTTATAGCTTTGAATCACGTGGTAAGTTTCCTCTAATCTTATGAATTTTTGTCAATATAAGTCATGAAAGAAGATTTTTTATTTATTGGTCATGGACATTGGCTTCTCTGAAGACAAAAATAAAATGAATGTTCTCAGAGAGTGAGTTTAAAGCAAATGTGTCAGCTGTAGGGATAACTATCATTTGACTCAACAAAGATTCCCAGGGTCACTGAACAAGATCATCACAACTTTGGAGTTGTTGGGCTCCACCATGTCAATAATACCCTAATTTGTGTGATAAAACATAACAGTTTTTCAGGACCCATTATCTTTCGGTATCCATGTTATTGAAGAGGTAGACAAAGAACATTTTATAACTTCTTAAGTAATCGTATGACAAACTATAATGGCAAAAATGTCTTATGAAATGATCCCTGAACATTTTGTGCCTTCATTAACACAGGTATGGGTAGGCAGTTTGCAAGGTAAGTCTATCAGCTTTGATATTATTCCCCAAGCATATATTTAAAATGATTGTTATGATAGTTTTAGAATATAGGATTAAGTATTCTATTATAAAATATTGAGTGTTGGTAGCCACTGAATGCCACAGTAAGCCAGAACCAAACCCTGCCAGCTACTTGTTATTGTAAGTATTCTCTGACCTATATTTAAACACATGCAAGATCAGAATCTGTACTATGCATTTCACACATGTCTTTTGACACCCATAATTCTTAGGTCTTTCTTTTCTCAATAGAAGAACTATTTCCCATAATTTTAAAAAGCAAAGGCAAAACCATCTTCCAAAGACAGAATGATACAAATAAAGATAGATAGTAATCTAATTTTGATACGTTATGCTATCAATGAAAATGGAAATTATCTTCCTTAGGATAGTATCTCCCTATAATAGTAAGATGCTGGCATTTCCAAGTAAAGAAAAAATTCTTACCTGCCTTGCAGAACTGTGAAAGAACACTTTTTTTATGCTGTGCTATTGCCTACTAATTGGTAATTACCATTAATTCATTTCAGAAACCTCTCCCCATTCCAGTTCCCAAGTACAGCTTTCATTGAACTCTCACATTCAGAATTATAGAAAAGACCTTCAAAAGAATGTTTCCTCATTAAAGATCATGGTTAGTTAATTTTTACTTGATAAATAGTTACCTATTAATTTAATCGCATAATGAAAGTGTTTTAATTATATAATTTATTTATTAGATTCTTAAATTATGTTTTTGAAGTAACCCCTTTTACTCTGAAAGCTTCTTTGTAAAATAAGATACATAGTTTGATCAATCTTTTTGGTTTGTAGTAAATGATTTTTTTATCAGCTAATTCATTTTAGTGCTGGAGGAAATGTTGTAGCTATTTGTGTACTGTGGCACTCAGGTTTAGGTGTTGGCTATCGTGGGTTGCTTGTAACCCATGAGACCCATGGTCATTCCATTTATTCCCATTTAATCCAGATTTTTGTTCACATTTCATGGTTAATTTTGATTCCACTCTGTCTCCCATATCTTCCACTTAAGATCTGTTTATTCTAAAAATAAGAGTTTTAGGCCTTTAAAAATTAAGATAAGCATCAATAATCTTAATATATTTGAAATACATAAAATGGGTTAATTTCTACACATTTTTGGACAAAGTACACTCTTTTAGAAATAACATGATTATATTCAAATTCTTCAGTACAAGGGTCTTTATGGAACAGCTTTATGGAACTCGTCCTTGCTTATATGTTCATATTATTAATATTTTGAAATCATATCCTATATAGAAAAGTTATTTTCTAAATCCTTCTTCAAATTTGTGCCATTTATTTCTGAAACTTGCCACACTACTTATGGTACAGATTCCTGAAAGCCATGCCTGGGAAGTAGCTTGAAAACACTGCCATCACCTGTCACTATTAGCAATTTCTGTTTTGAAGATAATGGCAACAAGGTGACCAGGCATTACTGCATTTATTGCTGGACTTTGTTGCCTTGCTAAACACTGTGCCTTGTGTGATGTTCTTTATACAGTGTAAAATCCTCTCATCTGTGAACTCTGAGACAAAAATGTCTCAATACCATATCCTTATCCACTCATCTTTTGACAGGAATAAATTAGTAAATAAATGAGAAGGACACATATGCACTTGATTGTAGCACAGCATGGTTGGATCATTTTCTCTTTGTGAGCCTCTTCAACATCTTCTCTTAGGGTCACCAAATGATGGCCACTCATGATTATATTGCAACGTTATGCAATTATTCAGGCTTTCAATTTGTCAAGACTTTTCTCAAAATATAGACACTAAGCAATTGGAAACTCTTCCTAAAACATATAAAATGAATCATTTATATCTTTTGAAAAGGGTGTATGGTATGATTGTTTTTTTAAAAAAGGGGTTTGCTAAACATTATGAACATTGCATGTCCAGCTGGACATTTCAGATAACAAGCCTGGCAAAGTCTTCCGTGATTATAGCATTCATGAAAAGAAATCCAGAGAAACTAAAACGGTATTCACAAATTTCAGAAATATTTAAGATAGATTGTCTTCTGTTTCGAATTCTAGTAAAAGCACATTATCTTATTTGGCCAATCCTATTTTTTTTTTGTCATGGTCTTTTTAGATTATCAGCTTGTCGATGTAGATACCCCACAACCAGGTGTCAGGTATCAGAAGTGGAATAAAGTAGGCATTTCCTATGAAAGAGGGAGTCTCACTTGGAAAATGAATAAATAGTCACCTATCACCAATGCATCTATTTCTTAAAATTATGCTTTGGACTGACATTATATTTCCCTCATTTCTTTTGTTACTGTTGTTAGAAACAGGTCCTAAGGCAGTATGTAGGCGGCTAGAACTGCATCCTCAAACATCTGCTGAGAAGACTCTGTATGAAAGGATCATTAAAAGGGAAACAAAACAATAGCAAATGCATACCAAAAATACAAAATGTTTGTCTGATTCTTTGCATCAAGAGAAGTGTTAAATAGAAAATCTGCTTTGTGCTTAGATGTGGGACCCTCTGTGGGCCTTTGCTATGATAAAAGAAGACCAATCTCTGGAATAATCTATTGACAGAATCTTACCTATTTCAGTCATGGCTGAACTGGATCAAATTACTTCAGCACAGATGATGTATTAAGTGAATTATCAATATTGCACAATTTTAATCTTATTTTCTATGTTGTTTCTACGATTATTTTTAAATTATTTTGCCTCTACCACCAAAAGATGCTCTTTTGAGACTAGTAAAAATAAAAGGGGGGGCATGGAAGAAACAGAGTTTAAGAAAAATTCATTATGAGAACAGAATTTTCTCCAGATGAATTTATACTTAGTGCAATTATGCAATGGTGAAGTAAAGAAATAAAACACTCATACAATCTTAACAAAAAGCAGATGTCAGTACTCACCTATAGTAACACCTATGCTACATAATTATTTACTAACACTGTTAATGCTTTTTATTATTTATGTTTTTTAGTTTGCCCTTAAATATGTTCACTATGGATATTGAGATCTTGTACTATTTCTGAAGAAAACTCACATACATCTTGAAACCAAGACCTCTAACCAAAGTGTCCTTAAAACTTGGAAGGTGGCTCTTATATATTAACACTATTAATACCATGTTACTCAAAAATAGAAGTGGTTTCATTCTCCTATATTTATTGTTATATATGTCTGTTTTTCTTTAATTTTTTATAGTTTTAAAGAATTTTTAAATGGATAATTTCCTATACAGCTATATGGAGAATATGATCTTGAACTTCAAATATTTTGTCTAAGAATAGGTCACCATGTTTTTCAATTTGTTATTAAAGAGGAAAGAGCCATTGGTGCTTAATGCTAACCTGAATATAAAATTCATACATTAAAAAAGTATCGGATACTTGTACTGGACCATGTTCTTTGACAGATACTAGAAATAAAGCTATAAACAAAACAGACATGCTCCTGTGCTTATAGTCTAATGGGACTAAGAAAAAACACACAAAAAATTATAAACAAATATATCATTGTAATTTGTAATTTCACAGTGAAAGAAGCTGTGATATAGCATTATTCTAGAAGAACAACTTTTTGAGTAGATTGGTTATGGAAAGCCTCTCTTTGGGAATATTAATCTTAACCTGAGACCCACATGATTAAAAAAGGAGCCAGCCCTAATGGATGTGGGGGAACGTCCATAACAGATAACTGAAGGAAAACCAGTGAAACTGGACCAAAGTGAGCAAGATTGGGGGATGGGGGATAGGGCATGAGAAGAAGGTGGAGGGATGAAGAGAGATCTGGCCACAATAATACAGGACAAGGAGTGTGCCTTTGTTGTGAGTACAATGAGAAACTAATAAAGAGTTTTTAGCGAGAGAACTATGAGATCTGATTTAGGTTTCCAAATGATTTTTCTGGCAGTTCAGTGGAAAATAGAGTGGAAAGGAACCAAATTGGAAGTGGGAAGTGAGATTAAAAGGCAATAGTCTAGGTAAGAAATCACAGTGGTTTAGACTCGGTTGGTAATGTTAGAGGTAACAGGTGAATAAATTTCAGATATCTGTTGCAGTTTGCATTTGTAGGACTATCTGTCTTTTGGTCATTGGAAATTAAAGAAGGGAAGAATGTTTTCACCACATTCAGAGGTTGACACCCAGCTCAAGGAACTGGGTAGATCATGGTGGTATTTACCGAGTTGAGAAAGACAAAGAAAGTTACAGGTAAGAACTCAGATTTGTGCATGTGAAGATGGAAATATCTCTGAGATTTGCAAGAGAAAGATGGGAAATACAGCTAGATATTTGAATCTGAAGCTCACAGAAATAGATTAGAGATTGTTTTATGTAGGTGATGTTCAAAGCCAACAGAATGGATCAAAATTTCTTTAGAAAGAGAATACAAGAAAGAAAAGATACTTCAGGCATAAGCTTGAGGCTCTTCAAACTAGCAACTGGGCAGAGAGGGACAATCTTACAAAAGATATTAGAAAAGAGTGGTCATTCTGGAGGAGGCAACCACAGGCATGGAGTTTCAAGAAATCCAAGAAAGAAGATCGATAAGGAGAGAGGAAAAGTGAAGGGAGTGATGAGGAAGAGACGTATCACTTAGATTTGGCAACATGGAGTTCATTGGCAACTCTTGCAGGAGCACCTTCAGTGGGGTGTTGAGAATAGAATTCAGGGTGGAGTACATTGAAGAGTGAGTAGGCATGAAGAGGTAGTTGTGTATGGTTTCCGGTCTCTGAAGAAGAATCTTCAGGGAATCCAAATGGGAAAAATTTTTATGTGATCAGAATGTACGTATATCTTGATGAGAATAATCCAGTGATAAGAATGAGATTGACAATATAGAAGAGAGAAAGGCTATTAGCATAAGTGGTCTCAAACTTGGAATCGTGTCAGAATCATTTGAGAAGATTTTAAAAATATCAGTTCTGTGCCAGCAAATCAGGAGGGTGAAAAATGAGAGAATAAAAAAAAAAAAAAAAGGAAAAAAATATCAGCACTCAGTCCAATCCCAGACCAGTTAATCAGTATCTATGGGAGTGGGGCCCCAGAACTGATCTGTTTAAAATAATTCTAACATATAGTTAGTATTGAGGATCACTGAACTAACTTAATGGTGCTTAAACTTTAGAGTACACCAGAAGCATTCCTCCCCCCACCCAAAACTTTCTGATTCAGTTTCCTAAGTGATGCTGTTGTTGCTCATCTGAGGACCACATTTTGAGAACCACTGAACTAATAGAATGAATGAAGTCCACAAGAAGGCGTGAAAGGGAAGGAGTCCAGAGGTCAGTAGAAGGATATACCTTTGACAGACAGAAACTTATTTCCTCTATTATCATGAGAAGAGAAAGTGAGGATGGGAAAAAAAGGTTGAACTATATTGTGAAGGCAAAGTCATTAGCATCTCAACAATGCATATGTGAGATCATCAAATAATTGTTGGTTGGAGAATGGGAACATAAAAGTTTGAAGAAAGAACATTCTTTTATTATATCGTGAACATCAAACAAACCGTGAAAATATAATAGAAATACTAGGCAGTATCCATTTGAGGTTCAAATCAGGAATGTATTACTCAGCCTGCTTATATAATTCTCTTTTGCAACAATCAGAAGTAACCAATATGCAAAATCCATGTTTAACTATCATTTGTTAGTGATTTTCTAGTATTAGGCTATGGGCTAAATGCGTTTTGCTTAGATCCATCCATAGAAAAATTGAGAGCTGGCTTTTCTGCCAAGGGCTAGATGCTAGCAGTGGATGGAATTACTGCTATTGAAGTACTTCAAAGGCTGTTTATGGTAACTATGTATCCAATTATTTTTGCATTGACATAATTAATGCCTTCACTCCATCTGACCGTTGTAGGATCATCCTATCTTTGCCTTTTCTTTTCAGATCAAATGAGCTGGCTCAGGCAAGCAAATTGAACAGCTGTTGACACTTGTTTCTGTAAAACACCCTGGGAACTTTACTCTAGATGTCTTTATTTCATAGGTACACAGAAAAAAAATATCCTAGGAAGACTTTAATGTCTGTGAAAGGTTACTTAGGGTACAGAATACTTAGAAGCCAAATTTTAAGATCCCTGGATGTGTATGGGTACAATCAAATCAATGCACTTTAGTAGAAGCAGGAAAAATAAAGGAATAGATTTTTAATAATGATGTTCTTTTCAATACATAAAGATAAACTACCCTTTTAAAGGATGCAAAACCATTCATAAATGACAAGAAAATCTCATTTATAAAAGGTTGTTTTATAAAAGAGAAAATGCTTCCCTTTGTATAAAGAAATATATTGCCTTGGAAACATGTATGTATGGGTTTGGAAGTTTACCTCTTTCTTATAATAATAAAAATAATGTGCTTTTACCTATTCAGAGAGCTTCTAAATGTATTCTCTGATTCAGCAAACCATTCTTAATCCCTGCTGAGCAAGCTCCCTGTTCCTTTAATTCCTACTACAAACATGTAAGATAGGGCAGCTGAAGCTGTGCTCCTACTATAGGAAAAGAAAAATAAAGAGCCTAAATTATTTACATGGTCTCACAATCGACGGCAGAAATTGGTCTAGAAGCCTTGCTTTTTGATTCTTTGCCAATGACTTTTTTTCTTCCCTTAGAAAAGTTATCATGTCTTTTTTACACTTTTGAAAAATAAAGCAATTATTAAATTTTAGGAAAGAGTAAAGTTTCTGGAAGTTTAAACTACTTTTTCCCTAAGGAATAAAGCAATAACAATGGAGAAATCATGGCGTTTTACCCGCTCACTCCAACCTCCTTCAGAGGAAATTACACTCACTTCCCTTGTTTCACTGCCAATCTCTTCTTTATGTAAAACTGATTTTAACTTAACCATAATTTAGAAAATGAAAAGCAAGTTCTTAGGACTTAGATCTGGTAAAAATAAAATGTAGGAAAAATATTTAAAAAAGAAAAGAAAAAGCAGGAATCTGAAAGGGAAATATTATTGGATTCATCTGTAAATTATAATTTTAGTTAATTATTTGGGACTTAAAGACAGTTAAAGGTCTGGATTTAGATCAGAATCTAGCTTTGTTTCAAGCAGGTGTATTGAGGGCACCTTCAGCCTTCCTATATTTGCTTGTCTCTACCCTAAAGAAAGCTGCTTTTTGTCCTACTGAAGAGCTTTCTAGTTCAATGGTGATTTGAGGTTCTTGGAGCTAGAAGTCTGAACTTCTGCAAGATTGAAAGTGCCTAGAAACCATCTGAGAGGCAAGCCAGTCATGGGGACCTCTCTTCTCTGTGTGCTCAGAGCAAGTGCTTTTTACTTGGCCCCCAATTCTTCCAGGGAACCTCAATTTCAAATCAAACAGCACAGCCTTAGGGAAAAATATATATTCCAAGGCACTAGGAATCAAATCTAGACCTCTCTTTTTGTTCTTAGTTTCCTACTTCCTCTCCTTTACTTTTCTCTTTTCCTCCCTTCCCTCAACCTTTAAAATTTCACATGCTATACATCTGATAAGGGCTAAGAACTAGAATCTACAAAGAACTCAAGCAAATCAGCAAGAAAATATCAAATAATTAAAAACTGGGCAAAATACATGCACAAAAGCTTTTCAAAAGAAGATAGATTAATGGCCATAAAAATATGAAAAAAACTCTCAATGTCACTAATCATCAGGGAAATGCAAATCAAAACCACAATGAGGTATCACTTAACCCCAGTGAGAATGGCTTTTATCAAAAAATCTCAGACAATATATGTAACCTAAACATTTGTAACCCTATAATATGCTGAAATAGTAACAATAAAAAAAGTCCCAAAACAATAGATGCTGGTGTGGATGTGGAGAGAAAGGAATATTTATACACTGTTGGACATGCAAACTAGTACAACCTCTTTGGAAAATAGTATGGAGATTCCTCACAGAACTAAAAGCAAACCTATCATTTGATGCAGCAATTGCACTAGTAGATATTTACTCAAAGGAAAAAAAGTCACTTTATCAAAGACACTTGCACTTGAATGTTTATTGCAACACAATTCACAATCACAAAAATGTGAAATCAACCCAAGTGCCCATCAGTTCATGAATGGATTGACAAAATGTGGTATATATATGTATACCATGGAGTAATACTCAGCCATAAAAATGAATTAATGCCTTGTGCAACAATCTGGATGGAACTGGAAACCATTCTCCTAAGTGAAGTATCACAAGAATAGAAAAACAAATACCACATGTAGTCACTATTAAATTGGAACTAACCAATCAACACTCATGTGCACAGATGGAAGTAAAACTCTGGGAATCAAGCAGGTGGGAGGAGGGAAGAGGGGATGGGTGAAATCATACCTAATGAGTACAATGTATACTATCTGTGTGATGGGTACACTTATAACTTAAGTAGTACAAAAGCAATCCATGTAACCAAAATATTTTTACCCCCATAATATTCTGAAATTTTTAAGAAATAATTTTTTTTCCTCCTTGTCTGATTTTACTAGTGTCTTTCTGTCCTTCTTCCTTCCTCTCCTTCCCTCCCTCTCCTTTACTTTTTCCCTCCCTCTGTCTCTTTCTTCCTTTTTTCCCATCTAACTTTCTATCTTTTATTTATTTTGTTCAATTTTGCTAAATTTATATAATTATATATCTTAGATCTAAAAATTATTTTTCTTTTAAAAAACTTGTAACTCTATAACCAACATCCATAGAAGAAAAGATAGTAAGTGTAACACGTCTTTAAGTACCAGCTCTTCAACAAGTAGCTGTTATTCTTAGTTCTAGCGATCTTTGATTGGATTCTTTAGAGAATACTTGATTCTGCTTTAAAGAACAGAAGAAACCTCTTATATGACAAAAATATTGAGTAGTGTAATAAAATGGTTACACTCCTTCTTATTTCTCAATCCACAAATAACTTCCAAGGAGTATATAGTGCCAAAGTGTGGTCACAGTCTCTGTTGCACATGGCTTTTGCCCATGTCCACTCAAGGAATTTTCCATGTCCAATTAGGAAATCCTACACTTTTTCAGACTCCGCTTACCACATTAGTTTGGAATAAAGGGGTCTAATTTACAATCCCATGATTCAGTTTCTTCGGTGCCTAATTTCGTCATAGTTACTAATATGTGGAAATGAAAATAATCATATTACAATTAACATACTATGAGCATTACAAGTATAAATTAGTGTCCTTCTCAAGAAAAGAATTTTGCATCATATTTTTTTTCTAAATACGACAGTTTCTTCCAGATAACATGGTAAAAAGAATTAATTACTAAAGAAAAACATCACAGGACCACTGCATTAACAGACTTTGGCTTACTTCAAGGAGTCTATGATGAGGCCTTCATCAAATGCACCAGCTACAGATGGCAGAGCAAAAACGGTACGAACATGTGTGTTAGGCATTTAACAGTATGTCCCAAAAGAAAATCTAGATTTAAGGCTTTTACTGGCCTTCTTAGGATCCTTGGATACAAGGGAGTTCTGTACTTCAACTTCTTCACTTACCAACCCAAGAGAATGTAGCCTTACTCAAAAATAATCAGGGATATTTTCTAAGAACATTGAAATATTGAGCTTTCACATTATGATGTTTATTCTCTGCAGTATTACAGGAAAAATGACAGACATATAAAAGAATGAGTTAAATTAACTTCAAAGGTGGTTCCATAGAGGGAGGATCAATGAAGGCAGGTTTGCAGTAGATTTAATTATCAGAAGTACAGTTGGGCAATAAATGTCAGCAATTTCTCTTCTGTCACCCAGATGACTCTAGTATGAAGCTGGATGACATTTTCTTTCTCAGGTTTGTCAAAACTACACTTTCTTATTTTGAGGAAAATATTAGTCTGCTCAGTCTTTAGATTAGGTTGCCATCTGCCATGCATGTTGCTGAGATGCCCACATTGGGTAGGAACTTGATAAAGATGACCTAGAGATACTGAAGAATAGGATAGAGCCTTTGGAATAGTACTTATCCATCAAATATGATGGATTCAGTTCTTCAGAAGAGTAAAAGAGGAATGTAAGTTGCAGTGCAAAAATATGTATTCTTTTACCCTGTGCAAAGTCAGGCAAAGGACAATTCTGTGTCCAGGACTGAGCTACCTCATGGATATCATGTTACTGTTCTATTTCTAAGTGTTCAGTCCATGAACATTTTGTATTCTTTTCATAGATTTGGTAAATGAACAGGTGGAAAGCTTTAAATTTTGGCAGACTGGAGAATGCTGGATGCATATTTTTTCTTAATATAGGCTAATACCTACACTGTTAATAAAACAATTTCTCAAATGTTCCAATGGAGTAAAGGCTTTCTGAAGAGACATGAGAAGAGAGCTTAATAAAAGATTGAATTGCATCCAGTTGAAATTGTAAGCTGTTTCCAAATTATATCATTGGAAACAACCTTGTTCATTCATTTCAATGCTTCTGTAATTTCATGACTTACCTGTGAAACTCAAGATGTAGATTCCTCTGACCCTTAACAATGTTTCAACATTATAAATATTTGGAAGTTATTTTTTCTTCAATATCTTTATGCAACATTTTCTCACCTCCTTTGCCTTTGAAAAGGACTTCTTATAACTATACTAGGAATTTATTTATCTAAAAACAGATTTACTCTTTTATATTCTCTCATCATAATGTGTCCAAGGATGGGAAGCACTCTCATTTCATTTTCCTAAGTGTAAATTTAAGATAACGAACAGAGTGCTCAATTTCCTCTTGTAAATTATGACAGAAACAATTATCAATGAGTGCCACCCAATGAAATATTAAATGTAAAACTTTATAATTTAGGAATAGTGAATGTGGAAAGCAGGCTAATTCACAGACATGTGTTTCTCTGATGTGTCTATGGCTTGTCCTTTTTATATGTATAAATAATGAGAGGTGGCACCATTTAAAAATAAATGATCTATTTCTTTATCTAGGACCTAGATTGTGCTTTATAGAAATTGGATCATTGATTTAAATTTAAAAAGAATGTGTAGATAATGTTTATTTAAAATATAAGCTTGCTTATCTTGAAAGTTCTAAGTGAACATTTGTGGAAAATGATGAAATCAAGAAGGAAATTAATGTGTTTTCAATTCTAGGAAAGAACCATTATCAATGTTCAGAACTTAGCCAGTTTGTGACATTAAAAATAAAGCAATAAGAATAGTAGAGTAACAAAAGGCTTTATATCATTTGCCTTAGCTTTCCTAGTGCACCTGAGAGCTTGGCACTCTCAAATCCATCTTATACCAGTCAGCACTAAGGGAGACAGGGATAGTGAAGGAAGGTACCTTCATACAGTGGCGGTTTCCTAGGCAGCTGCCTTGGTCCTGGTTGTTCCACAGGACAGAAGAGAAAACATGACAGGGCCATGTGGAGGAGTCCAAGTAGACTTGCTATGGCTGCACGCCTATCACATCCACACCTAGAAAGGAGGTTCAGAATCCTAGAGTTTCATCTTCACCCCTCCTCCTGTGGGGAAGATTATAAGATGAGGCAGTCATTGTAAATAGACTTTATTTCTTCTTAGAGGCAAAAAAATTCTAGATATCATCCTAAAACACTGATATGTTTGTACCATTCTTCTGCTTCAAATTCTTCTAGTATCTTAAATTTTCTACAGTCAAATCTAAAATGTTAGCATGCCATTTTTGTTGTTTATGTTACCTTTGTATCACCTGTGTACTATCCATTACAGACCCCTTGGGGTTCTTTCTATATCCTTAATTTACTTTGTTTCTTCCTCCAACTGAGGCCAACACTGTTGATTGTCTACCCCAAAAGCATTCTGCATCCCCCTCAGATATTCCTTTCCTTCTACAAGAAGCTTGGTTTGTTTGGCTAGCGGTGAGGAATCTCTTGTTTTTAGGGTTTATAGATCCTTTTGCCAGTTATAAGAGATTCTCCATGATCAGCCCAAGCCAGTCATTGTGATCTCATTTTCTCAGACTTCTTTGAT
This sequence comes from Cheirogaleus medius, assembly GCA_008086735.1. Taxonomy (NCBI): domain Eukaryota; kingdom Metazoa; phylum Chordata; class Mammalia; order Primates; family Cheirogaleidae; genus Cheirogaleus; species Cheirogaleus medius. Next base: position 12,121,576 of record VBSM01001681.1, on the reverse strand, counting down.
CAATGAGATATAAGGAGAGGTTATCTGGGAGAGAATTTGTTAAAATATTTGATTTTATAACACAATGAACACCTGTACCTAGCCCTGATCTTTATATCTTCTTATGAGATGAACACAGCTATAATTGCTGGGGACATGGCAGCCACTTTTGACAGCAAAACACTGAGCATATAAACAAGACTAAAGCTGAGGGTGATGGAGAGTAAAGATAGCCTGGGTATATAATGACATCTTGAAGCATCTGCACCAATCCTGAGACACCTTCCCCCATATTTATTGTTAATAGTAAGTGCCACTCTGATCTCCACTAATAGTATTGGGTTTGATGTTCCTTGTAGCTGGAAGCATTTCTTCCAAGGTCATGCATAGGCCAGCACTTCTGTAGCAGACTTCTTCATGTATCAGCTGTAGAAACACAGATATCAGTTAGCATTGAATCAGGGTTCCACTAGGAGTATGTAGAATAAAGAATGTGTTATAGGAATGAGGCCTTTCACAGATGTGGGAGGAGAGGTGGAAAAAAAGAGCCAAAAGAAGATCAAAGAAAATCCACTAATCAGACAGGGCATGTGTGCATGGTCAGAAGCCTGGTGCATCCAGCTGCTGGAGTAGATCTTCCAAAGAAAATAATAAAAATTATTTGATTAGTAGTAGAATTAGTAGAGCCTGATGGAAAGGGAAATCTGGGTAGGGGGTGGCAAGACAAAGGTTAATATTCAGCTGTCCAATTGCCACACTTGGATATAGGCCTTAAGGATGGCATCCTGGGTTTTAATGCTTACAAAAGGACAGGGAGTGAAATGCAGCTCAAAGTGCTGAGCTGGAACTAAAACTGATGCAAAGTACCCGTTCTTATGAAGAGGCATTATTACTAGGCACAAAGAATAGAATTAGCACCACAATATCTAGAAATAATACAACTATCTGAAAGAGTGTCTAGAAGAACCATTTAATAAAATATGCAAAATAAGAGAGATAAACTATAATAAATATTACTGAATTTTTAATTTTGTTTAAATTCAATTAAGTTCTATTTCTATTTCAATAGCCACAGGTGGCCAGTGGCTGCAGTATCAGACCAAAAGGTCTTAGATATTTTTGCATTTTTAAATAGTTACAGAATAATCTCTTCTTTCACTGCAGTAATTGAAAGTTCTAGGAGAAAGATACTGTCTCTCATTAAAAAGTTGATTTCTTTACATAATAACATACATCAAATTGTGAACATTGAAGTGCACCATCTTGGAGGTTAACTTTAGTGTTATGAATCATTAGCAAAATAGGAAATGGGAAATGCACTTCTGTGTTGTCATAGCTCAAAAGATTTCTAAGGCTTTTCCAAAGCTGCTGCAAACTCAGAAAGTATATTACACAAATCTATAGTGACTTCATTATCTGTTACCTGTTATTGCCCTGCTGAGCTAAAATAAACTGTTATATTATGTGACCTATAAAATGGTATTAGCCATTTTATTACTTGCTTGCTGTCAACTTGAGTATAAGACAGTTATTAAAGATTACACTGAGAAGATTCAGAGTAATACAAATGTCATTTTACAGAGATGACAGGTTGCCCTTAATGTCTCTAGTCATAAAAGAAAAAAAAAAACAACAAAATAAATCCGAAGCCAATGATATAAAATCAACAAGCACTGTGATGAATAAAACAGACATGAGCAATCTTCCTTTCCATATTCCTTTTATTTGTCTAATGCCTGTGCCATTACTTCTAACAGCTTCTAACTGATGTAAATTGGAAAGCAAGAACATTAAAAGAGTAATTCCGCTGAGGAGAAGATCGCTTCTTTATAGTCACATTAGGTGCCTGAGTGAGATCTAGACTTTCATAATCCCAATGCTGAATTGATGGATGTTAGAAAGTAGGGAAACTAAACAAGAATGGGGTACTTCTGATTACAGGCATCATTGATTTTGATGAAGCATACAATGTAGGTAAAACTTATTTAGAAATCTGGATTATGTTTTCAAAGAAATACATTTTCAATTTCTTTTTCATGTGGCTTACTCTCTACCTGGAATAGACACATCTCAGGTCATGGGCAACCAACTAGGGAACATCCAGTAAACGTAAATATGATAGCTGAGTGCATGTCATTTATCTACCTAACTACAGCAGCCCCTTCCTACCTCCATTTATTCTTGCCTTGTTACTGTCTGCAACAAGAAAGCTGCCCTGTTCTTATGGCCTCCTCTGGTGCCCAGAGAGGAAACTCTCTCACCCAGCATCTTTGTACCACTCCCCCTACCCCGACCAACAAGGAGCATCATTTTCCCCCTTTCTTCATCTTCGATCTTTCAAAAGTACACTTATTGTTTCATAAGACATCACTTTTTTCCTTTTGTCTGGGCATAACTTTTTTTTAAGCAAGAATCTTTCATTTTTAATTTCAGAACACTATGGGGGTACAAAAGCTCTGAAAGACTCTTATACACATCAGCTGAGGCAAAGAATTTATGAAGAAGACCCCAAAACAATCACAACAACAACAAAAATAAATAAATGTGACCCAATCAAATTAAAAAGCTCTGCACAGCCAAGGGAACAATCATTAAAGTGAATAGACAACCTACAGAATGGGAGAATATATTTGCATTCTATACATACAATAAAGGGCTGATAAATAGAATCTATAAAGAACTCAGGCAAATCAGCAAGAAGAAATCAAACAACACCATTAAAAAGTGGACAAAGGGCATGAACAGAAAGGTTTCCGAAGAGGATAGACAAATGTCCAACAAACATATGAAAAAGTGCTCAACATCTCTAATCATCAGGGAAATGCAAATCAAAACCACTATGAGACATAACTTAACTCCAGTGAGAATGGCTTTTATTCAAAAAATCACCAAAACAACAAATGTTGGCATGGATCGGGAGATAGAAACACTCATACACTGCTGGTGGGCATAACTTTTAACTCTAAATCAATTTATTGAATGAGCCAAACATAATGTGCCACAGGAAAAAATAATAGTTTTTCTCTCATCACTCCTTTCAACACTTCTCAGTTGGCTCTCCTTCCCCTGCTCACTGAAAACATCTCTGCAAGATACAGAAGCTCTTCTGTCATTATCAATTGTAAGAACTGTCTGATATTTTTGGTAATTTTCACTTTCAGAAATAAACAATCCTTAGGTGATCCAATTTCAAAATTGAGCCTCACATACTATTGTTTCCTCCACTCCACTTGGCCAATTTAGATGAGGCTATAATCTGTCCTTTCATTCTCTCTATCCCTTTTTCAATCAACATGGGGAGAGCAGATATTGGAAGAAAAAGGACAAAGCATCTTTTATAATTTGTACAATTTTTGGTTATGGTGCCCTCATGTCATGATAAGCATTTATGCACTGGTTTGCTTATTCAGTGTATATTATGTTCTTTGAGGATGCTACCACCCAACACACACACATACACCCCTAGATTTATGGCCTTACGTATTTGCCTAATTGGAGCAATGTATGCTCCATGCTCCAGCTTATCACTTGTGAGCTCTGCACACTCAGTCCTTTCCTGAACAAATTGATCTTTTCACCACGCCAGAGCAAGCCGCCCTCTTGGGCTAGGGTCCCATCAAGTTGGGTCACATATAGATGCTATTGTATACCCCTTTCCACTGGCCGAAGGGAAACTCACCAGTCTCTGCCACACAAACATGGACGTGCAGACCACAAATTTTTGTTGCCCTTACTCTTTACCTGCCATTGTGGAATGTTCTAGCTGCCTCCTACCTTCCATATTTCCTAGAAAAGTGGGCACCAGACAAGTCCTCAGCACGCTCTGTGGACACCTGAGTTCTGGTGAAGATTTGACATTTTTGCAGCTTGGCAGGCATCTTTCTAGTTGGGGAGTGAAAAATCTATCTTTCTTTCTCAAAGGTCCTCCTTCTTGATTAGTGCTTCTCTTGGCACATCTCTCCCAGTCCTATGAGGCGGGCAAGAGAATATCCAAGAATTCCCTCTTTGAGTCTAAGTCTTACTAACTCCAAAACTCTCTTAATAAGTTCATCTTCCAAATTTAAGCTAGTGTTTATATTTCTATTTACACGTATGCTTCTATTATACATATATTTCTATATTTACAATTACTTTATAGTATCTATGTTTAGAATTACATTTTGAGTATATTTATGGAATAAAAGACAGGGCAGAAGGGCTAGTTTGGTCACTTCTCAGAAAAACTTGTACAAGATTATCGAGGTGTGGATGTGCTTATATCTATTGTTCTCATGTTTAGAGGCTTCAGACAAATTTCTGAGACATGGAGAAAGGTCCCATCATTCAGCATTGTATTTCTTCTTTGCCTTGTCTTTTAAGATGACCCTGTGCAAACATCAGACAAAAGTCTTTCTATATTTTCCCTTTAAGTATTTATAATAAGAGCCAAAATAATCACCAACTATTGAGGGTTTAAGATATGTTTGACACATTATTAAATGTTTTACATGTATTATGTCATTTAGTGATCACACTGATTTTAAGGGGTAAATATATTCTCCCTTATATGAATGTAAAAGTCGAAGTTGGGAAAGGTTAACTAATTTAAGGATTTACGGCTAGTAAATGGCATAACTAGGATTTGAATTCTTATTTCTAAAATTTAAAGTCCATCTTAATTACAACACTATAGTGTCATAATTTGCACATGCCCAAACAAATAGTGCTACTGATATACTAGCATAAGAAATAAATTTTCTTTTTGAAATATACAATGTATTATTATTTATTGTAGTCGCCATTCTGTGCAATAGATTACTAAAGCTTATTCCTCCTGTCTGATATTTCATACCCTTTGATTAACATCTTCCCTTTTTCCCATCAACCCACCTCCCCCAGCCTCTGATAACCACCATTCCACTCTACTTATAAATTCCACTCTCTTAGATTCTACATATAAGCGACATCATGCAGTATTTGTCTTTCTGTGCCTGGCTTATTTCACTTAGCATAACTTCCTCTGGATTCATCCATGCTATTGCAAATGACAGAATTTCTTTCTTTTATAAGGCTGAATAGTCTTCCATTGTGTAAATATACCTCATTTTCTTGAGCCATTCATCTGACGATGAACACCTAGGCTACTTCCATACCTTAGCTATTGTGAACAATGCTGCAGTAAACATAGTAGTGCATATATTTCCTCAGCATATTGATTCCAATCCCTTTGGATATATAGTCAGAAGTAGGATAACTTTTTTTAAAGAAATGCAGGTAAGCAACAAATGCTGTACTTTCTAATAGTTCTTGAAATTGCCCTGAAGCCACCATGCAAATTATTACAAAAATCTCTGCTCCTCTGTGCTCTTCTAATTAAATTTCCTATTCTTTAAACAATAGTATTTATTATAATATGTTAGCTGAGGGGATTACCCCTGCATTGCCTAAGGAAACTGTAATGGCCTCCCTGAGCCAACTGCAGTGGGAGACAGCTTCTCCGAGTCTCCTCAGGACCACGCCTCTTATTTCTCGCCCTATAACTAGCTTGAAGTCCTAGCAGGCCCCAAAGGGTAAGGTACAAAATGTGACCCATGAAGTGTACTACAGTCCAAAATGTCACAATTTGTGCTTCTCTGGAAGCAGATTTAGAGACGGAGATTTGTTTGCAGGAAGTTTATTGGAGCATGCACTCAGGGTTAACAACTATGGGTTAAAGGAAAGGAAGAAAGAGTGGGCAGAGGAAGAAGTTAGGCTGTCCTGCAGTCACAAGAATGGCCTCCACCAGCCGCAGGAGGAGCTCTGGTGCTAGCATGGCTCTTCAGAGTTGTACTGAGTTGGAACAAGGGAGCTGGACACATAGCCCGACATGTTGATGGGCACAGGCTATGCAAGAAAGGAGCATGGGACTTTGGAGAAGGCAGCTATCTTCAGCTAAGTTGAATTCCCGGAGAGGGCAGAGAGCTGAGGGCCATCAGCACACAGCATGCCTGACAGCTGGGGCATAAATCCGTCAGCCCCAAAAGGGGATCTGAGCACAGCATCCTCTACAAATATATTACCGTCTTGTTATTGTTATTTTTAATTTATTTCTAATTTAACTATTTTGAGGGACTTAACAGAATTTAATGGGCTTCCCAAGTGTTATACTCATTTTACATACAAGTTTGTATGAGAAAAATCTATTTCATATTGCTAATTAATAGCTTGTATACTAAATTTTGTATCACAGTGCATTTAGAAATTTGGCTTTTTATAACTCTGAGGCATTAATCCATTTTAATCCATTTTAATCAATCTTTTAAGAGAAAAGTAAACAAAATGATATATGTTTGTTGACTTTTCATTGATGAAAGAGTAATTAAACCAAAATTAATTAGACAGTGTTCGAGGCATTGTTCACATAAAATAAATTGTTTAATCTTTATAGTAAGCTAGAGCAATAGATAACATTCCCATTATTCAGATAAAGAAACTCAGGTTCAGAGAAGTTAAATAGATTATTTAAAATTACATAGTAAGTAGCTGATTTAGGAATTTCTTCTTTTAGTGAGAAAGGTACATTATAGGTATAATGTATTACTTATACATTGCTGCATAACAAATTACCCCCAAATTATTGTGTTAAATAATAGACATTTCTTATGTAGTTTCCATGAGTCAAGAGACTGTGAGTGTCTTAGTTGGGTGGTTCTAGCTCAGAGTTTCTCACTCACCTGGTTATAGTCGAGATGTCACTAGGCTTCAGTCATTTGAAGGCTTGACTAGGGCTGTAGGATCTACTTCCATGAAGTCTCACTCATGTGGCTATTGGTAGGAGGCCTCAGTAACTTAGCACATGGACATGTCCTCACCACATGGCAACTGGCATCCCACGGATAGAGCAGGGAAAAAGCTGCAGTGCCTTTTATGACCTAGTCTCACAATCACACATTGTCAGTTCTGCCACATTCTACTCTTGAAAAGCCAGTCACTATGTTCTTGTCCACACTTTTGGGGAGTGGAGATAGAGTGCATCTTTGGGACTGAGGAGGAAAGGGTGAATAAGCTAATAATTTGTGGACATATCTTAAAACTACCATGATGTTAAATATTTTAAAGTAACATGTATGCCTAGTTTTTAAAAATTTTGATCATAAGCTAGGCCCATTATTAATTGAAACAACTTTCTTGATTGCTGTAAGAAGCAGGTCCTTTATATGGCAATGTTTTCTTAGTTATGGATATAGAATAGCTCATATAAAGTGTCATGAAGTGGAATGAATATTAACTCCCCCACTTAGAAGAAAGGTTGTTTTGAAATGTAACAATAAATACTGTCATGTTTACAATTATTTATTTATTTAATCAGTGAATATTGACTAAATGCACACTATTCACCAATACTGTTTTAGGCACTGGGGATAAAGCAACAAATTAGACATAGATCACAATGTATATATTAAATGCATCTTTTATACATCTTACACTTTAGTGGCAGAGACAAATGATAAATAACCAATGAGTAAAGAAAGGTAATCCAGATTGTGATAAAGAACTTTGAGTCAGGATAAAGGAATAGCAGGTGAAGTGTATGTGGGCCGTGGGCAGAAAGAGAGGAAGGAAGGGCATATTTTTGATATGATGGTCACAGAAGGCCTCTCTGATGAAATAACACTTGATATATTCTAGGATCAACACTTATTCTATGGATAAAATGTTGGAAGAGAGTGATACGAAATGGAATTGGAAATGGAGCTAGAGACCAGATCCCAAGTATCTTGGAGACTATAAGAATTAAAGACTTTGGGTTTTACTTTAAGTGTTATGTAAGCCATGGGAGACTTAAGAATAAAAGAGTGACATGATCGGATGTACATTTAAAAGCAAGGTTCTAGGTGCTCTTTGGAGAATAATAGCTAGTGAGGTAAAAGTTCAAGCAGGACATCCAGCTGGCATATGACTGCTGTAGTCTAGAGATGACAATATCCTACAATAGGTGCAAACAGGAAAAATGGAAAGGGATAGTTGGACTCAGATAGGAGAGAAATGTGGGAGTAAGTGGTAACCCAATGGTTTTGACCTTAGGACCCTATTCAGTTAATACATAAATGACTACTTTTCTGCATGCTTTATGCTCACTGCTGAAATGCTTTCAGACTCTGTATTGCTCCTAGAAGAAAATTCAGAAAACAAACTTAGTTTGAGAAATAATTCTTTAGCACTATTAAGTGATTAAAGTAACATTCTCCCTATTACCCAAGCTATAGTCACATTAATACTACCCTCAGGGAATGAGAAAATCAATAAAGCTGTTAAATATCCATGATTATCAGTTTATTATATATTTATTTAACAGTTTCTTAGTAAAAATGTCATTACTTAATTTTAATTTGATATGAAATTAGCTTTATTATCAATTAACAATTTATTTTGATAAAATTTTTTCTACTTCACCTTAAGAGAAAAATATTCTCCATCTAGTAATTGAATAATGAAGCAATTAGACCTGAAGCTCAAAACTCTAATATTTAAATTAATAGTCACTGTTTTGCAAAAAACTCTTGTGTGGATGGCTTTTCTCATTATATTCTCTCTTATTTTCTTGGTTGAACATTGCTAACCCAATAATAATCTACAATGTTATATATCTGTCTTTAATTTTAATAATCCAAAACTTTATTTCCTCATGCCCTGAGATCCCTAGTTTCCATAGATGTTAACATATTTTAAATGAAACCTAAAATGAATTTATTGTTGAAATAAGTTTTGTAACTATTGACAAAGTTTAACAGGAAAATGTCTCTGAATTTTCTAGAGTATTTAGTACATTTTGTGCATTTTCAGTTTCCAAAAATGAAATATAATATATAAAATTAAAACTTATTGACAAAGTAATGGTTTAATTTCACCTTTGGAAAGAGGTTTGACTGCCCTACTCTTATCCCTTCATTAATATTTATCTAGTCCTTTAATTATGGTAGAGTATGTATTGATTAAAATTCAATTTTAATTTAGTCACAATCATTAATTTTTCAATAAATACTTATTGAATACTGGATTAAGCTTCTTCAGAGACACAGAACCAATGGGAATATGTAGAGATATAAAGTACAATAGATTTATTATGGGAGTTGGCTCACTCAGCTATGAAGGCTGAGAATTCCCATAATCTGCCATCTGCAAGCTAGAGACCCAAGACAAACCAGTGGCATAATTCAGTCCAAATTCAAAGGGCTGAGAGCCAGGAGAGTGGAGGATGCAACTCCTAGCCTGAGGCCAAAGGCCTGGGAACTGGGCAGAAGCAGCTCATGTAAATCCTGGAGTCTGAAAGTCTGAGAGCCAGGAGCTCCTTATGTCTAGGTGCTGGAGAAAGTGGATGTCCCAGTTCCAGATGAGAGAAGAATTCACCTTTCTCTACTTTTATCCAGGTTCCATCTGGGTCTTCCGTGATTAGATGATGCCTACCTACTTTGGTGAAGGTAGATCTTCTTTATTCAGTCTACTGATTCACATGCTAATCTCTTCCAGAAACACCCTCACAGACATATCAGAAATGTTTTTTCAGCTATCTGAGCTTCCCTTAATTCAGTCAAATCAACATATAAAATTAATCATTCCAGGGACCTATGATGGGTGCTTAGGCCCTGGGGATATAGCAGTGAGCAAAACTGACAAAATCCCTGCCGTTTGGAACTTATATATGGTATTCAAAATGGGGTCCACATACCCATTGGAGAACCCAAAGACATTCCAAGAAGCTGATAAATGGTTTTAAAGGAATAGGGCTTAAAGAATACATTTCTAGATTGACAACTACAAATACTCTTTCTTAAGATCGATCTACCTGAGAAAGCCCCTGGCAAATGATTCCCATCCCCATCATTAGCACCAACCGTATCACAAAGAATATTCTCTGCCTCCTTTGCAAGACAATAGTAGGTCTGTCACTCATCTTTTATTTTACCTTCTTTTGATGCATTGTTTCGTGGAAGAAACTCTTCCTAGCGCCAACCACAATGTTGGTATTGAAGGTTAAGAAAGTGAGTAACCCTAATCCTCTGGTTCTTGCTGCTGATTGCACATGAGAATCACCTGGGGAACTTTAGCACTGTCAATACACAGGCTGAATCCTCTCTCCCCCTCTCACACAGTCCCTGTGGCTGCCTTCCTCTCCCTTTCCTTTGCTTCTCCTCTCCCTCTCTTTAACACACACACACACACACACACACACGTGTACTCACTAAATGAGGGTTTTTTAAATGAATGCTCAGTGCCGACCAAAGGGGAAGGCACCTGCAATGATCACACAGTGCTGTCTTTAAAGACATAACTCGGGATAGGTAGTTCCTGTGACAAGTCAGTTCCAGCTCCAGGAGTCCAGTGATTGACTCTTCTTGGCTGTCCCCAAAGCAAAGTGTCATACCACTATCCTTTTCCTTCTCCTCAAATCAGAGCTAGTAGGAGGTGTGAGGAGATTAAAATCAAGCCCCTGTGAATTCAATTACACTCTTGGCTAATAAGTATTACTGAAGATGAGGTGAAGAGGGAAAGACTTGGGTTAAGGGAAGATACCAAACTTTTTGCTTTGAAGGTGGGCAGTGGTCCCCCTGAACTCAAGCCATTTCTGATGTAGGCAGCTCACAGGGCTTTAACCAGATTACAAATGAAATTATAAGTTAAAGTTAAAACATAAGACTGGCTTCCAAAAGCTTAACACATCATAAATTTGAAATGGCATAGATTTGCAATAAAATAGTTTAAAATATATTGATTTAAATATCTAAAAATATAAAGAAATCACCTGATAATGTCCTATTTTTAATTTAGGCATCACTAAATTATTTAAATGTCAAAACTCTCATATTAGTTCATAATCCTGAAATTTTCTTTGGGAGCACTCATTTGCCTGACTCTACCACAACACTTCTGTCTCTCATGCCCCTTGACCAGTGAGGTGTTGGAACTGTAGCCTCACTTTGTGGCAGACTCATTACCCAATCGTCTAAAGAAGCTATAATCATGAGAATAGTGAGGAGAGCTGGAATGGGCAAACCCATTTTATCAAGTCCTCTTAAATTGTGCAGTTCACTGGGATGCTGTCTTGACTTGAATCCTGGAAGCTTGGGACTGAGCCAGCTATTGATAATGGGGCAACTTGTTAGCAAATTCCCTTCTCTAATTTTTTATATTTCAATTAAGCAACAGTGAATTGAGTCTCTCTCATTTGAAGCAAAAAGTTTTATAATGAAATTTGTTTTGTATGACAAGAAATCAAATATGATGTCATAAACTTGAATTATCAACACTTAAATTACAGATATTTTAAGCCATCTCTCTTTTCACCAGCATGAAACTCCTTTCTGCTCTCTGTCAGCCTGTGTAGCATCTCCTAGAGTGGTGTGCATGGCCAACTGGAATTATTTTGATTTGGTCTTCATTCGTTTATTCACTCATTAATTCAGTTATTTCCCATTATATTGATTGATTGGAATAAATGAGAATATGTTCTAAATGCCAGGCTTGGCAAAGTGAAACCAAGAATTGTAATGATTTTCTCCCTCAGTCTTTATTTCATCTTATTTGTCCATTTAATGTATCCAGGGTATGGAGGCCAGGTAAAGTAAATTGGGTTTAAGAAAATGCCTTGGAGCAATTTGCATCTGCTTTTCAGTGACGGGATTGCAATATCAGTTGATATAATACAAACATACTATATATTTTTTTACTTCAAATCCTTTCCTAAAACAGTTAATGATATTATCTAATATTAATTTTTAATATTTACTGTGTTCCATAATCAGTGCTAGTCACTTAAAATGATTATGCAACGTAATCCTTAGAACCTATTAGGTAGGTATTATTATTCTTCTTATTTATATTTTATAAGCAAATAAACTGAGGTTGGAAGAATTTAATTAACTTGCCCAAGGTCACACAACTAGTGAATGGCTAGAATTCACATCAGATTCATCTGTGTCTAGAGCCTGAGTTTTAACCACAATATCTTGCATGGGGTAACACAGAAAATGATCAGATGCAATAGGTTAAATTATTGGTTTCAGTATTTGATTTCTCTGTTTTACTTCACACCTCCACCACAACTTCATGGAAGATGGAATATATATCCCAACCTGTTCACTTCAGACTTAGCCATGTGACTTGACTTGGCCAATGCAATTTTGGTGAAAATGAAATGAGTAGAACCTTTTGTGCTTGCACAGAAATTTTCTTGTTCTGAGTGGCTATTAGTCATATAACCTGGGCTCTACAATGCAACACATGGAGCTAATTGGACTTGAGCCTACAGCCTGCAACCAAGGCCAGCCAAAGCAGCTCAGAACAGCTGATGCCAATCTATCCTCACACCTGTAAGCTTAAGAATAATTGGCAGTTATTTTTTTTTATTTCAGCATATTATGGGGGTACAAATATTACGGTTATG
>VBSM01001681.1:12073662-12109097 GCA_008086735.1 Cheirogaleus medius | reverse complement strand
CCCTGATGATTAGAGATGTTGAGCATTTTTTCATATGTTTGTTGGCCATTAATTGGCAGTTATTTTAATCAAGTAAATATTTCTGTGGTTTGTTTCACAGTATCATTATAGCAATAGCTTATACATACTAAAGAACAAGAATTTGAATTAAAACTGTCAAACTGCAGTGACTGATTTTGACCTGTAGACTTCTTTTTGGTTTGTTTTGTTGCTTCTCTTGATTTTCTGGCCAGAACCATTTTTAAACTTTCTTTTCTGTTTAATTTGAATGGCTTTAGGAGGGCATGCACCCTACAGTATGCAATAATGCCTAAAACTATCTATAGTTTTATCTGAGGTACTTTTTACCTGGTTATAGTCCCACCTAACTAACTGGTCCTTGAAGGAATTTTAACTTGTGATCTTTGCCATAGTCTGTAATAGAGAGCCTCTAAATTTATAACATGGTTTATTTTATCTCCATCTTGCTTTAAATTTACTCGCTAGGTATCTGTATACATATTGAATTATTATGGATCAAAAATCTGTAAAAAGTGTGAAAGTCAGGAAGAAATATTCAGTATTTTTGGTTGTTTTTACTTTAATATAAAAATATAATTTTAGATACATATATAATATATAATGGATGAATAGAATTTTAGAATTAGATAAAATCAGAGAAGTTAACTTATTAAAAACTGCTGAGTTTATGTGGAAAAGGCATGCAGCTTTGTATCAATTTAATGATTTAATCAAGTAAGATAACAAATTGGATAACCTAGAAAAATGTATAAATTCTAGAAACTGATATTCAATAGACCATAAAAAGGATCATTCACATTATAAAGTGGGATTTATCCCTGGGATACAAAAATGTTTCAATATACACAAAGGAACAAATGTGATACACACATTAACAGAATGAAGAGCAAAAACCATATGATCATTTCAATACATGGGGAAAAAGTCTCTGACAAAACTCAACATCCTTTCATGATAAAAATTCTCAACAAATTGCATATAGAAAGAATATACTTCAACACAATCAAAGCCGTATATGATAAGCCCACAGGTAACATCTTACTTAACCATGCATGCTTTCCTTCTAGATTAGCAACAAAACAAGGATACCCACTATTGCCACTTCTACTTAATATAGTGCTAGAACTCCTAACCAGAGTCATTAGGAAAGAGAAAGACATAAAAGGCAACTGAATAGGAAAGGAAGAAGTTAAATTGTTTCTATTTGAAGGTGAAATGATCTTATATATAGAAAACCCTAAAGTATCCACCAAAAAACTGTTAGAACTAAGAAACAAATACAGTAAAGCTCCAGGATACAAAATCAACATACAAAAATTAACAGCATTTCCATACACTAATAATGGACTATCAAAAAAGAAACCAAGAAAATAATCCCATTTACAATAGCTACAAAAGATAGAAAAATACTTAGTAATAAATGAAAACAAGGAGAGAAAAGAACAGTACACTGATAACTGTAATACACTGATGAAAGAAATTGAGCATGATACGAATAAATGGAAAGATATCCCATGTTCATTGATTGAAATAATTAATACTGTTAAAATGTCCATACTACCCAAATCATCTACAGATTCAATGTAGTCTTTATCAAAATTCCAATGATATTTTGGCTGAAATAGAAAAAAAATCCAGAAATTCATATGATATCACAGAAAACCCAGAATAGCCAAAGCAATCTTGAGCAAAAAAGAGAACAAAGCCACAGGTGTCACATTACCTGATTTCAGAATCTACTACAAAGCTCTAGTAATCTAACAATATGGTACTGGCATAAAAACAGATACATACACCAATGGAACATAATACATAGCCCAGAAATAAATTTATGAAATAAATGATTTTCAACAAATGTCTATAACATATAAAGGGGAAAATGACAGTCTCTTCAACAAATGGTGCTGGAAAAACTGGATATCCACATGCAGAAGAATGAAATTAGATCATCGTCTCACACAACACACACAAAAAAACAACTCAAAATGGATCAAAGACTTAAATTTAAGGCCTGAATCTGTTAAACTGCTAAAGAAAGCATGGGGGAAAGCTTCATGATATTAGTTTGGGCAGTGATTTTTTGGATATAGCCCCAAAGGCATAGATGACAAAAGCAAAAATAGACTTTTTTCAAAAAGCAAATGGGATTACATCAAACTAAAAAGTTTCTGTATGGCATAGGAAACAATCAACAAAGTAAAGAAAAAATTACAGAATAAGAGAAAATATTCACAGATCATATATCAGATGAGGGGTTAGTATTCAAAATTTATGTGTGGAACTCAACTCAATAGTAAATAAAAAATAACCTGAAAAAAATTGCCAAAATACCTGAATAGATAGTTCTCAAAAGAAGGCATATAAATGGACAACAAATATGAAAAAAAATGCTCAGCCTCACTAATAGCCAGGGAAATGCAAATAAAAAACAATATTGAACTATCAACTTACACCTCTTAGAATGTCTATTATAAAAAAAGATTAAAGATAAGCATTGGTTAGAATGTGAAGGGTTAAAGGGAACCCTTGAGCGCTGTTGGGGAATGTAAATTAGTAAAGCCATTGTGAAAAACAGTATGGACATTCCTCAAAAAATTAAAAATAGAACTATCATATGATTTAGCAATCCCACTGCTGGGTGTGCCTCTAAAGAATATTAAATCAGTGTGTCAAATAGATAGTTGTGCTTCCATATTCACTGCAGAATTGTTCACAATAGCTAAGATATGGAATCAACCTAAGTATCCCTCAACAAATGAATGAATAAAGAAAATGTAGTGTGTGTGTGTGTATGTGTGTATACACACAATGGAATACTATTCAACCTTATAAAAAAAGGAAATCCTGTTATTTGCAACAGCATTGATTAACCTGAGAATAAAATATTAAGCAAAATAAGCCAGGCACAGAAAGGCAAATACCATGTGATCTCACGTGTGAAAACTCAAAAAGTTGAACTAAATAGTAGCAGAAAATACAATAGTGCTTGCCAGAGGCTGATGTGTGGGGGGATTGGAGAGATGTTGTTCAAAGAATATATAATTTCAGTTAAACAGGAAGAATAAGTTCAAGATATCTATTGTATATCATGATGACTATAGTTAATAACAATATATAGTTGAAAATTGCTAAGAGGAGATTGGCAAGGTAGATTTTTAGTGTTCTCACCACCAAGAAAAATGATAAGTATGTGAGGTAATGCATATGTAAATTAGCTTGATTGTACTGTATAGATATACATATGATATACACATATAAAAACATCTTGTATATCATAAATATGTACAATTTTTATTTGTAAATTAAAGAGAAAGAAGCCTTCACTATTGACATAAAGAAATCAGGTAGTCAGGTAAACTTTTAACTTACAATTCTTGGTATAATTTATCATCTTAATTCTTCATTGTTGGTCATCTGAAAAGTAATAAAAATTAATATCTTTGTTTATTCAAATTAGATTTAATCTAACCTGAACATATATTTCCCAGTTATTTGTTGAATTTTATGTAGTTTAATATATATAAGTTTTTTATTTCAACTTTTCCTTTGTTCTGTATTTTATGAAATAAATTCCATGCTTATTTTATAAAATAAATTTCTTCTCCAAACACAATTTGACTTGGAAAATTGCCTGTTATTGACCCTTTTACAATATTTACTTCAAATAAAATAATAACCTAGGACAAGATCACACTCAACTCTACCCAGCAAAACTGGAATCTAACTTTTCATCAGTGAATTAATGAAGAGATGTTAAATTTCATAGGAGTTAAATGTAATTTATTCAGTAAATCTCAGTGCATTTGCAATTGTTTATGTGAATGAAAAAAGATGTTTCCTTAATATCAGTGGAAGAAGAGAAGGAAATGGCTTTCCTTCAATAGTTCATTAAATTTCAGATAGCAAATATGGGAAAAATGGATACTGGATCGTCCATTTGGACTAAATGTCCACAAACTACTTTAAAGGGAATTTTAGAAAAGATGCAATGTCTTTTCTACATAAACGTAGGGTATATTAGGCTGTCGAGGCATTGTCTTTTTTAGAGAAAGACTCTGTTGAATGTTATGGAGCAGTGATAGAGATAGTGAGGAATAAGAGGCCTGAAAACATATGGTGAATGAAATTGCAGCAAAAATGAGCAGTTTTCGAAGAGATAAGTTTATGTAGTCTGTGAAAATGTGTGTTGGTGTTTTGAATTGAAACCCTACGTGAATATTTTCCTTTGACTTTTTCCTCTTAGTGGCCATTTGTTTATTCCTCTTAGCAGATCCCCTGCTGCCCACTCTGCTGTCATTTTGGTTGGAACAGTTTTGCTGAGCCACTATCATCAATTTTTCTCCCAGTTGAATCTGCCAAGGCTGACAATAATTACACTAACAAGTGCTTGTTCAGTAATGCTCAGTCATTCAGATTCCCTCCCTCATTATTTTTCTTCCGTGGAGGCAATTGATATGAATAGTCTCTAGCTCTTCACCTGGGGCTTGGAGATAAAGAAATTTGTTGAGATCTCAGTTATAATTCTATCTCTGATTAATGACAAAGAGATTTCAGTCTCATTTCTCAGGAGCAGCTGGCGTTCCAAGTAGCCACACATAGATGACCTGATCATGACCTCAGTGTCTCCAAGCTTTATTGGCTTGAGGGAATGATCAGGAATCTGTGGGGCATCTCAGAAAAAACACAGAAGCAAGATATTCAGGATAATATTCAAAAGTGATTACAGTATGTTAGATAAAAAATTATTTTAAAATCTCTACCTCAACACTAGAAATGGTTATGAAACCTGTAAAGAAATGTTTCTACACTTTGGGGGTGGTATTAGAATGAAAAATGGCACATGAAGGACTCATATCTGAATTTCTAAATATCATGCTAGCAATGGGAAATGGAGTAGAAATTGAAAGAGAGATAGGAGCTTACAGGACTCCCTTCTCAACTTCATAGTGGAAGATGTGTTTTATTTATTTTTTTAGAGCTTTTTTTATTATTATTTCATCATATAATGGGGGTACAAATATTGTTAGGATTGCATACATTGCCTCTGCCATTCCTCCCCCCTTCAACGTGCCAGAGCTTCAAGCAAGTGCAGTCCCCAGGTGGCGCGCACGGCACACATTATGTAATTCTACACTTCCTCCCCCCTCCCGCCTGCCCTCCATCCAACAAAAGATTTTTTTTTTTTTACACTTTGGATACATTGTATAACTTTGCCTCACCCTAAGAAGGGTTAGAGGTATGGGAAGATGTGTTTTAAATGCTGTGGAAGACCAAACCCTCTTCTTGTGTTCTGGATTGCATCTCTCCTCTCCATTTCTCAAGAGCCCTCTCCTTTAGCTATCTCTTTTTCTCTATTAGAAGGTTTCTATATTTATATATATTATATATTATATTATATTATATTCCACACTAGGCAAAAAGTCATGTTTTCCCCTCTGCCCATTCTATACCATACTTCTGATCTGATTCACAGCAAATCATCGCAAGCAACTTTTCACACTCATCATATCTTTCCCTCACCAAGAGTATCAGTTTCTCCCCTCCTCCTATTCATATTCAGCTTGTTTTTTTGTTTTATGAGAAACTTGGAGATCTTGGAAGAAAAGCTTCTCACCACCAACCTCCCCACATAGGTATCCACATTCTCCACCCTCCTTCTCATTATAGAAGGTTAAGTAGCTTTTAGCAAAGGATAAACATGTGCCCATTTTATCACCTGTTAAAAACCTTTGCTCACAGATCCATCATCTCCCCACCTAATAAATTTCATTCTTTCCCAACAACATAAGGTTATATTATAATATCCTCTACTTGTGTTAAAAAACTGCTCTTCCCAGATCTCATGTCCTATGTGGTCCTTTCCAGCTGTTGGCTGGAGGCCTCCCTCACTTCCTTGCTACACGGGCCTCTTCTTAAAGCAGCTAGCTTTGTCAAAGCAAGCATGCACGCGAGCAAAGCCAAGAAGAGAGAAGGTACAAGCAATATTTTAGTCACAGCCTTTTACAGCCTAATGTTGGAAATAACATCCTGTCATTTTTGCTATGTTATATTTATTAGAAGCAAATCACTAGATCCAGCCACACACAAGCAGGTGAGACTATAAGGCCTTGAATACCAGGAGGTAAGGGTCATTGTGGGGCATCTCAGAAGCTTCCTACTACACTCTCTCCTCCACTAGAGAAGAGGTCAGAGACTGTGGTATCTTGTTCACTATACTGAACATCCTTAGCCTTTAGAACAATGCATAGGACATGATAGTTACTCAATAGTTACTTGCTCTTGCTGTTTTCAACCAAGACAAAAGTAAATATATTTAGATAAATAATTATTGTCATTATATTTTCATTTTTTGTAAAATAGAATCATGTTTAAGGTACAAATCAAATTTGCACCTATGTCTACCTTTGTAGCATGCATTGTTCTAGTATGTTCAAAAATAATAGTTTAGAATCAGGGCCACAGACCTCAACTATAAGAAACATAACAATTTACTCTGTTAGTCTTTGAAAATGTTTAGATTGTACATTGTTTTCAGTGCTTCCAATTTATCTCATTTATTTTTTAAGGCTTGAAAACTCTGGCCATAATTACATCATTGATAAGTTTAGTGCTGTTATTTTCTTTTCTTAACATTGGGGATGAAAGTCCCGAAGGGCTTTCTGCTTTGTTTCCTACAAACCAAATGCTTGTGGCTTTGTTTTCTGAGTGGCAGAAATGTCAAGGAGATGACTGTGTGGCAAAATTAGCTACAGTGGACTTCTCTTTTTGGAGCCTTGTTCAGCTCAGGGACATTGCAATCTATGACTTTGGTAATGAGGTTCAAAAATTTAGAGGATTACAACTAATTCTAGTTGTGAAAATTAGAATTTTGGATTAGTCCCTTGATTTGGTGATTGCAAAGTTCACACTTCATGTGTAATACAAAGTGAAACAAATATCACATTCTTGTGATCTTCCAAAGATAACCAGACAAGTCAAGACTCAGACATGAGAGTTTGACTATGAAGGTATAAAAAACCTGGATGTTCTTGTTTAAGTTAGACTTTCACAACAACTTCTGAGGAAGTATTTATTGACTTCTGGCCAATGTCCGTATTTAGTGAGACGATTCAGACTTTTGATTCTTTAAAGTAGTGAAATATTGGAAGATAAGCTATTGGCTTTTGGGGCGCTTTCTCAGCAGAGAAATACATCACCAAGGTTTCAGAGCTTGTTCAGAATTGGGCCTGAGTGACTATGAACTCTAGGAAAATAGCTTGTTGTAAAAGGATTACATGAACATCTTACAGTCTTTTTTTCTGCAGAACATTAACTTTAGACCCTCAACTAACTATATGTTTTGTAACACAAGAGAAAACTTCCTTGAAAAAAAAAACTCTTATCACAACTAGATATAGAAACCCACTTGTATAGCAAATAATACCCATGATCAACTATATAGTAATATTAATGGCTAATACTGAGCACTTAGTACAGGCTATATCTAAGTTCTCTGTTGGCATTAATAATTTAATACAGCAGCTCTGAAAGGGATAGAATATTATCTTCATTTTACAGATGGAGAAATGAGGTTTTAGAGGTTAAGTTAATTGTCCATAGTTTCATAACTGTTAATCAATGGGAGAAGAGTTTGGATGCATGCAGTAGGATTCCTTACAGAATGCTCAAGCTGGAAATATCTAAGGCCAATTCTAGTCCAATGTTTTAACTCAATCAGATAATCCTTCTGATAGTGTATCTAAGAAGTGGTTATCTAAGCTCAAATTAACATCAACAGAGGTGGAGGGGAGGGCTGTTCACATCCATGTTTCTCCTATTTAAACACACTTTCGACTTCTATAAAGCATTAAAATACAGCCAACAGTCTGTACTTACTGGTTTTAATTCAGTCACCAAGGATGGCTTTGTAGGAATCTACTCTGTTTTCCACATGAACATTCATCAAATTGGAACACAGATATTATAACCTAATTTAATTGTCCATTCTCCCACCTGAACATCCCTACCTGTTCCTTTAACCATTCCTCAAATTTTCTGTCTTCTGAGCACATTCATAAGTCTCAATTTTGTAAACACCAGCTCTTCAATATCTCTCTTAAAATGTGGTGGTTAGCACCTAAAATAGTATTCCAGGTATAATCTGATGAGTGCAGGTCAATATAAATATCACTTCTATTTCTGTGAACAATATACATCCATCAATTCGTTCTGAGTCTGTTTTAGTATCCAAATAAATGTTTGAATTTATATTGAGTTTATATTGAGCTTGATGGCATCTAAAAATCTCCAAGGCCTTTTTAATATCAATAATACTAGAGTTAAGCTATGCCTTCCACATTCTGTATTTTTTATATTGTTGTTTTAAATTTTGTAGTCAATATGTGTTTTCACTATGGTTTTACCTAATATAACCTTAATTCTTGTTTTGATGACTTTTGCCTGATTTTCTGGTTTTTTTGTTTCTTTTTTTTTTTGTTTTTTGTTTTTGAGACAGAGTCTCACTCTGTTGCTTGGGCTAGAGTGCTGTGGCGTCAGCTTAGCTCACAGCAACCTCAAACTCCTGGGCTCAAGTGATCCTCCTGCCTCAGCCTTCCGAGTAGCTGGGACTACAGGCATGCACAACCATGCCCAGCTAATTTTTTTAAATATATGTATATATATGTATTTTCTAGTTGCCCAGCTAATTTCTTTCTATTTTTTTAGTAGAGATGGGATCTTATTCTTACTCAGGCTGGTCTTGAACTCCTGAGCTCAAACGATTGGCTGGCCTTGGTCTCCCAGAGTGCTAGGATTACAGGCGTGAGCCACCACACCCGGCCCTGATTTTCTTTGTATTACTTAATTTCTCCAACCTGTAATCCTTGTGGTCATGTGTCGCTTACTTGCTCTCTGGGGTGGGCATGGGATTCATACCTGGCCAATCAGAGAACTACAGATTTTTGGCCATAGTCCAATGTGAAAAGTTGGTCTATTTCGGAGCCAATGATATGCAACTATGGGTCATTTCTAGAGATTTTTTAGAGAGGGTTTTTCTTCTATTGGACCTGAATCTGAGAAGTAAAATATCAGCCCTCATGGTGACAGGAACCCAACATAGAGAAAAACAGAGAAAAGAGCTACAGAGAAACTCACCTAATGACACTGTTTGAGACCCTTCATGTATTTACATGTAATGGCTACCCTTAGATTCTATAGTACTTGAACCAATAAGTGCTATCCTCTGCGTAAGCCTATTTGAGTTGGATTCCTGCCTCTAGAAAGCAAGACACTTCACTATTAAAAACATAACATAATTTGATGTACATAGCCTTTCAATTTCATTTTTCTTTGCCTTCTCTAGTTTTTCTAGTCTGTCAATATTTTTGAAATTTGGCTTCTATTAGTCTTCTGTCCTAGCTTTGCATCATCAGCAAATTTAATGTCTATCTTTTCTGTGTTTCCTTCAGTTATTGACAAAAATCTGGAATATCAAATGGCAAGTCTCGTAAAGTCTAATTAAGACCTTGTTCCCATAATTCTTTACCATGTTCAAAAAACATACCATAAGAGATAATCTACACATTTAAAAATCCAGTCTGGAAAGTTGTGATCAGCAATATTCCTTTTTATCAGCATGCGGTTTCTGGAATGTATATTTTCTCCATTTTAGAAAATCGAGATTGGAATTCCCCATCACCCATCAAGACCAGAGCCTCTGGAGTTAGACTGCAAGGATCACAATCCTAGATCTCCAGCACATTATTTGTTTGACCTTGGGCAAGTTAATTAGCCTCTATGAGTTTCAGTTCCCTTATCTATTAAATGGGGATAATAATCAAACCTTCTTTAAAAAGGGTTGTAAGAATTAAATGCGAATAACAAATATAAAGAATTTAGCCTTGTTAGGATTCCAGCAGACAACAGATGACACACTTCAATTAGGATAATTTGCCATCGGTTTAATGAAGGGAACATTTACAAAGGTGTGGGCAGCATGTAGAGAAATCATAAGGGTAATGTTGGAGTTGATTTCACCCTGGGCCTAAGCAATGAGAGGAGGGAGCAACTGCAGGAGCTCTGAAGGGGAGAGTCAGGTAGACACTGAAACCTTCAGGAAAGCAGTGGTCATTTGTAGATGCATGTGGCCAGTCTCAGGCAAACCTGCAAGGAGGAAGCAGGAGACCAAATACCCAGCTTCGCGTTCCTCCCTCCCTCTGATATCCTCCTAGGGATCAAAGACAAAGCCAGAGGACAAGGAAGCCCAGCCTGTTGTAGTAGTTGTGAATGTAGATTACCTTCCCAGTCACAGAAAAAGGTGGAAAAGGATAGAGTCATACAAAAGCAAATGGAAGATATCCAGCAAAAGCTCAGTTCCTAAAATAATATGCTCTAATAAAAATTATTTTTTAAACCAATAATAATTACTATATTGAGGTTTTCTATGAATCCTGAGGTGTAATTTGCCTGAATCTTCAGTGAATTTAACATGAAACTGTGGGTTCTCCTTTTTCCTATTATGTATGGGATTGAACCACATGAAATTGTCATTTTGTAGGTCAAAAATAGCTTATTGCATACACTTTTATATAGTTCAAAGTAATAGACTTGAATTCCCTCTAGTCAGATGGTACCAGGATTTAGGTTACACTTTGAATAAAGAGAGAATGATGAAAAATTTGCCTGGAATGATAGGCTGGAGATAGACAGATAATGGCATTGGATGCCATGCTAAGAAGTTCTAAATTTATCATGCACTAGTTAAGAGGCCACTGGAGATGATAAAACTGGGGTGTGATGCTATCAGGCCTGATTTTAGGAAGTTGACATTTTCTAGGAATAGCATGCCATCTGCCCCTAAGAATGAGACTGCTTGTACATATTCTTTCTTTTGCTTGGATCATAACTGAAAAAAAATATTTATTTTTATTAGTATTTTTAGAAGATTCCATTCATCATTTACATCAGTCAAATGGACATTCTTAGAGGTTTTTTGCTACTTTTTTGCAATAGCTTTGCTATATGCTCTCACTTCTAGGTCTTTTACATGTTTTGCATAAGGATCTTTTGCAATTATTTTGTTCACATTGCATTGTGGGAGCCCATAACCTCTCTAGACCACTACATAAATTATGTCATTGTTAAAATGAAAGATAAAATCATTTCATTATAATTTAGAGTCTCTATTCATAGGGTCATGCTTGATTATATCTATTATAACTGTTTTTCATATGATAGACACAATAATGACCATATTCATCACTGCAGTGTACATTTTTAAAATGTGCTTAACTACAGAAACTTGGGTATATATTCCTCTCCATAGTGCATATAAAATCTATAATTCTTATCATTCATTATCAAGATCTAAAATTCTTGATACCTATATATATATAATGTATACATATACATATGTATATATGTATAATGTATACATATATGTATATATATACTTTTTATTGGTTAGATCCAAAAGAATTAGAATTAAACTCCCAAAGTATGCTAATTTTCCCTGACTTTTGAGTAGGCTGTTAGAAAAGCAAATGAAGAATGTATTTAGAACTCTGCTTTTAGTAGAATAAAATTTACTTCAGTCTGTAGATTTTAACTATAATGATAACAACAACAATACTCATAACATTTGGCAATGTTAACCTTGCTTCAGGCTCCATTCTAACAGTCGTATATGGATATAGCATTTAATTGCCTTGAATAACTCTGTGAAACAAGTGCTACCATTTTCCTTGTTTTACTGGTGAAGTAACTCAGGCCAATGAAAGTGAGGTAGCAAGTCCAAGGGCATGCAGATAGTAAGTAATAGAACAAATATTCCAAACTAGGCCATTTAGGTCCAGGGATCATGAATTTAGTCTTAATTTAGAAAGTCTCCCCAGGTGATTCAATTTGTCTTTCTTGAATGTTTGGTAATTTCAGTCAACTCATTGAATTCATTTCATAGATAGAAAATATATCCCAATGATTACTCTCATTGGAACAAAAGTTGGTGATATCTGTGCTATCACAGTTAGTAGAATGCTTTAAAATATAGTTATTTGTTTGATTAACTGCACTTTGCTATGGAGAAATGTGATTATTACCCATATTCTTCCCTGTTGTTTATTCCTAAAAACAATTGAGTACCTTCTCCCCCATGAATCTTATCCCTTTCACCTGTGGTCCTCAATTGATTTAGTTCCTACTATTTTGTCTGCATCATTTTCTGTAGTTCCTGAACATCATTGAATTTCATGCATGTTGTTTTAAATGATTGTGGTGGAGGTAAGACTCCTGCCAGAAGTCCTTGTCTTCGTGGAAGGCACCTTCCCTACCACTTGCTAGCAACATATGTTAATCTCAAATGTCAAGGCCCCAAAAGCCAAATACATCTTACTTTGACTCTTTTCTGCTTGTCTCTTTAAACCATGTCTTTTCGCTTAGACAAAAAGATTAAAGTACCATTTGTGTCCCTAATCATTTATCAGCAAGCCACCAGCAAACTACATGTCTCTGCTTCCTGGAACTCAAAACAGGATCCATAGCATTTTGGTTGCTGAAATCCTCTTTGTTTTTTTTTTTTACAGACTGGTCATAATTTTGGAATCTATATTAAGAATCTTAGAATGAACCACAACTACTTGTTCCTTCTAGAAACTCCCCTTGTAGATATCAATGGCCCACTGCTTGTTTTATAGGAGTTTCCTTGATTAGGTAGGAGTTTGAGGGAATGCTACATTTAGGCTATTCTGGCCACTTATCTTCTCTCCTCTATTTCTGCCACATATTCATTGTTACCACAACTTATCAAAGACAATCACTGAAGCAGATACTTAGAGCTTAGGTCATAGTGTTTAGGAACAAACAATAATTTTTTAAAAAACTAATTTTAAAATGTTTTCAAGAAGCTACCTTTTTTTGGTGTGTGGTTTGTCATGCTCTGGGCTTAACTGATAAGTATGGGATTTCTGTCTTAAATGAAAAGGGAATTATGCTTGAGTTTAGTATAGTGTTTTACTTAACATTCAAAATATCTTTGAACAAGACTTTCCAGCTCTGCTTCTCATAATTAAAATGGCATTATTTAGACATATTAGACAAGGTTGCAAAGTTTCCTCTCTCCTTCTTTGTACACCAGTTGTATTAAAACTGATTGTTTTTTTTAACAGACATTAAACTAAATGATGTAAGTGATTTAACATAGTTCATCCAGAACATTTTAAGTTCACTTTACAGTTCTTTGATATCCAGATGTAGGATAACATCAGACTATTCAATGTTCAGTGATTTTATTGCACAGACAACAGTATATAAACCTGCAATGCTGACTACATGTACAAATCATTTGGGTAACTGAAAAACAATATAAAAAAGAAAAAAAATGGTACCATTTTATAAATTTTCCTATCAAATATATGTTTAAAATTATTTGACATCTAAATTCTGATGTACTGTTATATTGTAGCATAAATTCAACATATCTCGGGGCTGACTTTTAGATTTTTTTTTATGCAATTGTTATATTTCATTCACTTAGAATATCAAAAACAGATTTGAAATATACAATATTTTATTTCTCTGATTATTGTTTTTTACCATGTTTAATGCTACCTATTTTTAAATATTTATTGAGTTATTCTTAAATTAAAACACTTGTGAAAATTATAACATTCTTGAAAGCAGTATGCTCATAGGAAAATTGGTGTACATTAGTATTCTATGATGCCACTTAGGAGATCGTTTGATAGCTCCAACACCTATTTATTTTTGTTGCACAATGTTTTAAATCCATGATACATATTTTTACAATTCAAATTGAGTTCTTTATATCTTCCTTTTAATTAATTTCTGTCAATAATTTTTAACCATGTAAATTCCCCTTATTGAGATCCAATTCACAATAATTATGATGATGCATAGGGGTCAATTTGAGCTGCTATAGCAAAGTATGGGAGATTGGGGGCTTATAAACAACAGAAATTTATTTCTCACAATTTTGGAGGCTAGAAATCTGAAATCAGGGTGGTAGCATGGTTGTAACAGAAACTAGGTTTAGCTGTCCATCACCAAACTTGAGAGAGGAGACACGGTGGAAGGAAAGCAGTTTTTATTCAGGAGTCAGCGGCCAGGGGAGATGGCAGACTATGGTCTTAAAGACCATCTCCAATTTTCTGGCTGCTAGGAGAGTTTTTAAAGGGGAAAAAGCTTGGGGAAATTTAGGCATGGGGTTGGCTATGCGTTGGTCAGCATGCTCTGTTCTAATAATTATCTTGAGCAGTGGGCCATCTGGAGAAGGGAAATTGTGGGAAGGGTGGATGATGATGAAATCATTATTGTGGAGCAACTGTGTATACAAGCTCAAGCAGGTAACTATTCATCACTGCCGTGGTTAGTGTTTTGTGACTTTGTGCTGTGGCTGCCTGGCTATTCTTATCCGGCAGTCAAAACTGTTGGTCCATGTATTTTTCTTTTATCTTTCCCTGAAATTCCTGTTGGTCCTGAGACTACCTTATTCTTAGTGGATAGTCTGCAACTCAAAAAAGCAGTAATTAAACTCAAACAAGTAAAACTTTCCTCTAATATGGTGAGGCCCGAATAGGAACAAGATGGCAGACCAGAGGCAACACCAGCCAGAGCATCTCTGTAAGAAGGAGAAGTTTTTGATAAAACAGAAAAAAAACAGACAGATGAACATAGATTGGATGAGAGTCTGAAGGAAGGGTGTCTGAACCTACAGGAGACTCCATGGGAAGAGGTTGCAGAGAAGAACTGGAAGGAGAAAGGCATTGGCAGGGATTAAGCCCTGAGAGGCCTGGAGACCAGTGAAAAGCGTAGGTGGAGCAATTAACTCCCCCCCTCACATCTCATACTGTTGAGGGACTCCCAAGCTGCTTGAGAGACCTTGTGCAGACAGGGCACCAGGCCCCCAGCCCCAGGGCACCTCCCACCTCACAGACCCAAGCCAGACAGCAGGCACTATGTGGCTCCTTTACCCAGTGGGTGCCTTTTTCCTCCCCAGGGGGCCTCAGGCCCTCAGGTTCTGTCTTGCTTGTCCTCTCACAGACATTTCCCAACTTTGGCCCAGACTGCAGGAGCCACAGCAGTCCAGTGGGTCCCAGGTTATCTGTGTGACTCCAGAGCCCAGACATTCTAGATGGACTGCCTCCTGGAGAGAGGGTCAGAGACAACCAGAGTACAGACTTTCTTCCACCTAGACTTCCACCACCCACAGCTGCAGAGAGAGACAATTGAGTCACCACATGGAGGCTTCCACAGGGAATGGGGCTCAGACCTTTCCTTTTAGAGTCCTGTAGCAGACTGAGGGGTTCTGAGACTATGAACTCCCTGCCTGCCAGACACCCCAGGTGCTGCTTTCCTGATGACTTCAGCAGAGTAGGGTACACCACAAGGTGGAGGGATATTGAATCAGCTTGGATACTCTGTGGGTGACTTGGGACCAGCATCCTTCTCCCTGGCATAGTTAGGGATTGATCTCTGGGGCCCAGGGAATGGGCCTACAGGCCAGATCCTGTATACCCAGGTCTCCATTGCATTGCCCAGGGGCACAGAGGGGATATTTGTGAATTAGTCTTGAGAGGCATGGGTGCCTGCAGGGGCAGATCAGGAAGGAAATTGCATTGTGGGTCCTAGCTGCAATGTGCTTTCAGGATACCCCTTCTCCCATGGGAAGGCCATGCTCCCAGCTTAGGCTTGCATCCTGGGCAGGGAACCTCCCAGCCCTCATCATAGCCATGAGGGAGCTCGGCTTGCTTGAGATCCTGCCTGCCAGCAGACGCCTGGGAGAAACTGTGGAATAGGGGAGAGGAGAAAGGAGTAAAACCTGTTCCAGACTGCCTGATTAAGGGTCACAGATAGCTCTGCCTCCACATGCAGACTTTCTGATTGAGTGAGGCCACTTCAGCCCCTCCTTGGCATCTTTGCCCAGGGGCAGGGAGCAGACCTTTGACCTCTGCTAAAAGAATTTGTGGAGCTTGAGGGCAGGTTCACCCAACCCAGCCCTGCCCAGTCTCACTCCTCCACTGGCCCCTGCTGAGGTGGAGTATAAGGACACTCCTGGAAGTCCCAGGGCCCATCTGAAGCATGAGAGTGTCTCTCCAGAGGAATTAAATCTGGGTCACAAGACCCAAAAGCAACATTGCAGATTGTTTTTTCTGGTGAACACCACCTACTGAAAGGGTGGTCAATTTATATGCGCTCTTATTGCATTTACTAACTCATCATACACAGTGTGGTCAATTCTCACCCACAAGCACCACGTACTGGCTCAGAGATTAAGCTGGTCATGGAATTATCTAAACAAATGAAAATCCAAAAGTAAGAAGCAACAGCTGCTCCAAATGAAAAGGAACCAGTGAAAGAACTCCAGAAGTATGAAAAATCAAAGTGAAAGGACACCCCTAAAAGGGAACACCAGCTCTCTAGCAATGGATACCAACCCAAATCACAATATTGAAATGACACATGAAGAATTTTGAACATGGATTGTAAGGAAGTTCAATGAAATGCAAGATAAAATGGAAACACAGCACAAACCAAACACACAAAAAAAATGTAGGAAATGAATGAAAATTCACTAAAGAAATTGAAATATTAAAGAAATATCAAACAAAACTTCTGGAAATGAAAAATTTATTCAAGGAATTATATAACACAGTGGAAAGCCTTAAGCATATGTTAGATCAGACAGAAGAAGAATCTCAGAGCTTGAAGACAACATCTTTCAATCAAACAAGTCAGACACATAGAGCAGAGAAATAAGAGGAAGGATCAAAGCCTACAAGACATATGGGATTATGAAAAGAAGCCTAACATAATAATCATAGGCATCCCTGATGCTGAAGAAGAAAATACACAAGGGTTGAATAAATTTATTTGAGGGATTAATTGAGTAAAAGTTCCATGGCTTTGCTAGAAATCTATATAACCAGGTACAAAAATCTCAAAGGATTCATCACAAAGAGGCAAACATCATGACCCTTGGTCATCAGACTGGCCAAAATAAACACAAAATAGGTACTCCTACAAGTGATAAGGTGAAAGCAGCAGGTAACTTACAAAGGAAAACCCATCAAACTAACTGCAAACTTCTCAACTGAGATCTTACAAGCCACAAGCAATTGGGGTCCTATTCTCAGTCTTCTACAACAAAGTAATGGCCAGCCTAAAATTTTGTATCCTGAAAAACTAAATTTTAAATATTGGAGGTAAATAAAGTCTTTCTCAGACAAGCAAACACTGAGGGAATTTGTTAAGACAAGACCTGCCCTGCAGAATGTACTCAGAGCTGCATTATACGTGGATCAGCACAACAGACACTCACCAGTGCAAAATCACTCAAAAGGTAAAAGTCAAAGACCAGATACCACAATGGCTCAATAGATAAAGAAAAACAACAAAATTCTGCTCAACAGGTTGAGCAGAACCCATCCCACTTATCAAGTCTTTTAATAAATGTGAAAGGCTTGAACTGCCCACTGACGAGACATAGGCTGGCTGAATGAATAAATATATACAAGCCAATTATATGTTATCTTCAGGAAACACATCTAACCCACAAGGATTCATTCAGGCTCAAGGTGAAGGGATGGAAAACAATACTTCGCACAAAGGGAAACCAAAAAAAAAAGATGGTGTAACAGCTCTCATACTAGATAATTTAACCTTCAAATCAACAAAAGTAATGAAAGACAAAGATGGCCATTATATAATGGTAAAGGGAACAATTCAACAAGAAGACATAGTAATTCTAAATAGTTATGCACCTAACTCAGGTGCACTCAGATTCATAAAGCAAATCCTACTTGATCTAAATAAAATGACAAACAGCAGCACCATTATAACCAGGGACTTCAACACCCCTCTGACAGAGCAGGACAGAGCCTCAAAACTGAAAATAGCAAAGAAACAATGGACTTAAACAGAACTCCAGAACAAATTGTCCTAACAGATATTTTCAGAACATTCTACCCCCAAACCACTGAATATGCATTCTTTTCATCAGCTTAAGGAACATTCTTTACGATTGACCACATCCTAAGACAAAACACATGTCTCAAAAAATAGAAACTATACCATGAATCTTCTCAAACCACAGTGTAATTAAATTAGAAATCAACTGCAACAGAAACAGTCATCTCTATACAAAGTTATTATGGAAACTGAATAATTTTCTGCTGAATGATATTGAGTTCAAGGAGGAAATTAAGAAAGAAATCAAAAGATTTTTGAACTGAGTAATAAAGGGGACTCAAGTTATCAAAATCTGTGGGACACAGCTACAGTAGTATTGAGAGGAGAATTCATAGCCATAAATGCCTACATCCAAAAGACAGAAAGATCATAAATCTGCAATCTAATGAATCTTCTCAACGAACTGGAAAAGGATGAGCAAACCCATCCTAAACCCATCAGAAGAAAAGTAATAACCAAGATCAAAGCAGAATGAAATGAAATTGATAATAAAAGAAGCATATAGAAGATTAATGAAACAAAAAGTTGGTTCTTTGAAAAGATAAACAAAATTGACAGACCTCACACCAGAATAACCAGAAGGAGAAAATAAAGGACCGTAATAAGCTCCAGCAGGAAGGAAAAAGGAGAAATTACAACTGATATCAAAGAAATACAAAATATCATCTCTGAATACTATAAAAATCTCTATGTACCTAAACTTGAAAATGTGGAGAGAATGGACAAATTCTTAGAAACATACAGCTTTCCTAGGCTCAATCAGGAAGAAATTCATTCCTGAACAGACCAGTATCAAGTACTGAAATTGAAGCAGCAATAACAAACCTTCCTATATAAACATCCTGGATCACATAGTTTCACACCTGAATTTTACCAGACCTAGAAAGAATAATTGTTGCCTATCCTGCAGAAATTATGCCACAACATCAAGAAGGAAAGATCCTCCCCAAAACGTTTTATGAAGCCAACATCACCCTGATACCAAAGCCAGGAAAGGACTTAACAAAAAAAGAAAACCACAGACCAATATCCCTTATGAATATAGATGTAAAAATTCTCAATAAAATCCTAGAGAACTGAATTTAGTGCCAAAAAAAAAAAATCCATCACTACCAAGTTGGCTTCATCCCAGAGATGGAGGAATGTTTCAACATATTGCAAATCTATAAATGTAATTCACCACATAAATAGAAGTAAAAACAAAAACCCCTTGATATGTGCAGAAAAAGCATTCGAGAAAATTCAGCACCCTTTTATGATAAGAAAGCTAAACAAAATATGCATTGACAGAACTTCCTCAAAGTAATAAAATCCATGTATGATAAACCCACAGACAACATCATACTGAACGAGGAAAATTTGAAAGCATTCTCACCTCAAACTGGAACTGGACAAGGTTGTCCTCTTTCACCACTTCTTTTCAACATAGTGCTGGAGGTCCTAGCCAGAGCAATCACACAAGAGAAGGAAATCAAGGGCATCCAAATGGGTGCAGAAGAGGTCAAATTATCACTGTTTGTTGATGATATGATCTCATATCTAGAAAACCCCAAAGATTCTGCCTAGAGACTACTGGAATTGATAAATAAATTCAGCAAAATCTCAGGATACAAAATCAATATACACAAATCAGCAGCATTCATTCATACATGCCAACAACACTCAGACTGAGAACCAAATCAAAGACTCAATACCTTTCACAATACTAACAAGGAAAATAAAATCCTAGTAATATATTGAACTGAGAAGGTAAAAGACCTCTACAGGGAAAACTATGAAACACTGAGGAAGAAAACAACTGAGGACATAAACAGATAGAAAATCATATCACGCTCATGGATTGGCAGAGTCAATATTGTTAAAATGTCTATATTACCCAAAGTGATCTACAGATTCAATGCAATCCCTATTAAAATACCAATATCATTTTTTGCACATCTACAAAAAATAATTCTACACTGTGTATAGAACCAGAGAAGATCCCATATAGCCAAAGCAACCTCAAGCAAAAAGATCAAATGGAGAGGCATCAATTTACCAGACTGCAAGCTATACTATAAGGCTAAGTAACTAAAACAGTATGTTACAACACTAGAGACATAGACCAATGGAACAGGACTGGCAACACAGATATAAAACCATCCTCATATAGCCATCTGATCTTTGACAAAGCAGACCAAAGCATACACTGGGGAAAATAATCCCTATTCAATAAATGGTGCTGGGAAAATTGGATAGCACATGTAGAAGACTGAAAGAGGATCCGCACTTCTTACCTCTCACAAAAACCAAGTCAGGATGGATAACAAACTTAAACCTAATACATGAAACTATAAGAATTCTAGAAGAAAATGTTGGAAAAACATCTACAGACATGAGCCTAGGCAAAGAATTTATGAAGATCCCAAAAGCAATCACAGCATTAACAAAAATAAATAAATGAGACCTGATCAAATTAAAAAGCTTCTACACAGTCAAGGAAACTATCATTAGAGCCAATAGACAACCTGCAGAATGGGAGAAAATATTTGCATGCTATGTATCTGATAAAGGGCTGATAACTAGAATTTATATAGAATTCATGAAAATCAGCAAGAAAAAATCAAACAACCCCATTAAAAAGTGAGCAAAGGACATGAGCAGAAACTTTTCAAGAGAAGATAGACTAATGGCCAAGAAACATGAAAAAATGCTCAACATCTCTTAATCATCAGGGAAATGTAAATCAAAACCACAGTGAGATATCACTTAACTCTGGCAAGAATGACTTTTATCAAAAAGTCCCAAAACAACAAATGCTGGTGTGGATGCAGAGAGACAGGAACATTCATACACTGCTGGTGGGACTGTGAACTAATACAACCTCTATGGAAAGTAGTATGGAGATATCTCAAAGAACTCGAAGTACAAGTACTTTTTGATCCAGCAATCCTCCTACTGAGTATCTACCCAAAGGATAAAACTACATCTATACAAAAGACATCTGCACTCAAATGTTTATAGCAGCACACTTCACAATTGTAAAGATGTGGAAACAACCCAAGTGCGCATGAATACATTAGTGGATTAATAAAATGTATATGTATACCACAGAGCACTACTCACCCATTTAAAAAAATGATGAATTACCTATTGTATTGTCCTAGATGGAGCTGGAGCCCATTCTTCTAAGTGAAGTATCACGAGAATGGAAAAACACCACGTGTACTCATCATTAAATTGGTACTAATCGATCAACACTTATGTGCACATATGAAAGTAATATTCATAGGGTGTTGGGAAGTTCTGAGAGTGGAGGAAGGGATGGGTAAATTCACACCTAATAGGCATGGTGCATGCTTTCTGTAGTATGGGCACGCTTATAGCTGACTCCGGTGGTACAAAGGCAATTTATGTAACCAAAATGTTTGTACCCCCAAAATACTCTGAAATAAAAAATAAAATAACACACACAAACACACAAAAGCAGATGTCATCCTTACCCCATGGACCATATAGAGGAACTGTGAGGAAGAGAAGTATGCATAATCAGAAAATTATATACTCAATCAGACAATAGATTGGGATGAATTACTATGTAAACGGCTTGAGTCCATCAGTCCATTCTGTCTATATGCTCTGTTCTCATCAAAAGAAATAATATGAAAATAAATAATAACCCTCATGTTAAAAAAATATGGTGGAGACTTAAAATGAAGTCAGTACTATTACATGGTCAGGTTCTGGTGAGGGCCATTTTCCGGGCTGCAAACTGCCAACTTGTCCTTTTATCCTCATATAGCTGGAAGCAGAGAGAGGAAGCAAGCTCTCTAATGACACCTATAAAAATAGTAATCTCATTCATGAGGGCTCCACCCTCAAGACCTCATTTAATCCTAATCAATGCCCAAAGGCCCCACCTCTTAGTACAACCACATTAGGAAGGGAGTGAGATTTGAACAAATGAATTTTGGGATGACATAAACATTCAGTTTACAACAGACTGTTAATAGGATATATTATCCTGGTAAGATGACTAACCATTCTGGTTTGCCCAGTAGTGAGAGGATTCTCTGAAAGCAGGACTTTCAATTTTAAAACTTGGACTGTCATGAACAAACTGTCCCAGTGTTCCTGGAGAAGTGGTTTCCCAGCACACAGGATTTTCAGTATTAAAACAAGGGAAGTTGTGGGTGAACCAGGATGAATTGGTAACCCTACATCCTGATAATAGTTTTTGAATTAGAGCATTTTTAGTCATAGTGCTTGGTAATTGAAGTGAATAGTAAAGATAATCTAGTGTAACCTAATGTAGCCAGACTGCTCAAATAAGTGTTCCATGTAAAATTGATTTCATAGGTTTTTAATTTCTTTTCAATCACAGCTTGTTGGAAGAAGTATACTAGACTTATTTCCTTTTATAATCACTGTGATTTTTTTGGTGATAGCCCATGGAGTGATTTCGGTTTGTATTTTGCTGTCAAAATACATTCCTGCTGGTAGATACTCTGAACACTCCCAGATAACACCTTGTTCTGTTATGTACTCATGAATTCAGGGAAACTTTACGTCTTTAAAAAATATATAGTCTATTCCCTTTCCTACCAAGATTTCTCTGGTTCCATCAACTTATATCTTTAACACATCGTACTATTGATATGACCTTTGACCTCACACAATGCAATTAAAATGTTTTAGATAGAAATTCATTCTCTGAATCTCTGTCCTCTCCCTTTTGGTCTCCTGTGTAGTGTGGGACTGTGAGCAAGAGTTTCATAAAGGAATGAGGCAGTTCAAACTTTCACTCCATTATTTGCTAGCTATGGGACCTTGGGCAAGTTCCTTCACCTCTAGGTGCCTCAGTACTCTCAAATGCTCAATTAGGATAAGAGGAGCTCTAACTCTTAGGGGAAATTGTGAAGATTAAAATCAATGCATCCAAAGTATGTAAATCAGTCCACAGCATAATAGTAAGTATTCTGTAAGGATTACATTATTTATCCTGATTTTTTTAGCTGACATTTATAGTACCTGAATGCCCCTTCCCTGAGCTTCTGGTTTTATTTAATTGATATTTGTCATTGTGTAAGTTACTTTAGCAGATCTCTGTTAAAATCTAAACATCTAGAACTAGGGAAGCCACCTCTGTTATCAATTCCAAACAATGCTTAGAACCCTACATATTGGGAGAACCTAATATCATGGCCTCATCCTACAGCATGATGCCAGGTACAGGGCTCTCTTCCAAGTTGTTACTTTCAATCTTTGCCTATAATATTAATAAATTGAACATTTTACAATATAGGATTCACATGACTTGACCTGCAGTATATTGGAATCTGTAATAGAATAAAGTAATTTCTATTGAGATTTATTGAATCATCAGTTTGATACAAAATGCATTGCTTTGCTGCTAAACCATATTTAAAATGTCTTTTTGTTTGTTTTGATCAAATTCTCTCTATTTGCCCTCGGCCTGAATCAGCTTTGTAATTTATCTAAATGTGCAGAGGGAAGAAATATTGTCAAAATGACTCCATTTTATTCTCAGTGAAGATGGGTTTTGATATAAAACTTTAATTTGAAAAAAGAAATCAGATTTAGTTTCTCAGTGTGATCCCTTTTAGTGTTCTATGCCTCTGGGCTTTCAAATGTTAATATAAAAGTGATATGTGCATGATAATAACATTATGAGCATGTTTACTCAATCCTGGTCTTTGAGTTTAAAGCATATGGACTCTAAATAGACTGAGCTAATTGGTGGCACGAAGCGTAAATGAAAGTGGAGGTGGTTCCTGCCCAGGCTCAATTGCCACTCCACTTCCTCTTCTCACTTTTGTTTTATGCTTTGCAATCTCCTTCCCCTACACATTCTACAATCATTATTTCAATTCAACCATATTAATTGGAAGATTTGTGATTCTGTGCTCACAACAAGGCATGGAAAGGGAAGATAAAAATAAGAAAAGACCTCATTGTCTGTGTGGGAAAGGACTTATTAAAAGCAGACTGGAGTAATATGCTATTTTTAAGGTACAGAGAACAGTGTACTTTTATGTTCTCTTTATTTGCCTTCTTCAGACTCTCTTTTTTTATTTTCAGGCCTTTTCCTCTTCCACGATGCCCATGATGTGATCCATAGCTGCTTTCTATGCTAAATGAATGTAGGGGCCTTAATGCTTAAAAAAAATCACTTTGTCCTCCTCATAACTATTTTGAATGTATTATTTGAAAGAATAGGTGATTTGCCTGCATATAATGTTTTTTTCACATTTTAAATGTTCTTGAAATTTTTTTCTTTCTCAATTATTGTTCTTTATTTTTTTATATTCCTTTAAAATATAAATATATAATGTAAAACATGTTGAGTTTGCTTAAGACAAATATTATTCCTCTCTAGAACTGTAGATTTCTAATAGGATCCAGAATATGCCTTCACAATGTGCATACTGTTTGTTTGCCAATCTCAGGAATTTATGATGAGTCATTTATTTTTTACTGATTTCTTTTGAGATGTATTTGTTTTAGGTACAAAGAGTTGAATTTGGATTATACAGTAGAGTGTTATTTCTTGATGCTAGTAGTTTTCCCTGAAAGAAAATTTTTAAATCTACCACTAATAGTCATATCTCTGCAATTTTGAGGAGTAGACAGTTCCCCAAATTTGAAAGATCAGGTTAATGTTTTCAATTTTGATTTCAAAAATCAATGCTTAAGTCAAGAAATCAGTCTGGAAATGTGAGTGCAATATATCAATTCAATAATTAGCATGTGAAATGCTTGTGAATTAAAAATGATAATACTAATGTGATAATAACTAACATTCTTTAGAAGCTTCCATGTGCCAGTTACTGAATTTTGTGTATTTTTTATGGGTTATCTCATTTGCTTTTAATAATAACCCTCTGAGGTTTATAATTCTAGGTGATGTATTTATAGATAAGAAAACTGAAGTATAGAGAAATTAAGTTGCTCAAAGTTCAGAGCTAGTCATTGACTAAAATCTTACACTCGATTAGTTCTTGCTTCAAATACACTGCTATTAACCAAACACACAGTCTTTATTCTATGTCCTTCCCTGCCCTGGCATATGCTGTAGATGGGGAAACTGAGGCTCAGTGAGACTTCATGAGTTTTACTGTCTCACAGAATAAATGAGAGCAGTGGTTCCCAAACTTGTCTACACATTAGAACTAACTAGAGATTATTCTAAATATTCCAAACCCAGTCTATACCCTATACTACATAAATCATAATCCCAGGGAGTGGGACAATACATCAATAATTCCTGAAGTTCCCCACAAAATTCCAATGCACAGACAAGTTTGGGAAACACTGAGTTAGAGAAAATGCTTAGAAAGAATCAAATTCTCCTCATTTCTAAGCCACTTTACATTATTTTAAGTACCTCTAGTTGGATGGAGAGTCCCAAAACAATCTTTCTGCTTCAATTTATATTGAATACTTGTAGTGGACTTGGCACTGAACTGAGCACTTTATCTATGTTTTTTCACTCAATCCTCACAAAAGTGCATAAGAAAACTGAAGCTGAGCAAATTAAAGCAATTTACTCAAAGTCATAGGTATAGTTTAAAGGTGCAGCCAGGATTCAAAACTTAAGTCCGCTTGACTCTGAACCCAAGATGTTGTGACTCTGATAATAATACTGATTGACTCTATTTTATAGTCACTTTCCTTATTGATATCCTTACAATGCTTGGGAGCGTATTTGTGTTGTAGGGTTCTGACGGTTCTGTTTGCTGACCCTGACTCCACAAGCTTTGAGGTTTGGAGCATCAGCATTTAGCACAACACGGGCTGCTTTCCATGTTGGGAGTCTTAGTCATGCTGACTGCTGTGTTTAGAGCTTTATCTGGATTTTGTTCTTGCTGATGAAACTGCTGGAGCACAGAGACTACCTTGCCTATAGTTCAACTAAAAAACAATGTTAAAAATAATAGAAAAAGAAAAAAAAGAGCTTCTACCAACAAACTTGAAATCTATTCGTGCAGCATTGCTCCTGCTTCCTTGGTGTCCTTTTAGAAGACACTTGCTGGCTTTCACTCTTCTTACATTCAAAACTCCCATCATAACTCAGTAACCCCATCCTACTTTAAAAATTCCTGATCCTATATTGCAGAGCAAGTCATAGAATTGTAACAACAGCATCCAGAATCTTCTAAGCTTCCACTAATGGAAGATTCTTCTTAGAGAAGCTAAATATTTGCATTGCATTTTTAAAATTTTATGAATTTTGCTTTTAAAATCAACAGAGTTGATAACATTAATTAGCAAAACAAAATATTTATGCAGTAATTTCATTACACTATTTTATCTCATTTTGTTCATTTTCTATCACAGTATTTTGGACATAGAAAATAAATTTAAAAAATCAAATAAATGATTTAATTAGGTTTACT
The DNA here is from genome assembly GCA_008086735.1 of Cheirogaleus medius. NCBI lineage: Eukaryota > Metazoa > Chordata > Mammalia > Primates > Cheirogaleidae > Cheirogaleus > Cheirogaleus medius. The sequence continues at coordinate 12,082,716 of VBSM01001681.1, read as the reverse complement.
GAATCTTAGAAGCTTTGTACATAGAAGCAAAGCCTGCTTCATTATCATGTGAGTTGTTCAATCACACAGGGACCCATGCTCAGAAGGGCTTGTGCTTGGTTTAATGTTCTACCATTCTCTTGAAATTCTTAACAATTTTCAAATAAGGGCTCCACATTTTAATTTTTTCTTCAGTACTCACAGCATAGGCTCATGTAACTGGACCTGTATACATGGCATACATCTGACCATAAATTTAGCATCTCCATATAATGGCTAAGCAGGACTTTGGGGAATATTCAGCCTCCTGGTGCCCAACGTGTTAACCCAAGAAATTTTTGGTTATTGTAATGAATATAGGAATCCATGCATAAATAAAAGGTTTTCTTTTAGAATTAGGCTGGTCATCTTTTGTCATATGTATACATGCTTACATTTTTCATATATGTACAAGTAATTAATAAAACACAACTTCAATTAGTATATTTACTGAACTCATAAATGCTAGACGTTTAGCAATTACTATATGAGAGGATTAGACATATATTTTGACATTAAAAGTATCCTTGATATAATTGATGCCCTGTCATGTAACCTAACTGAATGAGTTAAAGTGAACTTTCTCATATGTGTTTATACAGATAAAAATACAGGAAAGTGCAACACTAATTTAAGAAGAATATATATTTGAGCTTAAAGAGATACTCACATTCAAGAAACAAGGTAAAAATGTCTTTTCTTGAGGATTTCACATTAGATACAGGCCCTATGCTCTAGAGCCTGGGTTTATTACCCACTGATGTGAAGAAAGCAAGCGATAGGAATAGAGGCTCCTGAGTGAAGCCAGGACCATATGGGGCTAGTCCCCTCATAGAAAAGGTATTTAAATAACTCCATCCATGAAACTGGGAAGTGACAAGGAAGTTGTGACAAGGAACTCTCAGCGCTTGATGTGTATGTGGGTAGAGAAGGGGTGTGTGTGGAAATTACACTTCCAAACCTGTGCACTACCCAAAATTAGAGCCCAAATTTGTATAGCCTGTGTATTGGGAATCCAAACCCAAAGATTAGCAATCAAAATCCACCAAGTTCTGTAAAATAATGGAATCACTCTGTAAAAGCAAAGGTCAAGTGTTTGTGTAGGGACACTTCCATAACCCAGTGCACATAGTATTAGAATGTAACCAAAGCTAAGAGTAAGCACAATTTTCCTGTCATCATAGAACTACCAGCTAAGTACATAGTCTGGATCAGAATTTATCAACCTCAGCACCAGTGCTATTTTGAGCTAGATAATTCTTTGTTGTGAGGGCTGTGGGTGGTCATCCTATGCATGGGAGAATGTTTAGAGGCACTCCTGGCTCCTACCCATGAAATGTCAGTGGCATCTCCCAGCTGTGACAACAAAAAATATCTCCAGACATTGCCAGATGTCCCCTAGAGGAAAACTCGCTGCTGGTTGAGAAACACTTGTCTAAAAAAATTAGAAGAATTATTTTATAAAATAAATTGTAAATCCAGAAGTACTATTATAATTAGCAAGTGCTGCAAATAGGAAGAAGTGTATTCCCAAATTTATATTGATCCACCAGTTAACCTCATAAAGCCCTTCTTAATAATATGAGAAACTCTCTCTTACCCTTTTGGTTTGCCCCAAAAAGGATGACAATCATATGCTCCCATAGAATGTTCCACAGAAAAAGATGCCTTTTTGACAGGAATGTGGACACAACAGTCAAGGTGCCGGTCAGCAGATGCAGCCTTGGGATACTTCTTCAGAACTTTGGCACGGTGGGTCAGACATCAAAAGCATGAGAGTAATTCCAAGCCAGTCTTCATAGGGAAGCCAGGAGATGGGAGCAATTACAAGAGGTAATGCTGAAAGAGTATACTGCAATAGTGAAAGCAAAGACAAGGAGCCAGATGGTTTCTGTAATAAAGTCGTTGTTGCTGGAAACAAACAAGAAATGCTGATGTTTGTGTTCATTCAAAGATGAGTGTTCACAGCTGAAATTTCCAAACTGAGAGATGCAGGTACAAGGGTACTAGACTGGATGAATGGACAAGAATGGGACTGAGAGTCACCAAATGCTAATTTGATGAACCACAAAATTGGAAATGAATGGCAGTGAGCTGCAGGGTTGCCCAGGAGGGTGTAAAAGAAGGAGATAATCAAGTGTAAGATGTGAAAAGCCTAGGTATTTTTCTTCCAGTTGCCTTAGCTGTTAATGATATGAAAGGGTTGTATCACTATGCATTATGAAGCATAGAGAAATAAAATTCATAGTGCAATATGCACATTTGCAATCTATTTAGCCATTATCAATATTTATATGCTAATTCATGGTATAATAAATTGATAAAGTGCTAACTATAAAATGTGTCAATTGGCACCATGTTTAATGCTGGACACTAAACCTATTTGCTTTAAGTTGAATTCTGTAATTGGCAAGGAAATAATTATCTAGTATCTTATTCTATAAATTATTTGGTTAGGTAAATAATAAATGTGGGAGACCCATCCTATGGCCACAGCTGTAATGATATATGCTGAATATGAACAATTCAAACAATAAAGACATATGTAAAGAATGGGAATTTTTTCTTCTTCTGCCTCCAATCCATTCCCCACATCTCCATAAGAGCCACTTTATACTGTAATAGGTTTCCAGATTCATTTGTAAACAATCTTTACTTTTAGTCTTTTTAAATATTTTACATGAAATTAGTTTCCAAAGAATTACTTTTTGCCAGTCATTTTTCTTATCTATTTTTATTGCATTATGCATTTTATCTGTTTTGTGAATATTTACATGAAATTTATATTATTAATAAATAAGTTATCTCTATCCTTAACAGTTTTGCCTGTGCATTCTTATATCTTATATATCATCTTCATTTTGCTTCAATTCATTTTTTAATTTGCTTGATCATATTATCATATTTTTTTCTTAAAATTCCATGGACAATAATTTTTATGAGCACCATGTTTATATACATAAAAATTTCTGTTTTGAATATTTTGAGGGGAGGTAGATGTAGGTTTTGGGTTCAAGACATTCTTAGCACGTTTTACATACTATTGTACTGGTAGTTTGTGTTTTTGTTTGATTAGCATTCCTTATTACAAAGGATTTTGGTTCCTACTTCTTCTTAGGTATCTTCTTTCTTCCTTCTGGAAGCTTGTAGGGTTGTTGTCTTTGGAGATTTCACACTGTCTAGGAGTGTGGGGGAGTGAGGGTATATTACTGCTGTGTATCCTGTGATCTGGAAGAATTCCTTCCTGTGCCTTGAATACACTGATTTGATCTTTTGACATTGGGCAATTTTCTACTTCCTGTTGCATTTCCTTTTCTTTCTTTCTTTTTTCCCTTTTTAAAAAATTTTTAGAAACCATGCTTTTAATTTCCAAAAATTTTAGGTCTTTATGGGTTTTGTGTTTTAAATAACAGGACCTTTTATAATTAGTTATATGATGGCATTTTGAAATTCACTGAAGATATAAATTATTAATTTAATTTTCTCCATGGTTTCTTCTCATTCTTCATTTAGATCTGTTTCTTGGGGTTGCTTCTTGCATTTACAGTCTTTCTAGCCAATGATTTTTCTCAAACCTTTGGGCAGTTCATTTACGTATGTAAATGAGGGTCTTGATTGACCAAAATTGTTGATGAAAGGTCTTAACTCAGCATTCTTGAAGACCTGTATAATTAATTAGATAAGGCTGCTGGGAAACTTAGGTCCAGGGTTAGCTTATTTTTCTAGGACTGTAAACACTTTTATTCTAAGAATGAGTCTTTTCTGTGGGCATGGATACAGATGTTCCCCAAGGCATCCACCAAGTGTCACCCACCAGCACTCTCACCTGCTTTGTGAGTCTCCTAAGGGACTGCCCACTTTTTGTAGCAAGCTGTAGTTAAAGATTTAGTCTGACTAGACCCTTTCAGATAAGCAGCTCCTTAATCAAGTTGTCCATCTATCAAACCTAGGGGGTGGCTTTACTTCCAACCCTCCTACCTGAGCTATCGGGGCTATCCTGAAGTTCCACTGAGGTAATTCACTATTCTCAAATCTTTTGTTGGAGGCATCAACCCAAATATCAAACACGTTGAAGTGTTCCCACATCAACCATAAATGGACATATTTTGCAGTGCAAAAATATGAACGCATTAATTAAAAAAATTATTTGGCCTAACGTAATGTGGTTGGCTCTGGTTTCTCAGTGATAGTCATTATATTAAGAAATTCTTGCCAAATGAGAATATTTAACTTCATTAGCAAATAGAATTTTTATATATACTGTGTATAATAATTAAGACAATTTTTACAATCTTTAGTTCAGAGGACATTTAAACAAGTATTTTCATAAGAGCTTTTCACTTTTTGTATTTTAAATCCAATTTTTTTTGGCAATGATAAAACATTTTTGTAGGTCTTAAGCACTGCCCTCCTTAATCTCTACAGATTGCACATTTCTTAGCTTTTTGGGGTTTTACATTCCATTTGAGCTCAAATCTTCCATAAATTCCTCAAATTTTTGTTCTGCTAATGGTTCTTGTCCATGTTCCAGTGTTAATATTGATTTGTTTTTAATTTTACATTTTTTCTATCATTTTAATGGTATTTTGGGAGATAGAAACACTAAACATTTGCTGAATCAGCTATCGCTGCTCAGGAGCCTGCAATCACTTAATTGAGAAATTAAGAGTTTACCTTAAGACTTTTCATGAATATAATCTATTGTGAGTACTTAATGTAGACAGAAGCTGACCACCAGTTCCTAAAAATTCTGTGTTTAGTAGCTTGTAGAGAATGTTCCTAACCCTATATTGTAATACAGCGAGTTGAGGGCCACTGGGGAAGTCAGAATGTATCCCAAGACCAGAATAAGTCATTAAACTTATTGCCGAACAGGAGTTCAAGTAAAGCAGCTCTAGAATGTGTACCCCAAGCTACTGTGTTATATCTACATTCCTATTTTATGGTATTAATAATTATTTTGAATACTTGCTTGACTATCAGTCTGGTCTCCTCATTAGATTACAATTTAGGGACCATAGTTTATTCATCTTTATAATCCCCAACTGTGTGACATTTTCTGAAGCACATGCATTTTCTGGGAGGGAGGGTGGGAAGGAGAGAGAGAAACGTGCAATATTTTATATCTAAAAATACAACTTACTATTTTTTAATAGTAAGACATATTTGTGGAATATACTTAGTGTGTTATCTCCTTAGGATTGACCAAACACTTAATATTATATTAATTGTTAATGTACTCCATACTTGGATAAAGTTCAGAAAGGACTACATATTTCCATCTTAGCTTGTACATGTAAAACATTATGCCAATAATTCTCAAAATGTTTTCCCCCAAGAAATGCAAACCAGTTGTGCAAATGGTTCCAGAAGGGTGGTGGGTTCCCTGTGGCCTATCTATGGATCCCAAATTAGAAACTCTTGTAGAAAGTTGATATATTTAGTTCCCTGTTTGATAATACTGTGCATATATAATGATTATTTTATATATATCTAGAACTATTATGAAATATTTGCAAGCAATAAAAAAAAGAAAGGAAGACGAGGAAAATCTATTCTTTGCTTGGTCCTTTTGTTGAAGTGTTTAATTTGTTTGTGCTGCTATATTTAGCATATAAGGTGTACTGTAGTAACATAATCAACAGTCTTTGGGGTTAGATAGATATTCAGTTGGAATTTCAGCCCTGCAACTGGCAAAAAGTGTGATCTTAGGTAAGTTTCTGTTTCACTAAATGTCTCAATAACTTTATCCTTAAAATAGGATAATAATAATTACCTACATTCCACAAAGGATTATTGCAAATAGTAAATGATTGTTATATAAATGATAGCTTTTATTTATTATATAATCAGATGTTTATAACCATACCTGTTAATATAACATTAGTAAGTTAGTAACATAAAATTAGTAAATTAGTAATATAACTTAGTAAATTTCCTAATTTACTATTATTTAGATTCCAAACTTTTTCTCTGATCATCCACAACCTTATTTTACACATCAAAATAGATTTTCTAAGGAATATAAAACTGTATTATTATGTTTCTCTTTTCAATGTGTCCATTAAATCCCATGGTAGTAAGAGTGGTTCTCTTCTTGCCTTGAGCTGAATCTGCCATGCTCATCAGTGTGAAGAAATGAAGTCAGGAGAGTAATAATTCAATATTGGGGTCACTTTGGGGGCAGTTTGCCACTATTTTAATGATACATATATTTGCAAGCAGAAGATAAAGCTCTGATGAAATATAGGCATGACTTTTTCCCTAAGAATAAGTATACTGTTCTTCAATATTTTTGGTGTTTTAAAACCACCATCAATCTATACTTTGTATTTATTTTCATAAAAAGTCTCTTATTGGGGACTTGTTTACTTATATATACTTATTTTAGAAACAATAAACACAGTAGAATTTACTCATAAATTACTGCAGGTATTATATATACAAAATAAATCAAGCTCTAAGATATTATTATGCTTCTGGAAACAATTTTACAGTGATTCATTAGTAAAACTTGTAGAAATCCATGAATCATGTCTTCCATTAATTACATTAGCAATGAAACCTTTTCAATTATGATCTGTTGAAATATTCTATCCAAGATTCTATTTATATATCTTTGGTTCTGAATAGATAATATTTTCAATGGGGGTGGTTGGTAGAAGGATGGAAGAAAGGAGGGAAAGAAAAAAAAATTCAGACAAGATTTATGGAAATAGCTCTCCTTACATTAATTTTCCTGTTCAACATATAAACAACCCAAAGCAATGTCTGTCAAAATAATTATTCATGTAGAAGTTCAGAAGTTATTAAATTCTTCTCAGGAGATAGTGATACATTTGGAAAGAAAAAGTTTCCCTGGTTCCCTCCCAGGTCCAGGTAAGGTGAGTCTGTGGAATGCAGTTTGGCCCCAAAACGTTTTTGTAGTATTGAGTTCATGGGAGCCTTGTGGCCATTCAGAGCCAATCAAAGAGTCTTAGTGTGTGGATTTCTAAGCTTGAAATGTAGTTATCTCAACTACATCACATTGGACTTACAGTCTCTACACTGGATAAGTACAGGTCTGAGCCTAAATAGAGCAGACTTAATAGGTGCCTCGACTTTTTTTCCCTCAGCAAACTCAAGAGTTTAGTGGTGAACTGGTATTGGAAGTAAGTACTAATTAGTCCTGGAGATATTTCCTTCCTTGCTAAGGGAGAACGGATTCTATTGGTGAATTATGTATATAGAATTCTTGTGAATTTTTGTCCCCAAATTAGTTAATTTCCTAAATGTTCTGAGTCTTGTGATGTAGGCTGATAAGACATTGATAGCGACAACTGCTGAAATGGCTTCCTACATTCCACCTTTCATGGTCCTTCCATTTATATGCTCCCTTTTGTGTCCTACAAGTGCTTTTTAAAATATATGTTTTCTTCAATTTTTTATGAATTGAAATCTTCTAATCTTGGAATCTCTTAAAGGTTTTTGTTTTTTTTTAACCCCCCTTTAATGAACTTTTTAGGGCAAATACAGTCAGGTAGATGATTAGCCTAATTGTAGGACTTTGACGCCAGTTCAAAAGTGAATATGTTCATCTATTTTCCTCAATTTCTTACATGTCCTTTTTACTTTCTATCTACTGTTTCTATTCCTACTGTTGTTTCTGTTTCTGTTGTGTTTCTTTTTAATTTTTCATTATATTATTTGTTTTATTATTTTTAAAAATTTCATTATTTGTGAAAATATAGGCTCAATTTAATACAAATTTATATACTTATTACTACTATTAAGAAATAAAACATTACAAATGCAGTTGAATACCCTTGCTTACCAATTTAAAATTATCTGACTCTTTTATAACCAGAAGTGATTACTCTCCAAATTTTGGTATTTATAAATTCCATATTTTGAAATTTAATTTATGTATTTAAAACTTTATAAAATTATCATGTGTGATACATCCTTCTGTAACTTGATTTTTCATGGAATTAATTTTTTAAAATGGATTCATATTGTATAATGCTCCATAGTATGGATATACCACAATTGATATGTTCATTCTCCTGTTGAGGGATATGGATATTTTTCCTTGTCTCAGACATTACTGGAATCACTTTTCCACATAAATTTTAATAGGCTGAACACCTAAGAATAGAATATGGAAGACTACTAGGGTTTTTTTAATGAGTATGTTAGAAAATTGAATCTAACTCTATGTTAATGTGACAACATAAACAACTTCATACTTTACAAAGGTCTAAGGCCTTGATATTTACCTTGAGAAACTTTTAACAACCAATCTTCTTGGTTTTCTGACACCTATTAGTTTTGCATCAGTTTCTATTTTTCACTCTTTTTTCCCCTTGATTTCCCTCTTTGTTTTTGCTATTATTTTTTACAAGCTCATTTATGTATTTTAAGAGGTGTATATTATAGTTTATCCAATTTCTTAATGTTTTTACCAAAAATAACTTTTTTCAGCAAATCTAGTTTGCTATATTGACAAAAATAAAGGCATTATTTCTTAATGTCTCTTCTATTTTATTTTGCAATTTCTTCCCACTTTCTCTCCATTCTATAATTACCTTTTTAATTCTTATTGATACTTTATTGCCCATTTTCTATCTGTGAATCAACTTTTATCTTTTATGTCTATTCCTAGTCTCCATTTGTTACTATAAACAAAAAGCGATAATTATCTCAAAGTCTTTGTATATAATCATAAAAGATTACTTCAAAAATCATCTCCTGAATCACCTGTATTTTCTAGGAGTTATAAATTTGACCTAGTGTGTCATGAACATTTCTAATTTTAGAAGCATTTTAGTAGGTGAAAACCATTTTTAAACACAGACCCAGATTGTTATTCAACTAAGAAATCCCAAAACCATTTGCCATTGAGTTTTTGTAATGGTTATCAACAAGGATGACATTTTGTTTATCATGGATGCACTAGGTAAAGTTGCCTTCTCTCCTTTTCTCAGGAAGTTAAGCTGTACATACATTTATCTAAAATGTGTTCATTTGGCCTCTGCTTTTAAAAATTTTTTTTTT
>VBSM01001681.1:12045238-12073562 GCA_008086735.1 Cheirogaleus medius | reverse complement strand
AAACAACAAATGCTGGCGAGGATGTGGAGAGACAGGAACTCTCTTACACTGCTTTTAAAAATTTATTTAAAGATTGAAGAATGATCTAAGCCCAGATCTTCATGTGAAATTAGAACCAGAAGGTGAATCCTTTGGGCTATATTTAAACATATAAATCTGTTATTCTTTCCCTTTACATTTACAGTCAAAGCTTAAAAAGGCACAAATGAGATCGAAAGAGGAAGGGGGGAAGCTTTTAAAAATATCTGAATAGTCAGTCTTCAGAGATAGAGACAGACTCCAAAATATTGACCTTTACATATATTTTTTCTGCTGCTTTTAAATACTGTAAAGCTGATTCACATTTCTACAAATATCTATGGGAAAAAAGAAATGAGAATTTTCAGTGAAATAGTAGCACTTAGTATTTCACATTTAGTATTCTAAAAATTATTTAATAGATCCTTCCTTCATTTTCAAAGGGGGGCTTATATAGGACCACCAATGGGGTGAGCATTGAATTACACTTACTGAAACTTATATTTTAAATTTTTTATTGATACATAATAATTGTACATATTTGTGGGATATATGTAATATTTTGCTACATGTGTACAACATGTAATGATCAAATTAGGCTATTTAGGATATTCATCATCTTGAACATATATCATTTTTTTGTGTTGGAAACATTATAAATCATTTATCCTAGCCATTTCAAAATATATAATGTATTGTTAACCATAGTCACCCTTTTGCTATCAAACAGTATAACTTATTCCTTCTGTCTGACTGATAAAAAACCTCTCTTCATCCTGGCCTCCTACCCTTTCCAGCCTCTAGTAGTTATCATTCTACTCTCTACCTCCATCAGATCAAATTTTTTAGCTCCCACATATAAATAAAAAACTCAATATTTTTGTATGTTGATTTTGTATCCTGTAACTTTATGGAACTTGTTTATCACTTCTGAGAGTTTTTTGATGAAGTCTTTAGCTTTCTCTATATATAATATTATGTCATCTGCAAAGAGGGACAATTTAATTTTCTCTTTTCCAATATGGATGCCTTTTATTTCTTTCTCTTTTCAGTATGATAGCTGGGGACTTGTCATATATGGCCTTTATTATGTCATGGTATATTTTTTATGCCTAATTTGTTGAGAATTTTTATCATGAAGGAATGTTGAATTTTATCAAATTCTTTTTCAGCATCTACTGAAATGATCATAGGGTTTTTTGTTCTTAGTTCTGTTAATGTGATATATTACATTTATCCATTTGCGTATGTTGACCCATCCTTGCAACTCTCTGATAAATCTCACTTGATCTTGATGTAGTATTTTTTGGATGGATTGTTGGATTCAGTTTGCTAGTATTTTTGGAAGATTTTTGCATCTGTGTTCATCAGGGATATTGACATGTAGTTTTCTTTTTTATTGTGTCCTTGTCTGATTTTGGCATCAAGAAAATGTTGACCTTGAAAAATGAATGAGGAAACATCTCCTCTGCTTTAATTTTTTGGAATAGTTTGAGAAAAATTGGTATTAGTTCTTCTTTATAAGTTTGGTAGAATTCAACAGTGAAACCATCCAGTCCTGGGCTGTTTTGCTTTGGAGACTTTTTATTACTGATTCAATTCCATTATTCATTATTGGTCTGTTCAGGGTTTCTATTTCTTCCTAGTTCAATTTTAGTAGGTTGTATGTATTCAGGCATTTATTTATTTCCTCTCAGTTTTCCAATTTGTCAGTGTATAGTTGCTCATAATGGTCTCAGATCTTTTGTATTTCTGTGATATCAGTTGTAATGTCTCCTTTTTCATTTATGATTTTGTTTATTTAGGTCTTCTCTAATTATTACTTTGATAGTCTAGCTAGTAGTTTATCAATTTTATTTATCTTTTCAAAAAACCATTTCATTAATTCTTTGTATTGTTTTGATCTCTGTTTTGTTAGTTCTTCTTTGAACTTTACTATTTCTTTCCTTCTACTAATTTTGAGCATTTGGTTTGTTTTTGCTTTTCTAGTTCCTTGAGGTGCATTATTAGGTTGTTTATTTAGAAATATTTCTACTTTTTGATGTAGGCATTTATTGCTATAAATTTACCTTTTAGCACTGCTTTGCTGTATCCCATAGGTTTTGTTATTGTTGTGTTTCCATTTTCAGTTATTTCAAGAAAATTTTTATTTCCTTTTAAATTTCTTCATTGATTCTATGGTCATTCAGGAACTTGTTTAATTTTAACCTATTTGCACAATTTCAAAAGTTTATTTGTTATTCATTTCTAGTTTTATTCCATTGTGGTTTGAGAAGAAACTATACTGGACATGATTTTGATTTTTAAAAATTTGTTGAGACTTATTTTGTGGCCTAACATTGTTTATCCTGGAGAATATTCCATGTGCTAATGAGAAGAATGTGTATTCTGCAGCTGTCAGATGAAATGTTCAGTAAATGTTTGTTAGATCCATTTTCTCTAATGTGCAATTTAAATCCAATGTTTCTTTGTTAATTTTCTGTCTAGGTAATGTCTAATGCTGAAAGTGGAGAGTTGAAGTCTTCAACTATTATTGTATTGAAGTCTATTTCTCTTGTTAGATCCAATAATATTTGCTTTATATATCCAGATTCTCCAGAATTGTTATATCTGCTTGCTGAATTGATCCTTTATCAATTCTGACAGATCCTTTCTCTGTCTCTTTTTACTAATTGTGACTTAAATTATCTTTTATCTGTTATAAGTGTTGCTACTCCTGCTCATTTTTGGTTTCTGTTTACATTGAATGTCTTTTTCTACCCTTTCTCTTTCAGTGTATATGTGTCTTTATGGGTGATGTGAGCTTTTTGTAGGCAGCAAAAAGTTGGGTCATTTTGTTTTATTCATTCAGCTAGTTTATATCTTTTAAACCCATGAGAGCTGACAGGCTTTCCCATGGCTAGGATTGCAGGAGTCTGCTGTGGGAATGTGAACCACTGGGGATCTCTTGCTTACCTTTTTCCTGCAATGAGGAGTTTCTTCTGACTCCACGCTGATCCCAAATAGGCTGGCTTCTTCACCACTTCCCTCTTCTTCTTTGTCTCAGAAGTTCCCTGCCATTTCCCTGCTGAATTCCAGTGTTCACTCTTAGGCACTCCATTCAAATTGTGATTAACTACTCTCTGTTTTGGTCCTTCTCTGTGAAGGAGGTGAGTGTTAGATGCCTCTAGTCAGCCCTCTCAAAGTTCTTTTCTGAAACTTATATTTCAATAAAATAATCTGTCCTTTTTAAAGACTAAGCAATTAGTTTAATGAGTGGGCACTCACTGTCACACATTTATTTCCCACGGATGCTTTAGTTCTTAGGAGCATAGTCCTATTTGTTCAGAATTCATATTACATAACATTTTTAAAAATCACTTCTCATTCAAAAGAATTTATCATAGAAGGTGTAATTTTCTTTTCCAAGGATAAATTTTAAATGTCATCTTAATCTTGGTTATAAATGTATCTATTTTATTTAAGAGTCAGGAGGATTGGTAGATCTATGCATTTTTATGTTAGGAAAAAATTTATGAATTTATTTCTTCTCTGTCTAAATAATTAACACCTATTCTGTTATTATGGTCCATTAATGACAGTAGGGTTTGTTTCCAAACCGCAAATCTAATTTTTGGTGTCTTGGAAAATTGAACTAATGTTATTTAAAGCTCATCCTTTATTTAATAAGACCATCAAAGAAATAGTATTTAAAAAAAAAATCTGTGACTTTGTTAATCTAAAAATTTTCTTTAAATCTAATCATCTCTACAGAAGAAACAGTAATATAAGGAGTGGAGGTAAGGAGGAAGGGATGGAGTGAAAGAGAAAAATGCAACTCTTGCTGGTGAAAGGAAAATAAAACAAAATGATATGATGTTCTTAGCAACATTTTATAAAATTTTAATCATAACAAAAAATAATATTAGCTTCTTTGTACTTAAACTAGACCATGAAAAATGACTTGTCAACTACATAATTGAATTATTTCATTTCCAAATGTGATTAAATTAGTTTCCATATGTATAAGTTTTCTTTGTGTTTGCATATCATAGTTAATTTCTCTCTCACCTTTTCTCTCTTTCAAGTATGAAGGTTTTGTTTACTTGAAATTAGAGCAAGACATTTAACTTACTTTATTTTTTCAAATAAATGGCAAATAATATTATAAAGTGGAAACATGTTAATATATGAATCTTAACTTGGGGTCTGTAAATCTAATTCAGTGATTTTTTTATTGATGTTGCTTTCTGGGGTATGTGCAAGAAATTAGATGGAGAAAAAAATCACATCTTTATGTTTAGTACCTCTAGGAGAAATTTAGCATTTCTCTCAAATATGAACTTAGACAACAGGCACAGTACTACTAGCAATACCTGTGACTTTCTCACCACTCAATGTCATAGAAATCTCTTCTTGTTACAGATATCTTTATTATTTATACTTATCACCATATTGAAATAGCAGTTGTTATTGGACCTGCCAAGAAATTAACTTTATGTGTTAATAAATAAGAACAAATATTGCCATATCACATTTGAAAATATTTTGAGAATGTTATTTTAATGTAATTGGTTTATCTTATAATTATTTGTATTCTAATATTTCATTTTGATATTTAAAACCATTATTCTTAGAAGTACATAGGATTAAATTGACAAAGGAATTCATTGCATGCTCTCTCTCTCTCTCTCACACACACACATACACACACAAACATACACTCACACACATAATGAAGAGTTCTTGAATTAATTTATAATATTATATTAAAGCAAAAATTTTATTTGGCAATGCATGCCCCTTGAAAAAGAATGGTAGAGAATTAGGATGCCAGATTACTGGTATCCAATTGAGATGGCTTATTTAGTTCTATGGGTTTAACATTTTTCTTTGTTGTACCTCCTGAGTCCTGTCTGCTGTTACCAAACATACTCATTTCAATTTTATTTTAGCAATGTAGATGTCCAGCTATGCACATCATTCAGGCTCACTGAGCTGTATCATTTCCCTTGAGGTTCTATTGTTTTTATCAATAAAAACCGAAGGACAATACACTGCATTAAAATGTCACATAGCAAAGATATTTTCTAAGGTTTTTACTGACAAAAATTTTCTATAAAGTTAGTTTGATGTCTTAACTATTTTTGCTTCTATCTGAAAGGGTATCTAAGATAAAACAAATTGGTTTTTATTCTTACTGCCATATCTACAGGTACGGAGTGAGAATAATGAGTATAATTCTTCAAAATTAAGAGAAATCAGCTATCATCTCTGGACTTCCTATTTTCTGTCAATATTCTCACCAAATTCTTTAACTTCATTATATTACTGGGAGGCAGAGCAAAATCTATGGAGTCAGCCTAACAAGTTTTCAAATATAGTTCTACTGTTCGTTTTTGAACTTGAGCCTGTTAACTAATATCTCTGACACTCAGTGTTCTTATTTATTAAATAAAAATTACAGCAATTAAATCGCATGGCTGTTTTTTAAGTGTTAAATGGAATTATATATATATATCATGTCTTTTAAAGAGCGCGGCACATAGTAATGGTACACAGTAAATACAAGATAATGAGCAGATATTACTACAATAAAATTATTTTAGATCTTTGGCTACAATCTGGTTTTCCCTCAAGAACTGGAGCTTTGCATTTCCAACCACCCACTGAACAGGAGAATGATAAAGTGATGGTGGCATTCAAACAAAATAAGTCTTAACACTGAACTTTTTTTTCCTCAAAAGCAGCTCACCTGCTTCCCTAGTTTTAATAAAGACATGAGAATTTTGACAAGGTTTCAAAGTTAACATTTTAAAATAATCTCAGTTTATCAATTTCCCTTTATCATATATTTAATATGTTGGTAAATGCTGTTGAAGAAAAAAAAGTATGTAGGTCTATATGTATTTAATGATACAACCAATTCCAAAGCCCACCGTATGACCAGGAACAAACCTGGAGTCAAAGTTGAGTTTAGTTAGCTCATGCTGCAGCAAGGGAAACCACGTACCAGTAATAGAACTTAGAAGGGTCTCAATAAGTGAGTATGTGAAGGGATTTTGTATAGGTTTGACCTTATGCTGAATTATTCTTAGCAGGATCTTGGAAGGGAGCAACCAACTCCAGATTGGACACTGGTAAGGCATGGGGCAGATCAACAGTTGGGCACCTCAGTAGTGGGCAACCTCATTGAGGAGACAAGATGAATGCTTTGTTTGGCATTAGTAAAAAGCAGAAATTACCCCAAAAGGAGATGTTGTTCCTCATTTTTCAGCTGTGGTATGGCCTTGGGAGAAATATTGAACCATTGTGAGTCTGGTCTTGTCAATGTCTCATTGGAAACTTTGTTTTTGTCTTGATAGGAATATCACATTGTGAATACCAACAAAGTTTAAATTTCATTTTTTCATGGTACAGTTTTTCTACAGCAAGGCAATTCTACTACATGTTTTTATTCATTTTTAAAGTGTCCCACAGCAGCTAACCAAGTAGATTAATGATGAATTAATACATCATTTACTAAAACAATGAAAAATTAAAATCCAGAGTCAATGTTTTTGTGGGGAATGATAATTAAATGTGTTTATGAGACTTTTCCCTACCTGTTGGGTCCTGTGGATCCAACACATCATAAGACTATTTGTTTTCCAGTAGCTCATAATCTAGAAGAGAACAGAGAGAGGTAACCAACAATCTCACCACAATTAAGTAAATTATAACACAGTGACATGTGCACAGATTAGAGAGGCAACAAAGTTTGTCTTGACAAGTTGGAAAAACTTCCCAAATATTTTGACAATTAAATTTGGGCTCAGAGGTTTGCGGAATTCTGTTAAGGGAAAAGCAAAGATTGCATGGAAGGAGAAGGCTGAGTGATGGGCACAGATATGAATGTTAAAGTATTATCTACATGTTTTGTTTTCAATAAGTGATACATTTTTCCCTAAGCACTTTAGTGGAAATAAATATACAAATTAAATCAGTAGGAGACTTTTTAATCTGGCATGTTGATAAGAAACTTTTAGAAAAGCCATACTGGTAGTATTTAAGATTGGCAAGGATCCAGTGAAATGAGCAAGCTCAAAAATTGCTGAAGAGAGAACAAATTGTTGTAGCATTCCTGGTGGATGATTTGGCAATTTGCATTAAGGGTTTTAGAAATATGTAAATCCTTTGGCCTGGTAACTCCACTTCTTATAATTTATACTAAGAAACTAATCAGCTATGCATACTAAGATTTATATTAATATGTGAAGATTTTTATTGCAAATAATTTACAATATATAAGTGACTAGAAACAACATAAATATTCAAAAAGACAGAGAGGAGTAAATCAATTATGGTACAACCATAGACTAGAACACTTTGCAGTCATTAGAAAATATGTTTGTTAAGAACATTTAATGACTTGGGAACATGCTCATAATATTACATGGATAGCAGTAAGGTATAATAACATGAACTTTAACTTCAGAGAGACCTGAGTTCTTGCCTTATCTTGATCACTATTCATATAACCTGGGAAAAGTTATTTAAGTTATTTCTACCTCAACCTTTTCATCTGTAAGATAGATTGATTGGAGTGGCATTTAAAGAATTTAGTGATGTGCACCGTAGTAAGAGTGAATAAATGATAGTTGTGATAGATTATGTTATAATCTCAAACTGCTATTTTTGTTCTAACTCATAGAAATGGTTTTTCTATTTCCCCTGGCTGCTGTTTGTACATCTACTATCTTGTTTAACATGGATAATGCCAGATTGTATTATTATTCTTTGCCTGCAGAACAAATAGTAAAGGCTTTCAGATACCCACAGCTATTAGATACCTTCTTGGAGCTTTTGTGATCTTTGACTTTTACTGAATCTCTACCTTCCGTAAACTTTGATATGTTATCAATTAGACAATATTTATAGCACTGCTGGGTTAGAGTACAGGTAAAAAATAATACCAGATACCTACATAATATACTGAGTTCCAGGCATTATACATTTTACATACATTTAATTCTGAGTGCCAGGCATTATACATTTATACTCATTTAATTCTCACAGCAACTACATGAGACAGGACTGCTATTCTCATTCCACAGATAGGCATGCTCGAGAGAATAGGTAACTAGCCCAAGGTCACACAGACAGGCAGTGGATAAGCTAAGACTTAAGCCCAGGTGAGCTAGCCCTGGAGTCTATAATTCATGAACACACTGCCTTTTAAAAAGACTGGACTGTAAAATCCATGCAGGCAAACACTATAACTGAGTCATATACCACCAAAACTCTACTTCCTACCACTGTGATTAGTGAAAGTGACAACCTCAATATATCTTGCTTAAAGCATGACTGACTGACCAAACAGTGAAGAAGATGGACATTTCATGTTCTAAGTGCAATCTGTTGCACAAAACATTCCTGTTAATCATTCTGCAGCTGTCCTTCACCTCCTGTGCCCTCAGGACAAGTACCTACTATTAAGATGGTATCATAATACAGTTCTTTATCTCATTAGCTGTCATGCTAGAGCATTTTTGTTTGTGATGGAAACATTATTTTGCCAGCATTGGACAAATCATTTCCAAATCATGGAAACAATCAACATAAAATAATAAGATGACTTCCAAATTATTTTTCTTATTTTAGCTGCTTACTTACTGCAGTTATATCTCTCTTGTTCTCTCCCTCTCGCACACACACATGCGCACACACCCCAAATGTTTGCTAACAAAAAAATATGTTTTTGTCCCACTTTATACTAAGAAAATTCACAACTTTTTGGTGGCATGTGACTACAGATCTCAAAGCTGAGAGCATGATTTTGGTTCTTGTTTTCGATTTGCTTGACTGAATAGTTTATTATAACTACAATTTTAAAATTCCTTAGAAACACGAAACAGTCTTTGCCAGGAGTACAACTGCTTTCCATCTAAAATGCCAGCATTTCAGTGTGTCTTGCAACATTTTAATTAGTTTGCTTATGGAACCAAACACATGCATAAAGCACTGCCAGCAAAGGAAAGTCTCCCTCACCATAATTACTTTTTGCAAAGAATTACTTACATTTTCATAATTATTCAAATGTTTTTATACAGGGAATTTTACATTTTAAATGGAAAATTATACCTCCATAAAAGCCAGAGCAAATTAGCAGCTTTAATATAGCATTCTAATTCTCAGTAAAGTACACTGTTGATACTGCTGTCAGTTGGTTGTTTAGAGAGATAGATTTGCTGCAAACTTGTTAAATCCAGAAGACTTGTTGTCCTCTAATGTAGCATTCTATTTTCAAAGGAAGTCCAAGCTATACAGTTTTCAATAGTTAAGGAAGCTCAGAATTTTCTGATGTAGTTCCATATGTAGATACCATATTTCTCTGTGGAGGTTGTAGAGATAAGCTGAACTTTCTATAAAGCAAAAGAGGAGGGAGGCTCAAGATTTCTGTAAAATCTGAGACAATTGGTAACTTTATATATTGCTTCTAGTAGCAATATTCCAGATTTATTGTTTACATATTAACTCTTAAAATTAATCTTAAGGCATAGAAATGAGCAGAAATGAAAATAAAGATCAACTTTAATCTCATCACCCTGAGAAAGGCACAGGTAACATTATGAGCTCTCGACAGGAAGTTGTCTCGATAGGTAATTTCACGCCCTGGTAATATAGAAAATGGAACATGATTTCTAACTTTGAATTTGTGAAGAGTTCCTTGTTGCTTTTAAATAATTGGTGGTGTTGACCAAGCCTCTGCTAGATGTAATCATGAGAAAAAGAAAGTACCATACTTGCACCACTATCAATAGACCCATAAGGTGACAGAGTAATTTTGTTGGCAAATCGGGAATTTTAATTTAGGAATCCTTTTTTCAAAGAAAATAAGCATCTCATAACAGTTACTGAGATGTACTATGTCCCCACAAATTCTTAAGTAAAGTAATTTGGCAAAAGCCCTGTGAAATAATAGCATAATCTTGCGTTTGGGGGTCAGGATAAAAATGTATGAAATTTTTATAATTATAAAAAGAAGATTTTTCTTTTAAGAAGATTTTTCATTTCATTTAAGATTTTTCTTCAATTAAAGCTGAAATGAAAAAGATGAGTGAGACAGTGTTGTGATCAGGCGCTGGAAAGGTTAAAGCTTTGCATTAAATCAAGCACACATATGAAAGCTCCAGGGATACTAGAAACAGAAATAAATTCTCACTCAACAGCTTGACATACACCACCAACAGGAATGTGGAAATGGCAAAGGCTGTGTCAGAAAAGATAGTAAGTTATCAAGAAGCTAATTTTGTGTCACCTGGGTCAGTTGAAGCATTTTAATGGGAGTAAATGAGGAGAACACTCAAAGGTAATTACATACTTAGAGATTGGATGGTTTGTCTTATTTTTTAATACAAAGAAAACATGATGCCCTAAGAACATTTATCCAGTGTTTCTAAGGATCAGAGGAAAATAGCTTTTTGTACTCAGCATTGTATAAGACATTTAAAGCATATTTTGTCATGCATTTAAAAATTTATTCTAAGTCCAAAATAGAAATACTTTTTGAAAAAGAGAGTAATAATTGTTTCCTAATAATTATCTTTTACATGCCTAAACCAAGCAATAATCCACAAATAATTTGTTTCCAACTGTTTCATCAGAGTATCGTGTCAATGTCATGACTACATTGCTATGTGATTTGGAGAAGAACAAATTTGGAAAATAGCAAACATATTCGACAAATGCATTCTAGTCCAGTCCAAATCAGGAATGAAGCAAGTTGGCTGAGCTACTATATATCGCTAATATGTGATCTATAAAAACAGCAATTTCATGTGCTTCACTCCAGTAGTAGTTGTATTTTATAAGTGCTGTGACACTGCTTTTCACTTCAACATGAAAACATTGTTACCTATTATTATCTACATTATTACCTATTATTATCTACATTATTACATTATTTCTACCACTGTGTAATAAATTTCTCCAAACTTTAGTGGCTTGAAACAACAAAAACTTATGTCACATTTTCTATGGGTCAGGAATTCAAAAGTGGCTTAGCTGGGTGTTTCTAGTTCAAGATTTCTCATAAGTTTACAGTATATTATTAGCCAAGGCAGAAGTTATCTGAAGGCTTAACTGGGGCTAGAGGATCCACTTCCAAGATGGCTCACTCACATACCTGGCAAGTTAGTGTCAGTTCTTTGCAAGAGGCCTTATTTCTTTGCCATAAGGTTCCCTCTAGTAGGCTACCTTAGTAACTCCACAATGTGGCAGCTAACTTAACCTACAGCAAATGATCCAAGAGGCAGAAAGGAAGTCTGCCATTTTTCTCAGAAGTCACAATGCCTTTTAGAACCTAGTCCTGGAAGTCAGGTACCATCAGTTCTACCAAATTTTGTAGAGTTGAGATGAGTCTCTGAGTCCAGTCCACAATCATGAAGAGGAAATTAGGTTCCACCTTTTGGAAAGAAGAGTATAAACGAATTTTAAAACTACCACAACAGCAAGGTCACTCTCCATGTAAGCATATATGATTGATGTTCATATTTAATACAATGTTTTTAAACACTAGTTCCTTTGGTCTAAGACTTGATACATATTTTGCTCCCCTGGTGCTCTTTCTCTGCTTAATCTCTTCTTCATCCTTGAATCTTCCTGCAAAGACCTCATTCTTCTCTCTTTCTTTTCTCATAATTTTTCTGAGTTGGAACATCTGAAAAGTAGTAGTCTATTATTTGCAGTTCCAGGGACCTATAAGACAACCATGATTGAATATTCCAGGTTAGAAAGTAAATAATTTACTGGGGTGGGGCAAGAATTTTATTCCTGCCCTATTTATATTAAACCTCAAAACCACACATTTTGGAAAGAGTTACCTCAACAATATTTTAGTGGAAAGCCTCTTTATTGTGGGCCAGAGTAATTGAGTTGTGGTTTCAGCTTAGTTACTAATTAGCTGTCAGATATTGGAAAAAAGCTCAGTCTCACAGCTCAGTTTTCCTTATGTCTACAGTGAGTTTACCTCCAAGGTTTTATTTAAAAGTAAAAAATAGTATATGAGTAAGATTAGAAGTGATAAATGGAATTAAATGTACATAGTATAAGAGCACAGAATTTTATTTTTTTCTCCTTCTGTTTGTGCAGTCATACAGGGCAATGATGAAATACTTTATGTTCCCCCATGTTCCCTTTTTAAAAATGTTTAAACCAGAATATTATCCAGGTAAATGAATCATCAACTGTGTATCATTTGGTCAGGGTGACCATTGAGAAAGGAAATTGGCATGTACCAGAGGCAGGCACAGCTAATTTCTATTGTTCTCCATGTCATCATGTCCAATGGGCAGGCAATTTGAGCTGGGGAACCTGGATTCATGGAAGCTGTATACAGAGCAAATACGTTTTTAAACTTTAAGTTCCAATTTTAGATACCAACATGGCTCAAACGTGTTTTGTTTCTTCATAGATTTTACTTTTCTGTTTGTGAATATTTTTATAGAATTGAGGCCACTCCATTTACCTTTGTGATAACACTGAGCACCTTAAGATAGCTCTCTCATAGCACCAATCCCTGTGACCCAGGAAGACTTTTCAAGGTGTTAATTTGCCAGTTTGTGATTCTCTTGATTAAATTTACCCTGAGCTATCCAGAGGCATAATGGAAATGCCTTGTACTCATAAAAGAGTAATCAGATAAGAAGACATATTGGAATTTTTGCTAATGTCCAGCCTGATCTGGAGACAAAAGGAAAGTCTGATTATAAACGTATGTGTCAGATCACAGACACACCTCTAATCTCTGAGAAAGTTTAGCAATAGCTTAAGTCACACAAGGACACACACATCCTAATCTACTTTTGCCAATGATGGCATAGTTCCCAAGTTATATTTATCTCCCTTTCCAAGAAAATTAAAAAGCAAAGGTAAGTATTACCATATCTAATATGCTATACTATTGGCCCTAACTTAAATCCTGGGTTTAGATCATACCAGTGACAGACAACATTTGTTGAGTACTTACTGTTTCACAGGTGCCTGATTAGGGAATCTAGATATGCAAATGAGTAAGAAACAGACCCTGCTCTCAAGAAGCTCAGAGTCTATAATTAAGTGATTCTAATCAACAACAATAAAGCACAGAAATAGGCTCCAAGGACATCTTACCTCTGGAGGTGGTTAAAAAAAAAAGAAAACAGAGGGGAATACAATTAGTTTAAGTCTTTCTCTGGAAAAGAAAACTGGACATAGTGTGATTTATTATTTATTTATGAATTCTGTAGTATCACAATTATTAATATCTGGTGTATCTGAGTCTTGCCTTTGGCTACACCAACTATTCCCAGGTGTGCTGAACAACAAGAGGAGGAGAGAATCGGTGGGACAGTTTGCTTGTCCTTAAGCAGCCTCCATTCTGCTCATTTCTTCAATGATGTACAGAGCTACTAAGTAGTCTTTTAGGTGGGCCTACAGACACACAGCTGTGCCCAAACTCCTACTACTTTAATTAATTTGTTATCTTCTCTTTCCTGATTAATTATTCACATTGCTTGAAAGCCAAATGCAACCAATGTCCAAAGGGACTTTATTAGCTGTGGGAGAATGAATGTGACTGCTATCACCCTTACCAAAACTACCACCATTTGTTATTAATTGTAGTATAGCATATATACAGAAAACCACACAAATCATAAGTATACAGTTCAATGGATTTTCACAAGGCACACATACTTGTGTGACCACCATTGAGTCAAATAATAGAATATTACCAGCATCCCAGCAGCCCCAGACAGATTAATGCTGTCCCTTAGCAATTAATCCCCCTTAAATAATAATCATAGATTGATTCCATTAATACCTAGTTTTAAGTTTTATATAAATGGTATCATGCAGCATGTACTCTTTTATATAAGGCTTGTTCTGTACAATATTATGTTTGAATGACTCATCAATATTATGTGTAGTAGTGTTTATTATTTCTCAGTGCTAAATAGTTTGCCATTATTGGGTTGATGGAAAGTTTGGGGTTATTATAAATAATACATCCGTGGGCAATGTAGCACAATGTTTTTGGTGCTCATCTGTTATGTATGTCTCCTGTGCTCGTCTCTGTATTTACCATCTGTTTTGACCTCTGTGTTATAGTCTAGATATTTTCTTTTGATCTATCTTCCAGCTCATTCATCCTCTCTTCAGCTGTATTCCATCTATCATGCTATGAATTTTAATTATTATATTTTTCAATTCAAATTTTCAATGTGGTCTTTTTCTTATTTTCTGTTAAATTTCTCCACCTGGTCATCTGTTCGATTAAAAATATTAATTATACTTATTTTAAATTTTCATCTTACCACTCTAGTATTATGTCACCTGTAGATATGTTTGTATTATCTTTTTTTTTCTTTTGGTCCCATTTCTTAATATCCCCCCAAAATTTTGGTTTCACTGCCAGTCTTGTGAATGAGAAATTCTAGTGATAATCAAACTATTCTCTGGCAGGCTAAAAATGGGGTGAATCAGCCAAATATGATCAGATCTTGAAACAACTTAGGCTACTTTGCATTCTTAGTAAGGTTTCAGCTACTTCTGGTTTATTCCCACACCCATGGCACATCTCTCCAAATGTCCCAATTAGAGCCTGGAGTGTTTGTGAAAACCACTCTTCTTTGGATTTTCTGAAGTACAGTTTTGTTCTCCCTAGCACTGTCGGAATGCTGAAAATTCCACATTACTCTTCAGCTATGTTTGGCTTCTTTTTATACACTTTCTGCTTGGCTCCTTTGCACGTTGTCCCATGTAGCTTAATTAGATAATGGCTCAATTGTGCAATAGGTCTTGAGTGTCAATCTCACTTTTTTGAAATTCACTTACCATTGGAGTCTTGTTCAATTGAGTGCTAGATACCTTGGTAGATCAGAACTCAAATTTTTGTTTCCCAAGCCCTGTAAAATCATTGAAAGCTCTTCTATGTGATAGAACTCTTACTAGTTTCTCTACCTAGCTTAGTTACATATTGACCTATGTCAAGAATCAGTAAATGCCCTGAGGAGGAGGCCAATGTGCACAAAATTTAGCCCACCTCTAAGTTTTCCTTCCTCCAGGATCTGGCCTGTCAATTCCAGCTGCTTCAGTAGTTCTCTCATGCTTTCAAATCCATTATTTAAAATATCATCAAGTTTTTTTTATTCTTAACAGGATTATTGGTCTGCTATAAAATGTTCCAATGTAGCTGGAAGTAGAAGTTCCAGGCTTGATTTTTATTTATCTTACTTTTTTTAAATAGATACTCAAAATAAATACCCAAACCTTACAAGATAAAGCTGTTGCCACCATATAAAATAGTGAATTTGGGGCAAACAAATTGTCTTGATTATGGAGTTTTAAGGAATTTGAGTAGACCATATATTATTTCCCCTCTCAGGACTAAAATAGATCAAAAGAGGCCAATGGTGTTGAAACTAAACAAACACTTGAAACAAATGACCATTATGGCACACTTAGATTTTGTATTTTCAAGTACCTACTTTTCACAGGTTAAAGGTAAATAGCTCTTTGTGATCATGTGATATGTAGCACTTTTCACCATTATTTGCAATAGTAATTTTTACCATGCTATGGAAATTTTTATCTGTTTATGTGCATTCTTTTAAGTTTGTATTCATGGTTGTATACTCTAAAACACACAAAAACTCATATATACACATGCATGTGCATGCATACTGATTCTAAAAAATTAGAAGTAAATATGCCAATTGACACCAATCACTAATGGGTTTATGTGTGATGCTATTAATTAGAGTAATCAGGAAATGAATACAATGAGCAGATCTGATTATGGAGCCTCTGATGAATGTAATAGATCTGACCCAGTACAAGAAATGCTATGGTAATTAAACTGAAAGCCACAGATGCATCTTTACTAACCTAAAGCTCCTTGTTTCTCTCAAGGTATGATAGACAATGCAGGTGCCGTCAGTTCCTTAGCTTTGAAATGTCAACATGCTTTTTTTTAATTGCTAGAAGTTGAGTTTGTTTTCCAAACAAAGCAGCTTTAGGAACAGTGCTAGGAGCTTAGGGATGTTTTTCAGTTTGTTCAAGCCAGTAACATAATTCTACCTAAAGTCCTTTACTATAAATTATTGATTTTATCAAATCCATTGAGGTAGACCTGCACTACTCAATATGAAACACCGACAAAAGTGTCTCTATTTCTACTGCTGAAATTCCAAATAAGATTCACAAAATTTTCTCTAGAGAGTCAGAGAGTAAAGAAAGAAGGGGAAAAGAAAATGAATACTTGTTGAAAACATGTCTACCTACCTTCAAAGTACATTTTATTTTTATGTAATTTCAAACTTACTGAAAATATGCACAAATAGTACAAGGAACTCTCATCTATATTTTATCCAGATTCACTAATTATTTTAATTTTCTCCATTTGTTTTATTATTATCCCTTCCCCTTCCATTCTTTCCTATCTTTTTCCTTTCATATTTTTGGGCCATTTGAGGGTTGTTGGAGACATTTTTCCCCTTTATCCCTAAATACTTCAGTGTGTCTTTCCTAAAAACAAGGACATCCTCTTACCACAGAACAGTTATAAAAATCAGGAAATTTATTTATACATATAATATTTCCAGATCCACAGTGCATATTCAAATGTGTCAATTATTCCAGTAATATCCTTTGAAGCTATCTCTTCCATGCCCAGGATCCAATCTAGGATCAGGCACTGCGTTTAGTTTTCATGTTATTTTAGTCTTTTCTTGTGAAACCATTCTTCAACTTTTCTTCATCTTTCTTGTTTTGACACTTGTGAAGAGTACAAACCAGTCATTCTGAAGAATGTTCTTTGATTTGTTATTTATGACATTATATTTTTAAAATGTATTTGTTTACTTGGCTACTCTTTTTATGCTCGTTACTGACGAGCGATTGTCCTCAGCCTTTGTGTTCAGGGACAAAGAATTGAAACTAAACACCAAACAAGCAGAGTAAAGTGAAAGAAGTTTATTAAGCAAGTATGCCTCCAGACATGGAGGTGGGGGTCAAGAAAGATTAGCAAGCCATAGTATACTCCAGAAGCTGGGCAAGAGCAGGCACATGATGTCCCAGCAGACAGTGGCCCCAGGGGTCTCTTAGATTCCTCTTTTTCTTTCTTCTGACATCCTCATTCTTGGGTTGCTGCCCCCTGGACAATGAGAATGTTATCTCCTCCCATCCATGGGGGTGGGAGTTACTTTATTTGTTCAGCCCCAGATGTGTCATGGCTTCCAAAACCCACAAGGTAGAGGAAAGGAGGTGGTGGTGGCAAGCTGCATTGCTAATCTATCTACCTCCAAACATCCTCATCCAGACCACAAGAATCAAAGATGACAGTGGCCTTCTATAGAGGATGAACTTGTCCCAGATAACCACTGCTAGGGAGGTATAAGTGACATACCCCAGTTTGCTCCAGCTTTAATGTGCAGAAAAGAAAATGAACGTTTTAAGTACTAACAGAAAAATCCTATTGAATTCCTTGGGAGAGGGCCATTGTGGCCATTTTGGTTTTTGAGCCAGGATGGGACTGTGAAATAAAAGGTGCTGCTCAGAACAAGAGACTGCTGTTTAACAAAAATTTGCCCAAAGGATATTTCATAAAACACAGAGATGATCTTGGAAAAAGTGTTCTGTGTTTAAATATTTAGGGAAATGGGTTATTACTATATCCTTCTCTGACATTAGACTAACAGTGACTCCAAGATGTCTTGCAATATCAAAATAATTTTAACTTTCTTTAATGAAACATTTTCCAAGTACATATTGATGTTCCCTCATCAGGAAACACATTTTTAAAATCACAGAATATGTAAGAATATATGCCTTGCCTAGCAAGGCAAAGAAATTGTAGGACAGGAAAAGAAAATAATCACCTGGTACCAAAATTACCTTTTCATAGAGAATTGAACACCTCACCAGTTAACAACACTGGCCACCAGCCAGCATGAGTATTGACCACATTTCCCTTCTGGGGGCTGTAATGCTGTATTCCATCTGAAATAAATCAGTACTTCTGTTTTACATTCTTAAGAAAGAGGTAAGGAATCTGATTTTCTCTACTAAGCATTTAAAATCCAGATCAAACCTCTCTGTGAACATCATGTGATATTTCTAAACCACCTGCTTGACACCTCTATTATGACACCTTGCAAGCACCTCAAGGTTAACATTTCCAAAATTAGACTCATAAGAACCTTCCTCTATAAATGCCCTCTTAGGGAGGGATCCCACCATCCATCCTGTTGTGTAAGCTGATAACCCAGAATTCATCTTCTCCTCCTCTTTTTCCCCATATACCATTTATTCCCTTTCCTAGTGATCTTACCTCTGAATCCCCTATTTCTCCACTTCTCTTTATATCCACCATCATGATTCTAGTCAAGTACATAATCATCTCTTCCCAGCAATAGCCTGTTAAACATTTTCTGCCTGTTTTTACATTGCTTCCCTTTTATGGCTCATAGTCTGTTCTCTATACTTCAATGAGAAGGTCCTCTGAAAGGCACTCATAACCATGTCTTATCTTTGCCTTACATTCTTCAGTGTATTCCTATTGTTCCTAGAATTAAGGCTCAATTGCTTAACCTGGCCCACAAGACCCTGTATGATGGCCTGACAATCCACCTCA
Source organism: Cheirogaleus medius (assembly GCA_008086735.1). Lineage (NCBI taxonomy): Eukaryota > Metazoa > Chordata > Mammalia > Primates > Cheirogaleidae > Cheirogaleus > Cheirogaleus medius. The sequence continues at coordinate 12,054,910 of VBSM01001681.1, read as the reverse complement.
TCTCTCTTTAGGTTGACTTCTCTCCTTCTTACTCTTTTCAATTTAGTCACGTCAGCCTTCTTTCAGTTTCTCATAGGCTCAGTGGAGTTCTGCAAATGTCCCTTCTTTCAGAATTGCTCCCCATCCCATTCCTCACACTATCCCACTAAATAATGCATTTGTGTGTATACTTCAGTACAAATGTCTCCAAGAAAACCTTTCCTGAATTCCCAGACGATGTTAGAATCCCCACCTGGCCTCAATCCATTCACTTAAAAAATACTGGGAAACCAGTTATTCATCAGTCAAAATGTAGCAATATATTGAAATAATGTAAGTTGCCTTATTTTAGAAATTTTAAAGTTCTATACAACTCAAAGGCATTATAATTAAAATTCAAAATACACTCATTTAATTTATGATTGTAGTTTGTTCTAAGGAAAATTTTCCTGCATTTTAATAATTTATTTCATTGTAATTGGAACAACTCAATAGTTACTTAGTATTTCTAATTAGATTAACTTCTTTTTTAAAAAGGATTTTTGGCAAAATACCTGTTAAAAACCAAAAAGAAAAGAAAAACATTTACTAAACTTTTGTAAAGTCCAATGTTCTTCAAATGTTGCATGAAATTAGCCAAATCGATGACAGGAAAATTTTTTTCTCTTATGTAAGCTCCTATTCATTCATTCATTTATTTAATAACCAGTTGCCAAGAAATTTTTATATGCCAGACACTTAATTTTTTTTTAGTTGGCACATAATTATTGTACACATTCATGGGATGCAGAGTGATATTTCAATACATGTATACAATGTGTAATAATTGAATCAGGATAATTAGCATATCTATCACCTCAAACATTTATCATTTCTTTGTAGAGTGAACATTCAAAATCTGCTCTTCTGGCTGTTTGAAAGATGTGCAATAAATTACAATTTAATCATATTCAACTACAGTGCTAAGAATACCAGAACTCATTCCTCCTACAAGCTATAATTTTATATCTATTAACCAACCTCTCCCCTTCCTCCCCTCCCAAAACCTTTCCAGCCTCTAATACCCAAAATTCCACTTTCTACTTCCATGAGCTCAAAACTTTTTAGCTCCCACATATGAGTCAGAACACGCAGTATTTATCTTTCTGTGCTTGACTTATTTCACTTCACATGATGTCATAAATAATAAGATTTTATTCTTTTTTACATCTGAATAATAATCCATTGTCTTTATGTAGCACATTTTCTTTATCCATTTGTCTGTTCCTGAACATTTAGATTGATTCCATATCTTAGCTATTGTGAATAGTGCTGCAATAAACATGGGGCTGTGGCATCACTTTGATATACTGATTTCCTTACCTTTGAATAAATACCCAGTAGTGGCTTGCTGGATCATATGGTACTTCGATTTTTAGTTTTTTTGAGAAAGTTCCACTCTGTTTACCATAATGATGGTACTAATTTATATTCCCACCAACAGAGTATAAGTGTTTTCTCCGCATCCTCACCGGCGTTTGTGATTTTTTTATCGTTTTGATGATAACCATTCTAACTGGGGTGAGAGTATATCTTATTGTGGTTTTGGTTTGTATTTCCCTTATGATTAGTGATGCTGAACATTTTTTTCAAATATTTCTTGGCCATTTGTATGTCTTCTTTTAAGAAATGTTTATTCATATCCTCTTCACACTTTTTAATAACTTTACTTGTTTTTGTTTGCTTGCTGTTTAGTTGTTTGAGTTCCTTATTTTGGATGTTAGTCTCTTGTCAGATGTATAGTTTGTAAATATTTTCTCCCATTTTACAGGTTATCTTTTCACTATGTTGACTGCTTTCTCTGCTGTGTGGAAGTTTTTTAGTTTCATATAGTAACATTTGTCTATTTTTGTTTTTGCTGCCTGTGCTTTTGAAGGCTTAGCCATAAAATCTTTACATAGATCAATGTCCTGAAACTTTTTTCCTATGTTTTCTTCTAATAGTTTTACAAATTGAGGTCTTATGTTTAAATCTTTAATCGACTTTGTATTGATTTTTGTTGCCTGGCACTCTTCTCAGGACTGGTAATCAGAAGTGAGTAAGACAAAGCTTCTGCCTTTGCAGATCTTATACCCATTCTGTGAAGGTTATTTTCTCTTTCTGGGTCAGATTCTCCATTTTGCCTTGAGGTGAGGGGAGAAGTTAAACAAGCTCCCTTCCAGGATCCTGCCTGTCCCAAGTGACTTAGGCAGCCTCACAGGCCCAAAGTTCCTTTTCCCTGGACCCACCCATGGGACCAGGCCCATCCTCCCTGGATGGAGCCCAGTGGTCCTGCATCATGTCTGGAGTGCTTCTGAGCACTTCAACTCCTGTGACTGAGGTGAGGGCAAGGATCTTGGACAGTTGTTTCCAGCACTCTGAAAATATCAAATTGAAATGAATGTGTTGATTGCCTGCATTCTCAGCTGGAAGGGAGAGAGATTGAATTTTTGACTCTTTCCTCAGAAATACTGTGATATTTTACAACTATACGAATTATTTTCTCTTATCATTTTGGCCTGACAGATGGGAAAAAAATTATTGAAGGAGAAATTACATTTCTTAAACTGCATTCAGCATGTTCATTTGTTTTTATTTGATAATGCATTTTTCCCTGTTATTTGAATTATGTTTTTGTTTATCATATGGAAGCACTATACTTCATTCTGGGTTGCTAATTTAAACAGATTTCTGAATTTTAAAAAGAAACACAGGAATTTCAAATTGCTATATACTAGATTTCTTACTTGGATATCATCTGTTATTTGTGATACTACAAGTGCAAATACATTTATATAACTGTAAGGTTGATTGCAAAATCACTTTAAAAGTAACTTTATAAACTATGTGGAATAAAAACAACAAATGCTAGAAACCTGTATTTTATGCTGCAACCCCAATAAGTGTTATCTTGTAATATTACATTATGAAATCTCAGGGCTTTAAAGGAAGAAAATTATGTTATGTATTTTTTTCTCCTTATGGAAAATGTGTTTCATTTACTTTCAATGGTTTATTTTCCTAGGATTATTTGTAATAAAAAACATTTGTACATTGTTATGCTAAGAGGGAAAAATAATATTGTGAACATACATGGTTTATATTTAGCAAATTCTCTGATTGCTAACCCTAAGCCATCCCTTGCCAGCTTAATATTTATATAAATTTTTATTTAAATTATGAAGCTTTCTTCAATAATTTAGAAAAATGGATTATTCAGCTATTATACAATTTGGCAAGAGAATCTAGTTCTACTGTAGGATTATATTACAGGTAAAAATGTTCATCTTCATTGACTGGGAGCAACTGTTTTATTTTTATAGCTTCTTGTCAGTAACAAATAAGAATGATAATATCAACAAAATAAGAGCTCCCATTCATTAATCATATAACATGTGCCCAGCAAGGTGGCACTGTGTAAATATCATCTCATTTATTTCTACCAGCAATCCTATGAAGCAGCATTGTTATTTCCATTTTAAGGATGAAGAATAGATTTTGAGATATGAAACTTATACAAATTCCTGTGACTAGAAAGCAATAAAATATGAGCTATGGTTTTTCTGAGGCTAAGCCCATGTCCTGACATCTATTGTCACTCTCTAATGTCTCTAACTCCAAAATATAGTTTTTCCTATTGTGATCACCTTACAAAATGATTTTGCTCGTTATTTGTGCAAGCTGATATTCTTAGGTAGAGAAGATAGAATATGATCTACAAGGTTAAGGTACATTAAATTTAAAAACCAATAAAGAGATAAAGATTTTCAGGGAGGATAGAGATGAGCCTGCATATGTCCATTGCAATGAGCTATAACAGTTTTATTAAAAGGGATGTCTGTGTTCATGTGTGGAACAGTACTTGGGCACACCAGGGGCGATCTTGAGAAGCAGGGTGTGGATATAAATAGAATTGTTTCATCAAGTACTGTCTGCTTCCTGAATATACTGAATAAAATGAGTGCATCAACTACTGGAATATTTTATTTACCAGAAAGGGATAATGGGAACTGGAGAAAGGACCTATGGACTAGGTAATGCAGACTTGAAGGGGAAAAAGTCAAAGCAAAATGTTGGTAAGCAGACTAGATGCATGATCAGCTTCTAAGCCTTGAGGGAAAGTCAATGGAGGAAGAAACGGGATGGAAATGAGGGGTTGGGGGCAGATGTTGATGTTCAGAGGCAGAGAGCTAGAGGCAAAGCCTGAAGTTATCCCCCAAGCCAAGCAGCACACCATATCAGGAATATCTTATGTATGTTCTCTGGGGCTTAAGCAGGCGTGTGCCATGTGAGTTTATGGAAGTGGAATATAATGTAATTTTCCTTTTAAGACTGCTCAATAGGATTGCAGCATAGATTTGTTCCTCCTAGAAAAATGGTCTGCTCTTGCAGACATGGATGATAGCTGTTGTAACCTCCAGAGATGCCACTGTTTATAAAGTAGGAAGATTCATGAGGCTTAATAGTAAGACTGGACCTGAAGCTTTGGAACCAGGAAGCAAAAAACTTGTTATGGAGTCATTTCCAAAACAAAGTTCTGAAACAGAAGTGAAATTTTAAGGGGAGACTATAGTTGTGAACTACAATTGCTGAATTAGGTCACTTGCAGGGTAAAGACAACCTTAATATAAGATGCAATTAGAACACCAGACTGGGGATACAGAATATCCAGAGATAATAAACCTTAAACCAAGTTCACATTGGATAACATGTTGAAAAGAGGCTGGATTACAAAATACAATAATACCGATTGCTTTCTGCTTGAAGCATGCTTTCATTGAAGGTTTGCCATTGGCCTCTGCAGCCATGCATCCCTCTTTCTGAAACCAGGTTCATTATATGATTATTTTGAGAGACCATGTTTAGCAATGATACTTCCTCAAATTACCAGAATAATGATCATGCATCAGTTTTTATCATTGCACATGTATGCCTGAAAGCAGAATATTATTAATAATTCCACAACCCTGAACAAGTTTCTCTGACTTACTGATTACTATAAATATGCCACTCTGTTATCCAGGAATTTGCTCTCAATTATTGAAAAGCTAAGTATAACGAAAAGGTTTTTAGTTTTCCCAAAGGTCATTTGTTAGCTGTGTTCCTTTTAAATATTTAAAATTAGATCAGAATACGAGTCAATCCTTTTTTTCCTCCCCCCACCCAAACTTTATCATTTTAAACTTGCCTCCATTTCCTTGTTGTTACTATAATACAATTAAAAATGAGTAAGAATAATGCATTTGTAAAAGAAGCCTCAAATGATAGGATTGGAAAAAATCAATACCATTTTTTAGGATAAAAGTTGAAATTACTTTGTTTTTGGGTTTTTTTTTTGTCCCAGATGTTATAGACATAAATTTTGGATTACTATACACACAGCTTTAATGATTTAAAATATACAACTGTAACAAATACAGCTTCAGATTATGGATAACATAGATTCAAAGTATTTTTTTTTTTGATGGTTGATAGATTTGCATTTTTTTTGTTGCATTTTATATCTTTGCCTCTCCCTAGCAAGGGTTAGAGGTATGCCCTTCCCCTCCATTCAGCAAACATATAAAAAAATACTCAACATCTCTAATCATTAGAGAAATGCAAATCAAAACCACAATGAGATATCACCTAACCCCAGTGAGATTGGCCTCTATCAAAATATCCCAAAACAACAAATGATGGCGAGGATGTGGAGAGTCAGGAACACTCATACACTGCTGGTGGAACTGCAAATTAGTGAAACGACTTTATAATAATATAGAAGCAGTTTTGTTCTCTGGGTAATATTAGAAAATTAAATAAATGAAATCATATTTTATATTGTATCTGTAGCTATTTAAATTTGCTCTAAAAGCAATGGTCTTATAAGAATCACTGGTATATTTGATACTTTTTATGCTATTGTTAAGATAATGATATTATATCAAATCAAAGTCTCTTTCTAGTTCAAGAAAGAACAATTAGCCATTAGTAAGTTAGTGACCCACACTTGATTATTACAGCTTTATCTCAGTGTTTTAATATGCCTCTTTCAGAAATATTATTCCACCCTGGTTTAGTTCTTAATTCTTCTCATTTAAAGGTTGAAAGAAGTTTGAACAAGATAATATAGATTGACAATGGCTAAACTGAGAATATCTGAAGTCTACATATATTTTGAAATATTAGAGGATAAATAGAAAAAAATCCTCAAAGTAAAATATTCCACTTAAGACCTACATGTTACTGCATATATGTGGCAATGATTATAAGAAGACCTAAATCAGCTGTGAAGCAATCTGGTCCTGGAGTTTTCTTTGATGGGAGATTTTTATTACAGATTCAATCTCCTTAGTTGTTATTGGTCTGTTCAGATTTTCTATTTCTTTGTAATTCATTCTTGGTAGGTTGCATGTATCAGTGATTTTATTCATTTCTTCTAGGTTATCCAAGTTGTTGGTTCAAAATTATTCATAATGATCTCTTATAATCCTTTGCAGTTCTGTGGTATCAGTTGTAATGTCTCCATTTTCATTTCTAATTTTATTTATTTGAGTCTTCTCTTATTTTTCTCAGTAGGCTAGCTAAAAGTCTGTTGATATTGTTTATCTTTTAAAAAACAATAAAAAAACTAATGTCAATTTTTCTCAAACTATTCCAAATAAATGAGGAAGAGAGAATACTTCCAAACTTATTTCACAAGGCCAGCATTTCCCTAGTTCCAAAACCAGATAAGGGCACTAAAAAAAGAAAAGAAAAGAAAAGAAAAGAAAAGAAAAGAAAAGAAAAGAAAAGAAAAGAAAACTACAAGTCAATATTCCTGATGAAGATGGATGCAAAATCCTCAACAAAATACTAGAAAACTGAATTCAACAACATATTTAAAAGATTATTCACTGTGATCATGTGGGATTCTTCTGTGAGTCAACATATAAAAATCAACAAATGAGACACAACACATTAACAGAATGAAGGACAGAAAGCATATGATCATTTCAATAGATGCAGAAAAGCATTTGACAAAATTCCATATCCTATTATGATAAAAGCTCTCCAAAAATTTGTTCCACAGCTATTATACTCAATGGGGAAAAATTGAAAGCTTTTTCTCTAAGATCCAGAACAAGACAAGGATGCCCACTTGCGATATTTTGGATTTTTATCCTTTCCAAATCTCATGTTGAAATTTGATCCCCAATTTTAGAGATGGGACCTCATGGGAGGTGTTTGGGTCATGGGGGCATATCACTCATGAATATACTAATGCCCTCCCTTGGGAGTGAGTGAGTTCTTATTCTATTAGTTCTCATGAAAACTGGTTGTTAAAAAGAGCTGGGCACCTCTCTTTCTCTCTCTCGCTTTCTCTCTTGCCACATGATCTTTACACATGCCAGCTCCCTTTCATCTTCCACCTTGAGTGGAGGCAGCCTGAGACCCTCACCAGAAGCCAAGCAGATGCCAATGCCTTGCTCTTCAGAACCATAAGCCAAATAAATATCTTTTCTTTATGAATTGGCAAGGCGCAGGTATTCCTTTACAGCAACACCAAACAAACTAAGAAATTATTTTTGCCACTTCTATTGAACACAGTAATGGAAGTTGTAACCAAAACAATTAGGCAAAACAAAGATAAAAGATATCCAAATTGGAAAAGAAGAATTTAAATTGTCTCTGTCATAGATGACAAGATCTTACATATAGAAAATCATAGACTCTACCTGTTAGAACTAGTGAACTAATAAACTGTCAGAACTAGTAAATGAATTGAGTAAAGTTGCAGGATACAAAATCAACATACAAACATAAGCAATCTTTCTATACACTAAGAGCAAAATATCTGAAAAAGAAATTTTAAAAATGCCATTTCCAATAGCTACAAAATGATAAAATATTTAGGAATGAATTAAACCAAGGAGGTAAAAGATCTCTACAGTGAAAACTATAAAGCCTTAATGAAAGAAAGTGAAGAAAACACAAATATATGGAAAGATATGTCTATGTTCATGGATTGTAGAATTAATATTGTTAAAATGTCCACACTACCCAAAGCCATTTACAGATTCAATACAATCCCTGTCGAATGGTATTCTTCACAGTAATAGAAAAAAATAATCCTAAAATTCAGGGAATCATAAAAATAACCCAAATAGCCAAAGAAATCTGCAGCAAAAATAACAAAGCTAGAGACTTCCCATATCTGACTTCAAAATATACTACAAACATTTAGTAATCTAAACAATGTGGTACTGGCACAACTGAATACATAGCTGAATTAAACAAATATAGAGCCCAGAAATAAATTCACTCATTTAAAGCCAACAGATTTTTTTTGACAATGGCAACAAGAACACACAATTAAGAAGAACTGTCTCTTTAATAAATGCTATTGAGGATGGTGGGTATTTATATACAGAAGAATGAAATCAGACCCTTATCTCACACCCATATACAAAAATAAACTTGAATTAAAGACTTAAATCTGTCATCTGCAACTATGAAAATCCTAGAAGGAAATGTAGGGAAAAATTCCATGACATTGGGTCTTGGGCAATGATTTTTTGCATATGACCTGAAAAGCACAGACAACAAAAGCAAAAATTGACAAATGGATTATATCAAACTGAAAAGCTTCCACACAGCAAAGGAAAGAGTCAACAAAGTGAAGAGACAATCTACAAATTAGAGAAAATATTTCCAAACTGTACATCTAATAAGGAGTTAATATCAAAATAATTTAAGGAACTCTAACAACTCAATATCAAGAAAACAAATAAACCAATTAAAAATGAACAAATATCCTAAATAAACATTTTTCATAACAAGACATACAAATGAACAACAGTCATATTAAAAAATGCTCAACATCACTAATCGTCAGGGAATTGTAAATTAAAACCAAATAAGGAATCACTTCACTCTTATTGTTATGGCTATGATCAAAATAACAAAAGATAACAAATGTTGGAAAGGATGTGGAGAAAAGGTAACTCTTGCACATTGTTGCTGAGAATGGAAATTAGTGCAGCCATCATGGAAAACAGAATGAGAGCTCCTCAGTAAATAAAAATAGAGCTATTATATGATTCAGCAATCCCACTATTGGATATATAACCACAGGAAATGAAATCAATATGTGGAAGAGATGTTTGTACTCCCATGTTTATTACAGCACTATTTATAATAGCCAATGTATGGAATCAACCTAAGTGTCCAGAAGCAGACAAATGGATAAAGATATTATTGTATATAGATACAATAGAATAATACTGTTCAGCCATACAAAAAAAGAAAATCTTGTCACTTGTAACAACATTGATGAAACTGGAGGATATTATATTAAATGAAATAAGCCAGACACAGAAAGACAGAAAACATATAATCTCACTCTCATGTGAAATGTGAAAAGGTTTTTCTCATAGAAGTAGAGAGTAGAATGGTAGTTACCAGAAACTGGGGTGTTTGGGTGTGGCAGTTGAGGAGATGTTGGTCAAAGGATACAAAATTACAGTTATATATGAAGAATAAGTTCAAGAGATCTTTGCACAGCACAATGATTATAGTTAGTGACAATATATTCTTGAAAAATGTTGAGAGTGGAATTGAAATGTTCTAATCACAAAAAAACTATGTGAGTTAATGCACATTTTTTTATTTCAGCATATTATGGAGGTACAAATGTTAAGGTTACATATATTG
>VBSM01001681.1:12010641-12045138 GCA_008086735.1 Cheirogaleus medius | reverse complement strand
CGAGTGCAGGTGTCTCTTTTGTAGATTGTCCTTTGTTCTTTTGGGTAGATGCCCGGTAGCGGGATTGCTGGATCAAATGGTAGATCTACTTGTATCGCTTTAAGGTATCTCCACATTTCTTTCCACAGAGGTTGCACTAGTTTGCAGTCCCACCAGCAGTGTATAAGTGTTCCTATAGCTAGATTTAACCATTCCATAATGTGTATGTATTTCAAAACATCATGTTGCAAATGATAAATACATACAATTTTATGTGTCAGTTTAACATAAGTAAATTTGGAAAAGAGAAGACCTAAATCTTTAAGATCCATTGTTCAGAGCTGTTATAATTTTTTTGAGCCCTAGCAATCTGCTACGTAAAGATGGCTATAAACTATTCCCACCATTCACTTTAATTTATCTGTAATAAATAGGCACTAATAATGGACTATATCACTTGAATATGTGGGGTACTTCATCATCTCCTTTAAACAGTTTCTACCACCTCTCATATTATCAGCACTGCTCACAAGAAGCAATTAAATGAGTAGAGCCTTATTGCTGTCTTGTTGTCTGCCCAATATCTCGTAGGTTATCAAAGCTCTGATGTCTGTGTTTTGGCCTCTTCTTTGCTTGCTTTTGATTTCAACAGATAGAGAGAAATGAAAATATTACATTAATTGTCTGATACTTCCTGTTACCATCAATACTAATGCTAATAGATTTGTTTTAATGATTTCATTCAAAGAAAAGTTTCAATGGTGCAAATTTGACTTTTTGGTTTTAATTAGTCAGTGCTGGGCCATAAATTCAAATGTTGGCTTTTTAAAAAATTATAAAGTAATAAATACATAAAGAGGTATTGAGGAATGTCACTTTTCTTGAATTATTATTATTTCTATTGTCATTGTTGTTTTAATGAAAACAGCAAAACACCATTAATAAAATTTGTTTCCAGTTGTATTGCATGTTTTTTATGTAATGAAATGTATTTTATTATAAAATTAGCCTGTTTTAGAGATAGGCAGTCAGATAAACTGTGTGTACATGACAATAAATGAGGTAGAAATATAAATATATCAAAATCTATATTTAAAATATATACATATTTCCAGAGAGGTACTTGAGTACAATGCTAGAAGGCTTTCCCTAAAGTCAAGAAAGTAAGTTTGCTCACTAGGAGTAACATCATTTAACATTATTCTGAAAGTTCTATCAATTCAATTAGGAAAGAGAGAAAATAAAAGGTATAAATATTAGGAAAAAAGAACACAAAGTTAACAATAATGTGATAATCAAAGTATTAATAAAGAATATTAAGTTCAATCTCTGTGGAAAGCAATATGGAGATACCTTAAAGCGATAAAAGTAGATCTACCATTTGATCCAGCAATCCCATTACTGAGCATCTACCCAAAAGAACAAAAGTCACTCTATGAAAAAGACACCTGCACTCGAATGTTTATAGCAGCACAATTCACAATTGCAAAGTTGTGGAAACAACCTCAGTGCCCATCAATACATGAGTGGATTAATAAAATGTGGTATATGTATACCATGGAGTACTACTCAGCTATACAAAACAACGGTGATATAGCACCTCTTGTATATTCCTGGGTAGAGCTGGAACCCTTTCTATTAAGTGAAGTATCCCAAGAATGGAAAAACAAGCACCACATGTACTCACCAGCAAATTGGTATTAACTGATCAACACCTAAGTGGACATATAGGAATAACATCTATCGGGTGTTGGGCAGGTGGTGTGGGGAGGGGATGGGTAAATACATACATAATGAGTACAATGTGCACCATCTAGGGGATGGACACACTTGAAGCTCTGACTCAAGGTGGGAGGGCAAGGGCAATATATGTAACCTTAACATTTGTAACCCCATAATATGCTGCAAAAAATAAAAAAGGAAAAAATAAATAAAAATCACAGTTTCAAACTGTGAAGCTATACAAAAAAAAGAATATTAAAAATTGTTGGTTTTAAAAAATATTGAAAAATCAGTTATTTCTTTATGCACATTCCAAACAGATTTAATTATGTTTTAGGGCAGTAGGGTACATTTTCTACTCTTGTTGGGATCTGTCTTTTGGTGTTACTAGAAGATTCCACCAGGTTTTCTGAGTTCTCCAAAGTCTGGCCTCTGAGCAGAGGGTTGAATGCCTCATCTTTGGTCCCATATTGGAGCTGGAAACAAAGATCTGGTTCATGAGTGGGACTCTGGGTGAATAAACACAGGTTCTTATCTATTTTTAAGAAACCTCAAAAAGATTACCTTTCTTGAATTATCAATGAATTAAATATCTGTGTCATTTCTGTAGTACTTTGCATGTGCTACTGCAGATATTTAATAAATGATAAAATTAACCCTTCTATCACCATAACTTGATGAGTAGATCCAAAATATTTAATCTTGTAAATTGTGGGTTAATTAAATGATCCAGATGAGCCTATGCAGCTGGCTGAGAATTTGGAAACAGATGGCAAAATTTAGGTAAGTTCAAGTCCTTGCTTGGTTTGGCACCACCTAGTGGTGTTTCCTTGCCAGGCTTAAATATTAATAGAGATGATTCTGGAGGTCTAATGGCTAGCCAGTACTTCCTGGATAGAATCAGAAGTTTAAGAAATCACCTGTTTATTGGTCAGATTTGGACATACTGGTATTTGAGAATATTGGGGATGAAAGTACCCATTTCACCTGCCCTCCTTTCTTGGGGTGGGATTACCTGCATTTTCCATTCAGCTTTGTTCTCCCTTTCATGCCCTGTCCCCTACTCTGCAAGAAAATAAGAGCTTTAGTTGCCATCTCCTATATCACCCTCCGTCCCCAGCCATTTTAAGAATGAGGCCAGCAAGAAGGACAGCCAGCCAGTAACCTATAGTGTTATTGTGCTGTGCATTATGGGGAGAAGGAGGACTTTTACTTAGTTGTTTTCCTTTGCTTGAGGAAAGAATTTGTCATAGCTTTTCATAGAGACACTCCACATGTGGTAGGACACAAAAACCTCTGTTGGCAACAGTAAAATATCTGAATTTTTCATGATAAAAGATAAATGTTTAAAGTCACAGTTCCAAAACTGTGTGCAAGGCAATCCAAGGCATTTTTGTAAAGTTTAGTTTTCAGTGGTAGCTGTGATGTGAGGCAAGCACAACATAAAAGTCAGTGAGGAAAGGAAAGAGAGGGTGAAAGTGTCCAATCTTATTCCAAAGTTGGAGAAATTGTTTTAGTCCTACAGGCGCATGTATCCCATTAACAAGTAATTTTGATAATTAAAAATGAAAAAAAAAATTCTGTTCTACTTTCAATTTATATTATTTAATCATGTAGCTACTAAGTTGTTACGATATAAATATTCATTAAGTTGCTTGGACCTAACTAATTAATAAGTGGTACTCACAAATTTCCTTTGTCCTAGGAGTACTGTATAAAAATTATTAAGACACTAAAAGTGATACAAAATGAGAAAGTTTGGAAACCTCTATGTTGAGGAGTTATTCTAACTGTTATTAAAGGTTCCTTATATCCTTGTGAATCTATGAAATAATCTGAAAAATCCCATCATGAGAATGCATCAAAAACTGCAATTTTGATCAAATTGATCCCTATGTGGTTACTAGAAACAAACAAACAAAAAAATCAGATGGATTACTTAGAGATAAATTCCATCTGGTATAGGTCAAACATCACCCAATAAAAATGGGTTAAAATGGGATATTCAGGCATTGAAGTTGTCATTGTTATTATAAGAGCCTTGTTACAGCAAAGAAATTGAGGCACACTTATTTACACAGACAATCAGAGGACTATGACTCAACATTGTGCTTTTTGATGACACGTGGTATTCATTTATTGTCTTCTAAATGGGGATGGAGGGCAGCTCTTATCCTGTGATTTAATAAACTAAACTCCAGTCTGACTTTTACCCTAAGAAATTAAATTAGGAATAATTTTAGAGTATCCTTCTGTCCTTGTTTCTCTTTTTTGTCCAGTTTATATTTGTGAGTGATTTTATCAATATGATTTAAAGCAGTTTGGAAGGGGTCGCATCTTAAAACAATTCTCTGTTAGTGTTTTTCTATAGACTACATGTGCCTTCATTGTGTGTGTGTGTGTGTGTGTGCACGTGTATACTATTCTAATTGGAAATTGCCCACTCTAATTTCCTTTAATTTCCAAGTACCGCAGTGGTAACTCTGTACAAGCCTAAATAAATAGCTCTCTCAGGCCTCATATTCATTTTAGGTACATGAACATTAAAAACAATGAATGACTGGATATAATATTTGCTGGAGTTAAATGAAAGGGTAAAAATACTCTGTATTCCTTGAATGTTTAGAAAATTTAGGGTTTTGATTCAGACAAAAGTATGAGTTAAAGTTGTTTTCCTGAAAGCTATAGTATTTGAAAATATTCTCTAACAACCAAAGCTGTTTTAGTCATTTGATAAAAAATTTTTAAAGTGCTGCTTGGAGGTAAATATTTATTCTTGCTGAAGTTATATTTATTCAGACAGTTTCAAGTATATCATAATGAATATAGTCATAAAAGATGTATCAAAGAATAATGATGTAATGAAAGATCAGAATGGAACTCAAAGAGACAGTCAACTCCTCTGTTTCCCAAATATTTTACTATCATCCAAAAACTAAATGGTTTGAGCTTGATGCGACTTTTGAGAGAAAAAAAAAGTTATACTCTAAGTCTCTAATTTGTATGTTCTGCTCGGAATGTGCATTTCCCACATGACTTTTGCAAATGTTTTATTACATTTCAATAGACAGAGGCAGGAAAGTAAGGAAACATTTGAGGAAAATCCAGACTGCAGAGGAGATAATAGTGTAGAGTACTCAGTTTGATAATTGTGGTAGTTTGTAACTGAATGAAGAACATAAAGTTGGAAAATAAAGAAGCCAGGCACCTGTAATCTTGATTTTGTGCCTGCTGAATGTGTTTTCTGAGGGGGAGCGGAAGAGAAAGTGTTTAAGGTATCATGGGAAACTTCTCTAAAAGTCTTAGAAATGAGCTTGTAGATCATCAAAATTTTTCATGTAAATAGCAATTCTAAAATTTCTTTGAGTTTAATTTACCTGTGAATATGAAAAGTAATGGATATGTTTGGTTTTAGAATTCCTTTGAAAGCATCATAAATGATATTAAGCATCAGGTGTAGTTTTTTATAATATTGTATAACAAAACTTTGATACCAATCCTCAATAATTATTATAATTTATAATTACATACTTTTTTCAAAGTTCAAACCTGTGTCAAAGGGTCAAGATGAGAAAGTTTTAAATAAGGAAGGCTGGACAAATCGATTATTTAATATGTGACTTTAGACAAGTTTTTCATTGTAAAGTGTTGGTAATAATAGAAAGTAAGTTAATGTTGTTGATAGGATTATTAGGTAGCCTAATTAAAAGGAGTAATCTCAATGCCTAGAATTAGTGAACAATAAATATTATTTTCTACTATCATTTTAAAGTTAATATTAATGTTATCAATCTAGAAATTATTATATTCATATTAATAATAAATTATTGGCCAGTGGCTTAACCATTTCACATAGGCTAATCTAAAATTTCCTCAGGTTTCTCAAACTGTCTCTCCATTCCAAGCAGGTTTTCATTCTATAATTATGTTAATTAATATTTTTTAAGTGATTACCTTGTGCCAACCTGTGAGTTAGAAGTTTAATTTGAATTATTTTGTTTAATCATCACCACCATTCTGTGAGTTAGGTTCTAGGATTATATCTGTTTTAAAAGTGAGAAAACTGAAGTCCAGGGAGACTGAAAAATCATCCAACAGTAAGTGAAGAAATCAGGATTTGAATCCAGCTCCTTTGACCTTAGAGCCATAGTCCTTTTTTCTCCACATTTCAATAATTCTGAAATCAGGTTATGGCTTAAAAGTAATATAAACAATTTTATATCATGTTTATATTTATTAATGCCTTAGTCCAATAAAGCCTTTTATTAAATCCATGGTGTGTCTTAAAATCTTATGTTGTCTTAAAAATCAAGGAAATGGTATATTAGAGAATAAAACAAAACCCACCAAGTCTCAGTGGTGGGAATCAAGGTAGGGGAGATGCCAGGCAAAGAAATACAGATGAGTGAAAAAAAAAAGTCAGAATATTTTTCTGAGAGGTTAGGTCCGGGTTTTGAAGCCCTGGAAGGGAGGGCACACAGTCATGGTCCCACTACCTAAGAACTGTTTAATGATAGCAGTAATCTGCATGGGAAGGTTGTAAGAGCACAGCTGCATGATTGGTTAAGACAAGTCCTGTTGTTCTTTGCTCAAGAAAGTCCTCTCTTCAGTTCAGGGGGTCTTTTAGGTCCTGAGGGTCTAACATAATAGGGTCCCTCAAAGGACATGATTCTTTAACAACCTCAGCTAGGCAGAGCTAGTTATAGAGAACCACAGCATTCAGTGTTGATATCTCCTTGGCAAGTGCTATAGAAATGGAAAGTTTTTCTTTCTTTTCTTTTTATAGGGACTAAATAAAAGACAATAAACTTGGGAGGGGAAAAAACTGTATTTAAGGCAAGAATTTAGAAAAGGCATTATATACATAAAACAATTAAAATTTTAGAAGATTTATTTAAATATATATTCAAAATAGGACTTGAATAAAGACCCTGTAGGTGCACCCACAGCTTCACTTTTTAAAGAAGGAAAGTACTATCATGGAAAGCAAATAGTGGAGATTGTGGAAGAAGCTTCGTTCAGAAAATAGAGGACTAGTGGCAAAGGCTGGACTCAGAAGAAAAGGCAGTCATTCAGCTTAGGATCCCTCAATAATGTGTGATTAATGGCATTTAAATGCAGCTATAGTGCACAGAGAGGCCCAAGAGTAAATATGGCTACCCACCTATGGATTGAAAAAGGTACAGCATCAGGATGGAGAAGAAACACAGGCTCACATAAGAGGAAAGCATTTCTAACATGTGTGCACACGTACACACACAAAGGTCTATATGGGCACCACACAAATCATGATTCCCTAAGATTCTTATAATCCAATTGGAAAATAATTAATTTCCCAGCTGACACTTGAGCAAATGATAAAATTAAAGAAAGAATTGAAAATTATAAAAAAAATACCCAATAAGTATATTAAATATCACTAGTAACTATATAAATTGAAAGAGAAAAAAGGTAATATTTTGGGGTATTAGAAAAGGACATGAAATACTGCAAATGCCGGTATTGTGAAGAACATGGAAAAACAGACCAATCCTAGAGAGTAATTTGTCAATATAATTGGTAGAACTGTGATGGTTGTTAAATTTTAAAATTCATCTTTATTAATTTTTTCCTGAAGTTCCACCACACAGTGTCTAGATCAAAGACAGATGCCTTATTATTTACATGACAACAAAAAATTATTTTTCAGTTATAACATTGTAGTTAATTTTACATTTTTTTCTCCTCTACATTTCCCAAGTTTTCCACAGTGAACAACAAAATTAAAGAAAGAATGACAATGAATGAAATAAATATTCAACTCATGAAATAAGAGTTGGAAAGTGTAAAGATTACACAAAAAGCTAATGAATTAGAAAAAATAAAACTAATAAATTAATAGAAATATATATATGCAATTCAATATATAAGAATCTGATATTTTAGGATGAAAATGGAATATATGAACATACAATATTAGAAATGAGAATTGGGATAGTTATGTGAATATATAAGTCTGATAGCCTCAGAAAATATTGAATATTTCATTATAAAATGTAAATTTTCTAAGGGCTTTAAAGAATTTAAGGAAAAGCAGAAAATAAATATCTATAGAAAAAATTAAAAGAGTTGTCAAAAAAAAAAAGAAAGAAAAACCTTCCTTCTAAAAGAGTTTCTGGGTTCAGATTGTTTTACCAGGAAGTTTTAAAAATTGTTTTATTGTTCATATTTTATGTGTTATAGAGCTGATGTGGAAAAGATTTTTTCCCTTAATTTATCCCAATATATATTTTTTAAATTATGAATATTTATAAAATTTATTGATATTATTAAAAAATTATACAAGTCAAGCCAGTTTTGAAAAATATTTTGCTTCTATATAATGCAGAGCACTGAATAGACATAGGTAAAAATGTTTTGTGTATATGAATAATGCAAAATATCTAATAAGCAATACATTTTTTACTTTCTCATTTTAAATAAAGCATGGAAATGGTTAAGTTAAAAAAGACAAGTTCTCTTTCTCTTTAAAAGGAAAATCAAGGAACCAATGCTTCCCCAAAAGAGATCCTAATTTTGTGGTTCACCGGTGTATGACCTTGGAGAAATACATAAATATATTTGGTGAATTGATCCATGACCTGAACAGCGATCAGCTAAATCAGCTAATTTGCCATGTGAATATACACACCACATTAAGTAAAATTAAGAGATGATTACTGAGTTCGGCCTAAAAGCATATTACTGTGAACTGATTTCTTAATTTTTAGGGAGCTTTGAAATTGAGTAGCATAATTCAAAATGTGAAATTTACCCTTATTAATGTAAATTCGTTAAAGAGGAAATGAAGCATATAACTGATGTTTCTGGAATAAACACATAGTACCAGGTCATCTTAATATTTCGGGGCACATATTTTAAATGATTTTCTTCTCAGATATTTTCACAGAGTTAAGCAATTTGGCAATATACGTTAACATGAGAATTCTAGTGAAGGGTATGATTAAGATGGTATACCGAATGGGCACAAAATCATTGAGCAAACACATAATACAAGCACGAAATAAATGTTTGGAGATGAATTTTTGCCATCATATAAAATTCTGAGTCCAGGAAAAGTAACATTTGTTCAACCTATTTTATGTCCTCTTCTTTGATATAAGCAAAATTATGCAATCTTAATAGGCCTCAAATTAGGCATTATTGGTTTTATTTTATAGAAATTGAAATTAAAGTTTTAAATGAGTTACTGAAGTTTGCACAGTTAGTAAATAGAAAAATCAGGCTTAAAATGTTTTCTCTTCTGCGTAGAAAACATACAACTCACATGAATCTCACCGTAAGCATACCTTTAACATGCATGAACATCTATATAGGTTAAAAAATTATTTTGGAGTCCAGATAATATCAGAGGATATAAATGTATATTCATAAATTCTATTAAGTCAGATACCACTTTACTGTTCCGGCCACTGCCTGCATGGCAAAGAAACTCTTTCTCTCTCTCTCTCTCTCTGTCTCTTCCTCTAGCACACACGCACTCTGTGTGTGTGTATATATATGTATATCTGTACATATACACATTCATATATATGGAGTCAGTGAATGTATACATTCAGTATTGGACAAATACTAACATTATAATGTATATTTTCTGAGTCTTTGTAAGTATAAATTGAAAATAAATAAGAATTTCAAATGTTCATATTGATAGTGCATTTGTATGTAGTGTTTTCTACATAAATGAGATTTACATAACTCATTGTGAAATACCCATCTATTTTCATCTGTGTAATGAATATGAAGGTTTAAACCTTTCTATATATATTTATACTCCTAAAATTCTAGGTATCAATGAATTTGCTCATTTATTATGATAAAAATAAATAACAATCTGATTTTAACTTTCAAATATTTTTCCTCTTACTTTACCCCATAAAACTAATGAGCATTTTCTTGTCAAAAATGTGTTAAGAAATTTCATATCTCTAAATGATTCAATGATTCTGTAAACCCAGTTGTTCTCCTACCCTTCAGCTGAACAGCTTTGAAAATACAATGTGCAAAGCTGCAGATTAACAGTACTTAGATGCACAGGGTTGATGTAATTTCAGGCTGCTTGAATTAACTCTCTCTGACAAGCCTTCCCTTGCAAACCACCAGCAGAAAAGTGACTCTTTGTGTACAGTTGTAATCCAGGCTCCAGTCTCTGGGAGTTTTCACATTGTTTCTAATATATTGGTATTTGGACAAAGTCGAATCATCCCCTATGAAAGCTTGACTGCCCAAAGGGTATAAACCCAATTGCCAGTGGTTTATTCAGCTTTGACAGTTCTCAGTGTGATCCTAACAGCCTTTGGTAAAACAAGAAGGCAAGAGAAAAGCTCCAGAGACCTCCTTCTATTCATTTCTGTAATAGTTTTCTTGCCACGGGAGACTTAAGAAGATTTGTACAGCCTGCTCTCTTTTCATTAGCACCAAGTGCAATGCTGTTGGGTAAGTTAATGTGTAAGACTATAATAAAGAAGAGTGCTGTATATATGAATATTTATTCCATTTTTAAATCTATCCTTTTACTTAAGTACAATACAGCTGAAAACAAATAGTACATATATTTTGTGTTTTCTAAATCATAGAAAGTGCCTGGCTTCATTCTGTTTGTTGAATGCAATTCTATGGTTCACTGGGTTTTTGGTATGAACATGTTAAAATTATCATTATTGAACTGACAAGGAAACCTGATTGAATTTTTAACACAATCATAGTTCTTGTCATCGAATGTAACAATATTTAATGATTTCTTTGTATTTCCATATGCAACAAAATGCATCAGTATTTTCAGGCTTACTTTGGCTATTCCATTAATCTGCCAGAACTAAATTACTATTCATATAGTATCTTTCTTTTCTTTTTTGCTAGTAATATTAGTAAAATTCCTGACTCCCATTGAGAAAAATATACATGTTTTTACTTGTTATAGCACATTATAACTAACATATAAATGTATTCATAAATTATACATATAATAAGAAGATAATTCCCTTATAAAGTGCTATATATTATATAATTTGTTGGTTAATGTTGTTCTTAATTTCTCTTAGAATTTATTCTATATTTTTTCATGTGGACTAATTCTTCAGTTAAAAGATTGATAAAATATACTGGATGTATTATAGTAAGTAGATATATCATTTGTTTTCCATGAAGTTATCACTGTACAAGTCATTAGTACTTTAAAGATAAATAGCTAAATTGGAGCATAGAAAAAGAGATGAGAAGAGCAGAATGGATCAAATAAAGAATAATTCGTTATTTTAAAAAGATACATTTTTTCCCTATAAGATAGTACCAAAATGTGGAATGGGAGGGCTAAATTAATACTTTCCTCATTTTTAGGCCTTCAGATATAAAATAGCTGAATTCAGCCTAAAGTTAAGGCATTTTTTGGCCTTTCTGATGCAGTTTTTATTATTAGAAATATAAGTTCTTATGTGAAGTAATATTATGGATATAAGTTCTTCTGTATTGTCATGAAGATTCCACTGTGGACCTAGAAGAGTTAAGTTGTAACATCTCATTAGACAAAATAAATGATGACTTTAAACTAAGACTGATGAAGCTGGCATTCAGCTTTTGTTAAAATCTTCATTTTTTAGAGAAGTAGAAAAACAGCGTGTATTATCTATCTTTGATTACGGACATCTTAAACAATGACCTGATTAAAGAACTGCAGATATTTCCCCCAGAACTGCAAATATTTCCTCCCCCCATATTTTTAATTTTTTTTTCCTGACAGTTTGTGATGGTGCGTTGACATTTTGAAATATCAAAGCAGAGAATAACCATTGATACAGCTGTCTGACTTACCACAGTTCCTTATTATAGCAATCATGTTACCACGGGCCATACTTCTGTCAACAGCACTTCATCACAGATGCCCCAATTGCCCATATATGCATGGAAGCTTGGAGCATTGCCTGCCAAAGATGCAATAAATCAAGGAGCAAATTATGTGGCTGCTTCTGTAGTGCTTGGATTTTCTTGTGTCCTCATGGCCACGTGCTTTTATCTAAAGTTAGTAAGGCTCTAAACAATGTATTAGCTGGAGGATGAGTTGCATTCTGTTTGTATTACATTTTATAGGACAGAAGAATGACTCACTAAAAATTAGAATGTGGATTATAATCTTAAAGAGCCCCTCATTTGTGTACAGTTTTAGGAAAGGAACTCAAAGCAATTATTATTTGCTTATTCTTCTCTGACCACTCAAAAAAGTCTCTATTTTATTTCAAAAGCAAGCTACTTGAGTACCAAGTGGGTATGACATCTCTGAAATAAAATTTTCTTAGTATTTCTTTCAGAAATTTTTAAAAATTATGGTATGAAATTGTTGACAAGTTGTCAGTTACTTGAAATAATACTAACACATCAAGTTAAAGTGCTATTGTTTTGTCATGTATTATAATTAGATATAATATATGCATATATGTACATATGTTTATGTTATATACATTTTCTTTATTAAAAAAAGACAAAGTTCCAGGAGCTAGAACTTTCCAAATTCAAAAGTATAATTGTATGTAACCTGATGACTTCCAGTTATGGGACTATGTAAAAGGAGACTATGAATGAGAAAATAAAAAATATTTTTAATAGTAATTTTTATTTCCAGTCATAGAATTTAAAGATTTAGTTGCTTCAAATTAATTATAGTGAGGTGGGCCATTAATGTACAAAATAAATTAAAGTACTGTGGAATTAGAATTTTAAAAGATCATAGAAAACATCCAGCCTAATCACTATTTGCTTTACTTAGTTTAGCTCAGTACGAAATTGTATTACACTTGACAATTGTGTATATATGTAGTATATACATATAATACCACTTTGTTCCCAAATAGATAACATTTTTTCATTGAGTGTATTGGTCTTATAATAATCAAATTTCAAAAATAATTTTCATCATTAACACAGTAACATGTAAATTATGCAAACTAAGTTACACAGCTAAAAAAATAAGAGCTTGAGAACACAGATATTTTGTTTTCTGAGGTTTCTCTTTTAGCCACCATACAATAGAGACAGTACTCAACTCATTTTATTTAATAGTTTGTTCTTTAAAGAATATAAAGTAGATATTAAGGGGAATAGTAGCATATTTTTCCATTGGCTAAAATTACACTTTCAAAGATAATTTGCTTTTGTTTCTCATTGATCTTTATTAGTCATTGATTTCAAACACTTTAAATTTTATATTCTTTGTCTTTAAGCCTTTGATAAAACACTAATTACCTAAAAGCACTTTGATGGATACTGTGTGATATATCTATATTTGAATTAACTTCTTGTAAAGTTGATAATATTTTCATAATATTCAAAACTATTTCTGAATTATGATTTTGTTAACAAATATTTTATGTTGCATATTTTATACATGATATATTTTTCATTAAGAATAAATATATATTGGAACTTTCCTGAACACCCTATATGAACTATCTGTATCCCAAACCTACCTTTATCCTTTTAACTTATTTTTTTCATAGCATTTAACTATAGCTGAAACTATATTACATATTTATTGTCTGATTGTTGTCTATCTTCCTAACTAGAATCGGTTTTTTGACAGCATATGAACTGGGATTATTTTGTTTTGTTTTCATTGCTACAGTATAGCAAGAAGGAAAGTTTCCAGCATAAAATATAAACTTTTTAAGCATGAATTTTGAATGAATTGATAATATCTAGATCCAATATTGTATTTACTATGTTGTAAAAAGAGTGCTTTACATAAATAAGTATTTTCTAATCTTCACATCAAACTTGCTTGCCTAGTAGTTATTTTCTTCCTTTTACAGATTAAAAATATGAGATACATAGAGAATAAGCAATTTGCCACTAAATAGCTGAACTGCGGAAATCAAAGCCATCTTTGTCTGCCTTTAAAACCCATGAATACCTTTTTGCTATGTCACATTGTTTGACGATATATTGTAATTGAAAAAACATTTTTTCACATGTTGAGAAAAAAGGAGGAATAGAGAAATATCAGAAAACAATGTCACAGTTCATGGTTGGGCAGAAACTTATAAAAGAACATAAACAAAACAAAAGTTTCCAAAGACCTCTAAAAGAAAAGGATCCAGGATAGAAAGAAAAAAAAAAAAAAAAAAAAAAAGAGGAAATAAAAGAATTGGAAAGAAGTGAGGCATGTACAGAGAAAATTGTTTTAGTTTTAACATTTCCTTTCACACTGGTCAGTCTAAAAGAGCTTGTATTACTCTTTTCTTGGACAACTTAACAGTTTTTTATCCATTACTTCCTGTGTGCACTCTCTCCTTTTGCCAAATGAGTTTTCTCAACGTCATCTGAACCAGGAACTGTGATTTACTTATGTAGATCTCCTCTCAGCTCTGAGACCTTCGTTTCTGATGATAGAAATACTTTCCATGCCTTTTCCAAGGTTGTTCTTCCATCTCATACCGTTCGTAAAGCCTTCAGCCTACAATGACAGTTACTCCCGTAAAATCTCATAGTACCAGTCATTGAACACATCACATATTGCTTTAAGACATTTCTGATTATATTTTTATTTAACACTTGATTTCTTGCAATTTATCTAAATTGTATTCTTCTTCATTATAAGGGCTGTATATTTAATTCCTTGTATACTTTACCATACCTAGGCGTTCAACAAAGCTTGATTAAATGATTATTCTTTTTAAATAATTTATAATTTATAAATTACAGATAATTTTGGCGGATGATTAATGTTTTTGTGAACAAGTGCATAGTTTTAGAGGCTTAATCTCTTTCTAGAGTTCTGCAGTAAAAGGCTTTCAGGCAAGTCAAACGAAGGTTTTTTTAAAGTTATTTTTCATTTTATTTTGTTATTTTTAATTATTATTGGTATATAATAGTTGTCTATCTTTATAGAGTAAACCACTCTTACCTTCTGAATGTTCTTTGACAAGCTCCTTATGTTCTCTAAGCCTCATCTCTAAAATGGAAGTAGTAACACCTACTTGATAGTGTTCTTATTCTGACTACATGAAATGATGTATACATGAAACCCGTGGGTTAGAGCCAAAGTAGGCACAATGTGGAAGCCCAGTAAATGCTTGTTATTGTTGTAATAATGGTAGTCATCACTGCTGGTATTTCAATAGGCAAATATAGGGACTTCATCACTATTCTTACCCTAATAACGATAGCACAAAGTTAGTCTCCACCTGTCCTTGTCTCCACTGAGTGGATTTCTGTCTCCTGTTCAGTTGCTAACTTGGAAAATTGGTTCAGTGAGAAGCCTACCTCTTCAGTATGACGTCCAGAACTGCTAGCAACCAAATTGTAGCTACCAGGAAGCACAAAATACAGGTCTCGAATTGCGAGACCTCACAGTTCAGTTAGACAACTACCCCATTGACTTGAAACAATTAAAAAACAC
This sequence comes from Cheirogaleus medius, assembly GCA_008086735.1. Classification (NCBI taxonomy): domain Eukaryota; kingdom Metazoa; phylum Chordata; class Mammalia; order Primates; family Cheirogaleidae; genus Cheirogaleus; species Cheirogaleus medius. The sequence goes on along the minus strand of VBSM01001681.1, from coordinate 12,030,011 downwards.
GTGACAAATTGCAAAATTGTGACTTAAATTAAAGTAAAAATCAACTGAGATGGCCTGAAATTGGATAAAGAATAGTAAAAGTGAACTTAATCTTGATTTTGTGGGATGATAGATTTTGCAGATTTTGTCAGACTGCCCCGAGTCACACTCCACCAGTCAGTCACAAAAACTTTCTTCTTGATTGTTATTCATATCTTGGACTAATTGAAAGAAAGTCCTTGTTATCTATAGGGTCAAAAGCTACCTAGGTGTTAGAGTAAGTTATCTAAGTTAAATGAATACATTTAAAAATCTTAGTTCAGTGGACAAATAAAATTACACAAAAATCACAACTCTTGTCTACAGTAGTCTATGCATTGGGAGTTTGTTGTGTTGAGTAGGACTTGAGGCAAATAAAGATTTGAACTTCTTTGTAACATACAGATGATGATGGCAATTACATTGTGGCAATTACACATCTGGCATATGGAACAGTTTGGACACTTGTTGCAAGGAAGAAAGATATTTTTCAAGGAATATTATTTTTTTTACTTTTGGTGTTTATGTTTGACACACTGATGACTAAAAAATATGTTTATATTATAGAGACCACTTTAAGCTATATACATAAGTCTATGTTGACTACATTTTTAAGAGAGTATTAGGTTAATAAGACCTTTGAGAATGTATAAAACAATTAAAATTACTGACACATTTTTATTCATCATTAAAAGGAAAGCACTATTTTTTGTGCACATCAAGCTATAAGAACACTTATATGGAGAGAATTTTTCTTTAATTTCTAGGCAAAATAGCATAATGAAGTATGAGCATCCTTTATGTTTTTATTTCTAAGCATAAACATAAAGATAACTACATTTTTAGAATTCAAACAATAGTGAGAAATTCAATATAGTTGAGGATGCCTCATCATCAATCACACAAAACATCTTTTATGTTTCTTGATTAGATTTCACAAAGACTTATTAGTATGGCAAAAATATTTCTGGCATAAATAATTATTAATATGATGTCAAATAGGTCTGTAGGTGAACTCAATTACAGTGGCACAATGGGGCAATTAACTGTAAAAGTCATTGGCATCATTGTTCTCTGAAGGTCAAAGGCACTGGACTGGAGAATGGTGAAATTATATGACAGAGCAGAATAAGAGGCTGTGATTGAAGATGTTCTGGATCACAGACCTTTATTGTACTTTGATTTTTTTAAAGCTTACTTTATTTGGGTTTCTCATCTGTGAAAAAAATTAGTGTATATTGTACTATAGTTTGATTGAAGTATTTGAACTTTTATGAACACACATTTTTTTTCCATCTCAGAAACTATTTATTTTCTTTCTTGTAGCACTCCAGCTGTGAGGCTAACTTCTATTATTTATAATGCAAATCTCTCTGATCCAGAATAGAGCTTCTCTCTCTACTTATTATAATGTTACATTACAACTTTTTATGTCCATAAATAATTTACATACAAGAAGAACCTGAACAGTTGAGATATTAATAGAGCTTACCCACTTGGAAGGGAAATGTTTAAATTTATCAATTCAGTGCTAACCTAGTTGCAACTAATCCTAACCTTTGATTTCTAATAAAGCTCAAGAAGTTATAGACTTTTATTTTATTTTTTAACACAGTAAGATGAATAACATTATCCAAGTATTGTCTCACTTTTGATGTCTGTAAGATTTAAAAAATCTTAACTTTTAATAAGGGTAAGAAATCTAAATCACTTATTTATTCATTTTGTGCTATAAACTATCCAGGGGTCCTCAAACTTTTTAAACAGGGGGCCAGTTCACTGTCCCTCAGACCATTGGAGGGCTGGATTATAGTTTAAAAAAAGCTATGAACAAATTCCTATGCACACTGCACATATCTTATTTTGAAGTAAAAAACCAAATGGGCAAAAACACCCACTTGTGGCCAGCGGGCTGTAGTTTGAGAACGCCTGAATGCTAATAACTGGATCTACAGTGCTGTAAAATGAGATAAAGTTCATGCTTTCATGAAGGTTCAGTCTAATGGAGGAAACAGTTAGCAAGTAAAGATATTAATGAGTATATAATTACAAATTATGATAAACGCCATGAAGAAAAACCTATGGACTACATGAGAAAGTAAAAGGAGGTACGAAATAAAAATAAAATCCTAAGCCTTCTAACTAAATGGACCCCTCTTGGCCAAGAGGACTCCAGAAATACATTAAACTGAGTTCCCAGCCATGATAGGACTCCTCCTATAGCTTGTTGAATATGGATATTTGACCACCTCACTCAATATAAAATCTCATTCCTTTCCCCTGCCCTTGAAGCAGTGTGCCTACCTTCTGGCCGGGGCTCTGCTTCTCAACCTGTTGGAATGGCTGCCCAACAGGTTGCTACCCTTTATAAGAAATAAAGCTTAAAACTCATTAATTTTTTTTAGTGAACAGAAGCACCAATTTAAATTGATTACCTCACAGAGTATGGCTAGTTATAGTAAGCAAATATAGTATTGATGAAAAAGCTTCTGTATACAGACCAGTAGTAATAGCCAAAAAAAAAAAAATTACTTCTCAGCTAAAATTCTCATGCTACTTTAAGAAGCTTGATCATTTTCAGCGTTAGTATGCTAAGTCATGATTGAACATTTATCTTCTCTCTTCCAACTCTATGCCATCTTCCCTGTCCCTCTGCTCTCCTCCCAAACAAGATTTGTCTTCTCTGGTTATATGAGTAAAACTACGTTCTTGCAGTTACCCAGGCTTGAAGCTCTGGAGCCACCTTAGACCTTTTTAACTTCTCTTTTCTCTCTCATTCCCTTATCCAAGTTAGCTACATAACTGGTCTCTCTGGCCATACCTACACCGTACTCTAATTCACTGGGCACCTTTCCAGATAGTAGTTATCCTTAGGCATGTCTTTTATGCCATTTCTCTTCTCAAGAACCTTTAGCGATTCCCTATTCTCTTGCATTTAGAACACCTCAAATTCAATATTCAAGACCCTTTAAATCCTGACTTTGCTTAAATAAAGCAAACTGTTTACATTTAGGTAAAAATTCTAAGAGATCACCTAGTGTTGGCTCCTGGGATACTTATAAGCCAAGGGCCAGCAAGAGAAGGTACTCCTATAGGGTGTGCCCAACTGAAAACAAAAATAAAGCTTAAAGTGAGTTGCTGTGTTTCTGTTCAATCCACTTTACCTCTGCTTTCCTTGGGCTGATCTTTTAGGGAAGCTGAGTCTGCCCATATGGTCTTCATTCCATATGCTAAGAAAAGGTCACTTCTAAACAGACAAGCAACTTCTTTTTCTATCCAAGAAAGTAAACTTACAGGAAATTGTATTTAGTCAACAAACTCTCAAGTATACAGGTCTGAAATGAGCTCTAGGGAGACAGGATTGAAAGAACCAGAATATGTTGAGGCTGTGTCATGTGGCCTATCTAGGTTCAAACACACTTACTAGCTTTGTGACCTTAGTGAATCACTTAACTTCATGTCTATGTCCAAGTTTCTTCACTGTTAAAATAGAGATAATGCTTAGTTCATATGGTTATTTGGAGAGTAGCTGAGTTTATAAAGCACTTACTATGCTTATTGCTTAGTAAGTGCCATGTAAATGTTTGTTATATAAAATAAATGAATCAGTGATTTATTGGAATGGTTTTTCATGAAGATTATGTGCATAGTGCTAAAAGTTGACTTAATCACTAATACCAACAGTGTATGCTTTTCATGATCAGAGAACAAATACTCCACTACTGTGTTCTCTTTCTATATAATTTATTACTAGATAATTGTGCACTTAACTAGATAAATTGTGTCTAAAGGAGACTTATTAGGCAAATCAGGTAAACAAATTGGTGTAGTTTTAAGGAACATCCTTAATAGTGGCGTGCAATTGAGAGCTAACAATGTGCCAAGTACCACAGGATACTGAAGTAAAAACAGTTTATGCTCCATTTCTTATTCACATCAACTAAGACATAGCTAATATTTGCACAGTCAGTCCTCTATGTTTAACTGGTGATAAGAATTATTTGGTAAATAAAAAAGTGGAGGCACAATGTGCAAAAAGCAAATTAATTATATTTAACAGATCTGTTTACTCATTTGCTTGCCAAACAAGTTCATCTGTTAGTACAGACAAGCTGCCAGCCAAAGCAGCCTTCCTTAGGGCTGAAATTGTTTAATTATTCCTTAACTAGAGCAATTTGGCCCTAAAATCTGAACTCTCTCATTATATCACGAGGATTCCCTCATGCTGTGTTATCAATCTGTAGTCCATTTTTTACTATAATGTACTTCTAATGTCTTTATGTCAATAAGTAGTTAAAGCTGCACCTATGTGTTGCATATGTGATTGCAAGAAGGGATCATCTGGTAAAAAGCCAAGATCTTTACACATTGAATACTTAAAAGCATAAGTATTACAAATTTCAGAATAAATAATTGATGGTAGATAATAGTAATTGTAAAAGCAGCAACATAGATTTCTTTGGAATTTAAAAAAATCTATTGGCAGTTATTTCTAGTCAATTATTTTTATTTGGAGTTAATACATAAGAGCATAGGCAAACACTTTAACCAAATACGGCTGCTGATAGTCTAGCTTTTGTAGCCTCTACTTCACTCTGTACCTTCCCATCCAAAAAAAAAAATATATATATATATACTCTAACAGTAGTTATTTTCAATTGAGTTTCAAAATTTGATTCAGGAGGGGGTTGAGGGGTGGTAAACTCACAACTAATGGACGCGGCGAGCATTGTAGAGGGGAAGGGCATGCCTATAACCCTTGCTTGGGTGAGGCAAAGACATAAAATGTAACCAAAATGTTTGTACCCTCATAATACTCTGAAATAAAAAAAAATTTGATTCAGAAGACCTATTAATATTTTATCTGAGAAGTAATGAAAATATATTATAGGACATATTGAATGCTGGGTTTTTTCTCTTGTGTAAAGAACATTCTCAAGTCTCTTTAATAGTGAAAGGATTTTTTTTTCTTAATTTTCATTGTCCAACACCTTTTCTGCCAAAATTAGTTTTATTATTGCCAATTAATTACTATGCCAGTAATAATGACTAATTGAGAGCCGAAGATATACTAGGTAGCTTACTTCATATACATTATCTCATTTAGTATTACTGGTAATCTTATTATTATTATCATTATTATTATTATTTGAGACAAAGTGTTGCTCTGTCGCCCCAGGTACAATGCAGTGGTGCCATTATAGCTCACTTCAACCTCCAACTCCTGGACTCAAGCCATCCTCCTGCCTCAGCCTCCCAAGTAGCTGGGACTACAAATGTACACCAAAGCACTAGGCTAATTTTTTCTAATTTTTTGTAGAGTTGGTGTCTCAAACTGGTCTCAAACTCCATAAACCCCTGGCCTCAAGCAATCCTCTGCCTAGAGCTCCCAAAATGCTAGGATTACAGGCATGAGCCACCACACCCAGGGCCTGGCAATCTTATAATCTAAGTATAATTAACTCCTTTCTGGACTTGGGGAAACAAAACCTGGGGAATTTAAATGTTATAATAAAGAAACCAGGAGATAGGAAAGTTGTTCAGATTTTGTTGTTTGTAGGCATCTTTGAATTGATTTGGAAATATTTTGACTTTTCAGTAAGATTTAGCTTATGTAAAGACTCACTGGTAGAGTCATATTTTATTTACTTATTTTATGTATTTTTCCCCATTTATTTATATAGTTTATTTATTTATTTCAAAGTATTACGGGGGTACAAATGTTTTTGGTTACATGGATCACTTTTGTAATGCTTGAGTCAGGGTTATAAGTGTGCCTATCACCTAGATAGTGTCATTGTACCTGTTAGGTAGGTTGTCACATATCACCTCCTCTCCCCTCCTCAATGCTTGATTTCCACTGAGTTTTACTTCCCTCTCTGCACATGTATGCTCATCGGTTAGTTCCGATTTAATAATCAGTGCAGATGGTGGTTGTTTTTCCATTCTTTAGATACTTCACTTATGATAATGGTCTCCAGCTCCATCCAAATTGTTGCAAAAGGCAATAACTCATTCTTATTCATGGCTGAGTAGTGTTCTGTGGTATACATATACCACATTTTATTAATTTACTCATAAATTGATGGGCACTTGGGTTGATTCCACATCTTTGCAATTGTAAATTGTGCTGCAATAAACATTCAAGTGCAGGTGTCTTTTTGATAAAATGACTTCTTTTCCTTTAAGTAAATACCCAGTAGTGGCATTGCTGGACCAAATGATAGGTCTACTTGTAGTTCTTTGAGGATCTCCATACTGTTTTCCATAGAGGTTGTACTAATTTGGAGTCCCACCAACAGTGTAGAAGCATTCCTTTCTCTCTGTATCCACACCAGCATCTATTGTTTTTGGACTTTTTAATAAAAGCCATTCTAACTGGGGTAAGGTGAAATCTCATTGTGGTTTTAATTTGCATTTCCTTGATAATTAGTGACATTGAGCATTTTTTCATATTAATTGGCTATTAGTCTATCTTCTTTAGAAAAGTTTCATTTGTCTACTTTGTAATGGGATTGCTTATTTTTGTCTTCCTGATTTGCTTGAATTATTTGTAGATTGTGGTTATTAACCCTCTACAGGATGTATAGCTCGTGAATATTTTCTCTCAGTCTATAGGTTGTTTATTTGCTCTGTTGGTTATTTCCTTAGCTGTGCAGATCTTTTTAATTTAGTCAAATCCTATTTACTTATTTTTGTTGTTGTTATAATTGCTATTGGGGTCTTAGTCATAAATTCTTTGCCCAGGCCAACATCTAGCAGAGTTTTTCCTACATTTTCTTCTAGAATTCTTATGGTTTCATACGTTGTATTTCAGTCTTTTATCCATCTTGAATTAATTTTTGTGAGTGGTGAGAGAGGTGGATCCTGTTTCATTCTTCTGCATGTGGCTATCCAATTTTCCAGCACCATTTATTGAATAGGGATTCTTTTCTCCAGTGTATACTGTTGTCTGCTTTGTCAAAGAGCACTTGGCTATATGTGGATGGTTTTATATCTAGGTTCTGTGTTCTGTTCCATTGGTCTGTATCTCTATTTTTGTGCCAATCCATGCTGTTTTGGTTACTATGGCCTTGTCGTATAGTTTGAGTCTGGTAATGTGATGCCACCAGATTTGTTCCTTTTGCTTAAGATTGCTTAGTCTATACAGGTTCTTTTATGGTTCCAAATAAAGCATAAAATTATTTTTTCTGGATCTGTGGAATAAGACGTTGGTATTTTGATGCGGATTGCATGGAATCTGTAAATCACTTTGGGTGGTATGGACATTTTAACAGTGTTGCTTCTACTGATCCATGAGCATGATATGTTTTTCCATTTGTGTCATCTGCAATTTCTTCGCCCAGTGTTTCATAGTTCTCTTTGTAGAGATCTTTGACCTCCTTGGTGAAGGCTATTCCTAGGTATTTTATTTTCTTTGTGTCTATTGTGAATGACATTAAATCTTTGATTTGACTCTCAGCTTGACTGTTATTGGTGTATAGGAATGCTACTAATTTGTGTACACTAATTTTTTTAACCTGAGGATTTGCTGAATTTATTATTAATTCCAGGATTCTCTTGGTGAAGTCTTTGGAGTTTTCTAGATTTAAGATCATATCATCAGCAAAAAGTAATAGTTTAACCTCTGCGTTCCCAATTTGGATATGTTTTATTTCTCTCTCTTACCTGATTGCTCTGGCTAGCACTTCCAACACTGTGTTGCATAGAAGTGGTGACAATGTGCACCCTTTTCTTGTTCCCATTGTTAATGGGAATGCTTTCAATTTTTCCCCATTCAGTATGATGTTGGATGTGTTTTTGTTATATATAGCTTTTATAATTTTGAGAGATGTTCCTTCCATGCCTAGTTTGTTATGGGTTTTTATTATGAAAGGGTGTTGAATTTTGCCAAATGCTTTTCCCACATCTATTTAGAGGACCATATGGTGTTTGTTTTTGCTTCTGTTTCTGTGTTGAATCACATTTATTGATTTATTTAGGGTGAGCCATCCTTGCAACCCTGGGATGAAGCCCATTTGATCATGTTGGATTATTTTTTTGATGTGCTGTTGCATTAGGTTTGCTAGTATTTTATTAAGGATTTATGCACCTATGTTCATAAAAGATATTGGTCTGTAGTTTTCTTTTTTTGTTGAGTCTTTTCCTGGCTTTGCTATCAAGGTGATACTAGCTGTGTAGAATGAGTTAGGGAGGATTCCCTCCTTCTCAGTGTTATGAAATAATTTCTGCACCATGGGTACCACGTCTTCTTTGTAAGTCTGGTAAAATTCAGCTATGAATACATCTGTTCTGGTTTTGTTGTTGTTGTTGTTGGAAGATTTTGTATTTCTCATTCAATATTGCTGCTCATTATTGGTCTATTCAGGAGCCCTATTTATTCCTGATTGAGTCTTGGGAAGTTTTGTTTTTCCAGGAATTTGTCTATTTGCTCTCCACTTTTGAGTTTACATGCATAGAGATTTTCATAGTAACCACAGATGATATTTTGTATTTCCATGGTATCAGTTGTAATATCTGCTTTTTCATTTCTGATTGAGCTTATTTGGTTCCTGTCTCTTCTATTCCTGGTTAATTTAACAAGAGGTTTATCAATTTTGTTTATCTTTTCAAATAACCAACTTTTTGTTTCGTTGATCCCTTGTATTTTTTTGTTTTCCATTTCATTTAGTTCTGCTCCCACCTTAGTTCTTTCTTTTCTTGTACTGGTTTTGGGTTTCATTTGCTCTTTTTTTCTAGTTCCTTGAGATGTGCCATTAGATGTTAATTTGTGATCTTTCTGTCATTTGTAATGTAGACATTTAAGGCTATGAATTTTCCCCTTAGGGCTGCTTTTGTTGAATCCCATAGATGTTGATAGCTTGTGTCCCCATTGTCATTTAATTCAAAAAATCTTTTGATTTCCATCTTAATTTCATTATTGATCCTATAATAATTCAACAGCAGGTTGTTTAATTTCCATGACTTAGAGTAGGAATCAGTGTTTCTTGGAGTTTTTTTCTAGTTTTATACACTGTGCTGTGAGAAGATATATGGTATGATTTCCATTTTTTTTTTTAATTTGTTGAGACATGTTTTGTGGCCTAAAATATGATCAATCTTGGAGAATGTTCCATGTGCTGTTGAGAAAAATGTATATTCAATAGTTTTGGGGCAGAAAGTTCTGTAAATGTCTGTTAGGCACATTTGTTCTAGAGTCCTCTTTAAGTCCAGTGTTTCTTTTATTTATGTTCTGCTTGGATGAACTGTCCAGTTCTGTCAGTGGGGTGTTGAAGTCCCCAGCAATTATGATGCTGTTGTTTATTTCTTTGTTTAGATCTAGTAGGGTTTGCTTTATAAATCTGGGTGCTTCTGTGTTAGGTACATAAATATTTAGGATTATTTTGTATTCTTGTTGAATTGTTCCTTTTACCATTATATAATGACTATCTTTGTCTTTATCATTTTTGATTTGAAGTCAATTTTATCTGATATGAGAATGGCTATACCTGCTTTCTTTTTTTCTGTATGCATGGAATTTTTTTTTCCCATTCCTTCACCTTAAGTCTGTATGAGTCTGTGTCAGTTAGATGTGTTTCCTGGAGACAGAGATACTTGGATTGTATTTTTTTCATCCATTCAGCCAGCCTAGGTCTCTTGAGTGGTGCATTCAGATCATTTAGATTGATTAATAGAATTGATAAATGGGATGCTGTCCTGTTTATCTTGTTGGGTAGTATCTTATTGTTTTGTTTTATCTCTTGTGCTATTGTTTTATTTGAGCTCTGAGCTTTAGCTTTTGGATGATTTTACAATGGTGGGTGTCTATTGTGCTGATTCACATATAATGCAGTTCTGAGTATTCCCTGAAGTATAAGTCTGGTCTTGACAAATTCCCTCAGTGTTTGCATGTCTAGAAAAGTATTTATTTATCTTTCATTTATGAAACTTTGTATTTCAGATTACAAAACTTTAGGATGGCAGCTATTCTACTTAAGAAGACTGAAAATGGGTCCCTAAACCCTTCTAGCTTATAAGATCTCAGTTGAGGAGTCTGTAGTTAGCCTGATAGGTTTTCCTTTGTATGTTACTTGTTTTTGCCTTATGGCTCACATGAGTTCCTTCTTTGTGTTGACTTTGGCCAGGTTGATGACTGTGTGTCTTGGTGATTGCCTCCTTGCAATGAATCTTCCAGGTGTTCACTGAGCTTCTTATACCTGGATGTCTAAATCTCTAGCAAGACCAGGAAAATATTTCTCAGTTATTCCCTCAAATATGTTTTCCAGCCCTTGTACATTTTCTTATTCGCCCTCAGGGATGTCTATGATTCTTATTTTTGGCCATTATACATAACCCCATATTTCTTTTAGGCTTTGTTCATTCCTTTTAAGTCTTTGTTATTTATTTTTGATTGACTAATTCAAAAGAGTTGTCTTCAAGCTCTGAGATTCTTTCTTCTGCCTGTTCTATTCTATTCTTATAACTTTTCATTATGTTTTCTATTTCTTTTTTTTCTAATATGTCAATCTCTTTTGTGAATTTTTAATTCATTCCTGAACTGTTTTTCTGGTTTGCTTGAGTTGGTTTTTCACTTTTTCTTGGATTCATTGAGCTTCCTTACAATCCATATTTGGAATTCTTTATCTGTCATTTCAATATTTTCACTTTTGTTGGTATCCATTGCTAGAGAGCTGGTGTTCCCTTTTGGGGGTGTCCTTTGCTCTGATTTATGTATACTTTTGGAGTTCTTTCACTGATTCCTTCTTATCTGGAGAAGCTGTTGCTTCTTATTTGGGGTTTTATGTTTGTTTACATGGGGCTTTTCTTTTTCGCCCATCACTTATAAGGGTGTGTCTGCAGCATATGTTGGGTAAGAACCATTGGCTTTGTTTGTGGGTGCTTTGATACCAATCTAAGTTCTGGATGGATGCCTTGATTATAGATATCCTTAGCATGGTGGTTTTCTCAGTTTCTAATTGTTCATAGGCTATAGCAATGTTGAGCTATGTGTGTGAGCTGACACCCTGTCTTTCTTTGATGAGGGAAGATGGAAGTCTTTGAAATCCTTTCTCTTTCCCCAGTCCTGTGGTCTTCTTAATATTGTGAGTGGTATTGACATATTCAGTTTAATCTCTGAGACAGTAGGTGGTGTTTGTGGGTAAGATTGAGTCAGTAAATATTGTGGAGGGCTGTGAAAATTGACCTCCCTCTCAGTAGGTAGTGCTTGCCAGAAGGAACAAGCTTCAGTGTTGTTTTGGGGACCTGTGACTAGCTGTAGCCCCTTAGGAGAAGCACTCAAATGCTTCAGGTTGTGGGCAGGGCCCTGGAACTTCCTGGTGAGTCCTTATTTGCCACCACAGCAGAGGTGGGTGGGGGAGTGAGTCTGGGTGGGACTGGGTCAGGTGAGCTTGCCCTCAGGCTGCATGAAAGCTAGTAAAATAGCTGTTTGGGCAAGGGCCAAATGTCTACACCCAGGTTCTGGGCAATGCCAGCAGGGAGGGGCTGAAGTAGCACTACCCAGCCAGGAAGTCTTCTTCTTGGGGAGGGACCATCTGAGATTCATAATCTGGCTCTCAGCAGTCAGTTTCACTCTTCTCTCCTCTCTCCTGCTCTATGGTCTCCCTCTGGCTTCTGCCACCAGGCAGGAGCTAAAACTATCTGCACTCCACCATAATGTCACTGTGGGCTGGGAGCTTCCCTGTCCAGAATCCTGCCCTGGGCTGAGAACATGGCATTCCTGTGGGAAGAGGGGTGCTCTGCAAGTGTGCTGTGGCTGGGACCCACTCTTTTTTTAGTTCTGCCCATGCAGGTTCGCTTACCTCCTGAGATTAGTTTACAAATATCCCCTCTATGACCCCAAGCAATACAACCAGGTCCTGGGAGTATGGGATTTGGCCTGCAGACCTGTCCTGCTTCCCCAAAAATCAATCTCTGACTGTATCAGGGAGAAGCGTACTCGTCCTGAGTTGGCTATGGGTGCTCAAGCAGTTGTGATGTCCCTCTGCTTCAGCTATGCCCTACTCTGATGAAGCAGTCAGGCAAGCAACACTGGGGAGGGCCAGTGAGCAGGAAGCTCATAGTCCAGGCACTCCTTATTCTGCCACAGGAAAGGTTTGAGCCCCACTCTCTGTGGAAGCCCCAGTGTGGTAGATGTACCAACAGTGAAGAAGCAGCAGCTCCTGAGAACCCTGGCTCAATCATCTCTTTTGGCAGCCTTGGGCAGGGGGTGGGAAGGGAATGAAAAGAATCTGAAAGGAGGAAAGCTAGCACTCTGGTCATATCTATCCTTTTCTATGGAAGGCAGCTTTCCCAGAATGTCTAGTCTCTGGGGTCATGCAGATCCCCTGGAACCACTGGCCTGCTGTAGCTTCTGCAGTCTGGGCTGGAGTTTGGCAATGTTTATGTGGAAAAGAACAAGATGAAAACTGAGGTCTGAAATGCTGTGGGGAGGACAAATGTACATGGTTGGTGGAGAAGCAATATGGCACCTGCTGTCTTAGCTTGGGTCTGTGGTGATGGGAAGTGCCTCAAGAGGGCTGGCACCCTAGTGCTTTGTCCTCAAGAAGCTCCCAGTTCACTGGCAACAGCAGCTTTTGGGCTCCTGAGGGTAGACATGCTCTCCAGCAACTCAGGAGCCTACTGACTGCCAGAAATGTGAGGGAGGTAGAAACAAACCATTCCACCTACCCTTTTCACTGGACTCCAGTCCTCTCGGGGGTTGACCTCTGCCAATATCTTGCTCCCTCTTGTTCCACTCTGCAACTTCTTCTTGTGGAATCTTTTGTAGATGCTGGCACTTTTCCCTCAGAATTACACCCAATCTATGTTTGTTTGTTTTATTCTTTTTCATCTAAAACTTCTTTTTTTTCTGAGATGATCTGGCAGTTGCTGTCTCTGGTCAGCCATCTTATCTGTCTTGTAGGCTCATATTTAGATAGGATCCATTTATTGGTAATTGTCATGGTAAGGAGAATTTAATAAAGGTTCTTCCTCTTGCCCTAAATAAAAACTAAATGTCATTAATTTCTTTTATGGGTGATATTAAATGCCAGTAGCTTAGGCCCATGTAAATACAAAACAGTTTGAGAGGATTTGATCTTGAGATACTCAGGTCACTATAGCTGTGAAACACTGGACTTTTTTGCAAATGGGCAAAAATTCTTTATATTAATAGTATCGTCTTTAATTAATTATCATTAATCTTATGTTTTTTAAACCAGCTCATGGTTACATAATTTGAAATGTACTATTAATTAAGGCACACATGTTAAGTAGCAAAATTTAGACAAAATTAGAGAAATTCTTTCTGGGTATAGAGAATTGAAAGAAGTCATGGTGAACCCTTGCAATTCTTTAATTCACAGATCTAGAGAACATTAAGGTGTATAGAGAAAGGAGAAAAAGCAACATAAAATATTCTTTGATAGAGATGAATTGAACTAAGCCATTTTATTGATCTTTAAGTATATGTCTCCAAATCAAGACAAATTTTAATATTGTAAGGTCCAGAAAGCATCAACAGCAAAGGAGGAAATCATACACAGAAAGCTGTTCTGAGCTTCCAAATTTTATTAGGTTTTCCTTCCTCTTCTTACAGTTCAGAACTTCAACATTTCCTTGGATAAATCTTGTCTAGCTTGTTTTGGAGAAAGCCATGCATCTCCTCTAGCCCTGTGGCCTCCTGTCCCTATAGCCAATTCCAATGAATACTTCAAGATAGGCCCAGGCAACAAGCCATAAGTAATTATTATTATCATACTTAACGTAAAATAAATTCCTAACCATGACCATGAACAGAAATAAGCATAGCTGTAAAATGTTTTCTATGTTGTTTTTATTCTGTAGCACTTTTTAGGGCAGATATGACTAGAAGTGGTTGACTTTTTAGAATCTGCTCACCTACAATGCTTGAGAAACCAGAAAGTCAAAAACTAAAGTGGGGTGATTTTCTATTCCAGCATGTGTGTTTTCAAGCTCTTTAACTTTCCAGGAAGAAAGTAATCCTGACTCTAGCTCAATTGACTGTTAAAGCTTATGGCTCCCCACCTAATCAGCCACACAGAGTAACTGCACTCCAGATACTTGTCAAGGATTATAACGTCAAACTCACTGTTATTCAATATTTAATCAAAAGCTGTGTAGAGAGATATAATGCCTATGGCAGACAGCCTGAAGGCGATGTTGCCCATCATTTAAATGTTAAAAATTTTCTTTAAAAAAGCCCTCTATCCCTGTATTAAGCCACAATCAGAGTGCTACATTATGTACTGAGAACTTGCTTTCACTAATTGCATTTTGATCTTTTTTTCCTTAGGTCTAGATTTAAGAACATTTACAAAGGTAAATATGGTATTTATTTTAAAGATGTCATTTAGAGTACTGTTTCCTATATCACCAAGGGCTTTTTTTCTCTTTTATTTGTCTTGATCAACTCACACTTTTTCAACAGCTTTATTGAGTTATAATTTACATATAAAATTCATCCATTTAAGTGTACAATCTAATGACTTTTACTACATTTACAGAACTGTGCAAATATCATTACAATCCAATTTTGAACATTTTTATCATCCTCCAAATACCCCCTTGTCTGGTTCAGTCAATTCCTGCTCTTGCCCCAGCCCAAGACGTTGGTTAGATTTGACCCAGAAGACATAGTTTCTTAAGCCCTGAAAAAGATTGCAATGCAATGTGGTGACGGTTCTAACAGGAAATTGTTATTCTTTTGGTATTTAGAGGGAGCAAGCTTAGAGTAAGGGACACTGAAGTTTTTGACTAAAAATGTAGCAGAGACATTTTGGAAAATTTATTACGTAAGTGTAATTCCACATTTTATATCCTTATGAATAACAGAGTGGAAGATGCTGGGAAAATTTCTTAGAAATCTTTGAATTGGCATTTCCCTAAGTGTGTTCTGAAGAATCCTGATTTTGTAGCATTTTATTTTAAAAAGAGAAGGAGAATTTCTCTGTTTAAATTTAGGAAATAACTGTGTCAAATCTAATCTTTAACTCTCCCTGCAGCATTTATCAGAGCTTTTAATATTCATGTGCATTGTGCAAACTGAAAGGGGAATGGGGGCTGTGGCAAGAAAGAGTTCCCAAACTTCTTTGACCACAATTCCCATCCCAACCCTTCCTGTTTTTGCTTACCTTTTAAATTAAGATATGATTTACATATAGTGAAATGCATAGGTCTTAACTGTATAATTCAATATGTATTGGCAAATGCCTACATACTTGCAGCCCACAATGATATAAAAATATAGAACATCCCATCCTAGAAACGCAAACAGATTCTTAGAATCATTTTATTGGTACATGGCAAGCTCAGTGCCAGTAGAGTCAGGTAATATTCTGAATCCAAACCTGACTCTGGAAGACAACAATTCCTCCCAACACAATTGTGCAATTAATCACTAACATCTATTTTGGAGTACACGTGAGGTAGTCTTTCCTTGTTTTTCAGACAACCAATGTTTTGCCGGAAGGAGAAACCTCTAGACATGAGGATTTTGAGTTAATTCCATGATATTTAGATTAAGAAAATATGAGGAATTTTATGATGTCTTCAGTGAACCCCACTTATGTCTCCTTATATAGTTATTTGAGAACTTCAAGTACGCTTTATGAAAAGAATATCATGGCATTTAAATGTTTAAGGCACCTAGAATCAGAGTGCCCAAACCCCATATTTGGGGTTTAAATAATAAGTGATACAATCTGACTTACTCATAGGTCAAAATTAAGATTAAGGACCACTCATCACAGCCCAGCCAATTTCTTTTACTTTTTAAAATAAAAATATATATGATAGAGAGATTTTACTTTTGTGTACTGCGTCATGAAAGGGATCTAATAATGTTTTCCTGGCTGAATTATTGAATAGTTCTTGCTCTAAAGCATTGATCTGCAATGCCATCTCTATCACACATTATGGCTCTCCATTCTCTTCCACAACTACTAGTCTACTTTGTACTAATACATCAATATATTATAGTTTGGATATTTGTCCCATCCAAATCTCATGTTGAAATTTGGTCCCCAGTGTTGGAGGTGGGGCCTTGTGGGAGGTATTTGGATCATGGGAGAAGATTCCTCATGAATGGCTTTGTATCCTCCCTGAGGTAATGAATGAGTTCACCCTCCATGAATTCACCTAGGAGATGGTTGCTTAAAAGAACATAGGCACCCCCTTCTCTCTCTCTTGCTTTTTCTCTCACCATGTGATATTCTTGCTCCCCCTTCGCCTTCTTCCTTGTTACAGAATTTATATATGTTGAGTTCTCAAAATCATCTTTGACGAGTCAGCTTTTACTCTATGTAGATTAAAATCGCAAAGGAACTATTAAAGGAATACACATTGTTAATGTTAAAGATCTTATTTTGATTTTGAGTATTTGATTTTTTTTTAATGAACACATACTGTGGACACTTTAGACTACTTATCAATTGATAACTTTGGGGTACATTAATATTTAAAGTTATATATTTTCTGATTTTCAAATTTATGCTCAACATAGAAAATTTATTTATTTTTTATTTCAGAATATTACAGAGGTACAAATGCTTCAGTCACATAAATTGCCTTTGCACTGCCCAAGTCAAAGCTACAAGTGTGCCCCTGCCCCAGACAGCGAATTTACTCATTCTCTCCTCCCAGTAAATTTGAAAAGATCAAAAAGTATAACTACCAAAATGTATTACAACCTATGACACTGAGAATAAAGTACTATTCACTTTTTGGTGCATTTCTTCCAAGCCTTTGCTTTATGTTAAGGATTATTATACAGGAGAATTTTTCTATGTCATTAAATACTTTGCCAAACCAATGTAATATTTTTAATTGCTGAATAATACTCCATTATATACACCAGAGGTTGGTGAACTAAGGTCTGTAGTCCAAATCAGGCCCATGGCCTATTTTTTTGAAAAGTTCATGATCTATGAATGGATCTTATACTTTTAAATCATTGAAAATATAAAAATACTTGTACTGATAAACTATTTCATGGCATGCAAAAATTATATGAAATTCAAATTTGAGTTTCCATAAATAGCTATTGGAACACAGCCAGGCTCATTTATATTGTCTATGGCTACTTTCCCAGTCCAACAGCAGAGTTGAATAGTTGTGACAGAAAGTGTTGGATCTCTAAAGACTGAAATTATTTACTGTCTGCCCTTTTACAGAAAAATTTGGGACTCGCAATATATGCTCACAGTAGTCTATATAATAAATACAAATTTACTGAATAGCCAAAGACTAAAATATTTACTATCTGACCCTTTACACAAAAATTTGCAGACCCCTGATATAGACTCATAGTCATTTATATCACCAGTTTTGCTAAAGAACCAATTTTGCCCCTATTTTTAATTATTCATCAGTGATCATTCCATGTACTGACATGTTTCTATGTTTTTGTTCTAACTATACCCTCTTTCTGAAAAGCCATCATTTCCCTTTTCCATTTGGAGGTAAACGCCTAATTATTCCTAATGTCACAACTAAGTTATTTCTTTTCTGCAAAGCCTTCACCATATGAGGGGATAGTTAAACCCCTCAAAGTCCAATATTTCATAAAACTGTGTATTTTGTTGTCTAATAGATGGTGGCAATGTTAGTAATGATAATTCCCACTTATTGAGGGTGTACTTTGTGCCAGAGTTTGTGCTAAACCCTTTACATGAGACTGTAATTTAACATTCTCAACAATTCTACAAACCCAGTTATTGAGTTATGTATAATTATAATTCCCATTCCACATATTTGACCACCAAGGTGAATTGATTTGCCCCATATTACACGGCTAGTAAATAGAGGAGCCAGAAGACCAGCTATTAGATGGCCAGTTTCAGCCAACAGGTTGGCATCTTTCAAAATGTGTTATAATTTTAATTGTCTGTGTCTCAAGCTGGAATGTCAAACTCCTTGAAGCCAGGCAACATGTATTTTACGTATTTGAACTCCTAGTGCTAAGCTCAGCTCCTGATACATGGTTGACCATAATACTTTCTTCTTGCATAATGAGTGAACGAAAGAAGAATGAATACTGACATTATTCTACAACATTCTTCAAATCCTTTGGCCATATTTACAATGAAACTATCAAAGAAAAGATATGAAAGACAACTATTCAAACAAATGTTATTAGAGAATGCCATGTCCATAATACTGTTTAATGCATTATGAATCCATCTGATAGCAAGTGAAGAGATTTTAAATTAAGGCTGTCTGTATTTGATAAAAGTAGAAAGAATTTGAATATTTCCTCTTAGATGTCAGGATCTAGGACAAGCATTTGACATAACCTTGGGGCTAATGAATAACAAAAGCTGAGTCTGAAGATAAAGACATTGATTAATATCATGAGATCTCCCTGTCAAGAAGCCATTTCAATCGAAAATTTCACTTAATTGATTAAAAATACAAAGATAAAATGACTTAAACACTACCCAATTCAGCCAATAAAAAGATAAATATAATATATTGCAGAATAACAAAATGATATTGGAATAAAGAGGAAGAGAAGAATAATGTCAAACGTAATGAATAGAGGTTTTTTTTTAAACCACAGACTGTAATCTCCTATGATATTATTTCATTTTTCATCTCAAAGTATGCTGATCGCTAAAATTATTGACATGAGTGTCAACATGCAAATTTTGAATGTTTCACATACACTTTTCAATGTGAGGAATAAAAATACTTATATATCATTCAGATAAATCACTTAAAATCTTCTGAACTATCATGGAAAGTAATTTTAGAATTAAACTCTTTATTTAAAAATCATTAATTTTACTTGCTATATTATCCAAAAAAAGGACCAAATTATAACACCAATAATAATATCTTCTAATTCTGAGAGTAACTAATTTGTTTTAATTGTCTGATTTTTTCTTTTCCTGTTGTTGTATTAGCTTCTCATTCCTCTTTTTACACACTTAATCTGGAAAAACCTGCCATAAGATTATCCCACTATCTGAGCATAGACCATCTAGCATCCAGATTTTCATTATTTCACCTTTTCCTTCAATCATATTCCTAATTGCTAAATGCTTCCACTGTTTAAAATTTGGTCAAATGTTGATTTAGTGCCTGTTGTATTCTCTGCTTATTAAGACACATCGTAAAGCATTCTTGAATATTCCAGCTGGCAAAACATTGCTCCATCTCTAACTCAAAGCACAGAAGCCCTGTCTGAGCAGTAAATCCAGATTAGCTCTCATACAAACTTGTAAAATTTATATATTGCATAGCAAATATTCAATACTCAACAGTTATGAATTATAAGTTCCTAATTTGCATTTACTATACAGTTTGCTTAGTGACTGACTAGAGTGTTAAATTGATGCTATATTGACCAC
>VBSM01001681.1:11966885-12010541 GCA_008086735.1 Cheirogaleus medius | reverse complement strand
ATCTTTCCAGAGGATAATTTGACAATGTTAATCAATATGTAAAGCTGAGTTTCTTATTATGTACAGTAAATTCTATTCTAGGAATATTTGGCAACTAAAGATACATGCAATAGTGTTTTTATTTATTATACTGAACATTTGAAAGCAGCCTCAATATCAAACAATAAAGGACTGGGTAAATTGTGGTAGACCTTTCAAATGATTAGTATGAATTAGTTGAAATATCTTTTGTAGAGAATGTTTAACTACTTAAGAAGACTAACTACAGTGTTAAAAATAAAGTTCCAAAGAAGTATACACATAGGCTGTACTGGCAAAACTTATGTCAAAAAGGATATTTAACTACACACAAGTATATTATTCATGGTTACATACTTTTAAGTATAGAGATATGTGTCATGTTTGTTCTTTTTGTTTATTCCACCTCTAAAGTCTATAATAGGTATTGGTTGTGTAAAGATTATATGTTAAGTGTAAACATACAATTAAAAGCATACATTAGAACCAGTACAGAATCAAGTACAGAATCAACCCAAGAGAAAATCAAATCAGTAATTGGAGGGTTAACTTCAGGAGCTAACAAAAATATAAAATGAGAAATAAGATTCACATAACAGGAAAAACTATATGTACAATATTTGTTATGTAAGTTGATAACATCTATCTAGGAAACCTTTTTTTTAAATATTCTAATTTTCTCTTTTTTAATTATAAATTTCAAGTTTTGTTACCTTAGGGTAACTTAACCTATAGAATGTTTACCTTGTGATATATTAAATTTACTAATATTAAGCTTTAACATGTCCTATTATGCCTTCATTATTCATGAACATTAAGAAAGAAAGGCTCATTTTTTATATTAGTGTAAAAAGTTGCAATCTATTAATATTAAAACAAAGTCTAGTGTATACCTGGCTGTTATTTGTCTCCTTTTCTGATTTTATGTTAGAATTTGATGGAACCATTTTCACTTGTCAGCTGCCACTGGTCAGGGTAATAAGAGCCATAGCCATGGTAATCTTAGCAGGAAAACCTCATTTCTGAGTCATTTACTACTGCGGGAGTTCTTACAGTAGGGACAAAAATTTTCCAACTAATCCTCAGTTTTCCTTGAATCCCATAAAAGCTATGAGGTATGAGCACTGTCTTTGCTTTTTGACCACATTCTAAATAAGCCCCTCATTTCTAACCTACCCCTTAATATTCTAACTTCTTAGACCTCAATTCAACTGACTCCCTTATTGTTTTTCTTCTGGGGATATATAGCACTTTGTTGTTGTTTTTCATTTTTCTTTTTTTGCTGTTGTTGGGTAAGGGGAGTAGTTCCAGGTCCCTTGAATGAACCAGTTGCCTTACTGTAACCACTAATACAAAGCATCAATCCAGACAGTATATAGAAAGAAACTCATTCAGTCATTTTATCTGATAATAGAAAAATAAGTTAAAACACTAAAAGAATTGAAATGAAAGAGATATACCTACATTAAAAAGAAGGATGATAGCATCTCTGAAGTTACACAATGCTGTTAGATGTTTTATGCTTACAATTCTATTTACATTTTCTTGAACTAACAAATAGCTGCAATAATAATAATAATAATAATCTTAAAGAAAGAAAAATAATCTCAACCCAAGGTGCTTTTGGGGAAATGAAAAGCATAGTGTCAGCAGTTCTATAGTAGTATTGAATTTTAATGAACTATAAACTCTTTTTCTGAGATTCTGGAAGGATTTATCTTATTCCCAAATACCTTAGCACTGTCAGGTCATACCACCCACAGTCCCTGAGTAGTAAGAAAAAATAGGCCATATGAATGGAACAGCAGAGTGTTAACAAACATGCAACTCTTTTTTGTATGTTTCTACTAATTGTTAAAGTAATTTTCACACTGACTTTATATTGAATATGGTTTTGATAACTCACATTAAACAAGTCTCAAACTTTTCCCCAGGCTTGTGGTATTTGCATACTAATTTTGGATTTATTTTTTACTGAAATTTTTTGCCACTAATTTTTTAATATCCAAATCTGTGCTGAACATCAGCGTAATTTAGTACAATATTGTTGGATTGGATTTGATCTGATCTTTTAGTAAAAGAAAGACTTTATCTTTCATATAATGGAATTGCTTTTCAATACCTATAAATCAAGTGGTATTTGAGATATTCAAATAAAACTTTTTTTGTTTTAGAAATGTTATGTATTCATAATTTTATATTTTGCTTCCTTTTAGGAGCAACATACAGTATTTGTTTTTAATGTAACTTCCAACATAACGGAGTGATGCAATGTAAATAGATGCCTTTCATCATAATGTTCTGTTTCTATAAATGTTCATAATTTAAATAATTATGTATCTTGACTTCATGCCAATTAAATTTGCACATCTAGGGACTGAATTTTAATGAAGTATGTGAATGAGTTTTTGTTGATATGATCTTTTGGTAGGGACACAATCAAATGAGAAAATGGCTTAATCTCATATATTTTCATTTCTTCAATATTTGAAAAGGAGAGATAAGAACCAAAAAAAAAAAAAGAGTCAAACAGAAGCACTGAACAGAAGATGGGTTAGAGGCTGAATAGTTTAAGTGCATTTGAAGTTAATTTACTTACTAACACTTGAAGTCAATATGATTTATCTCAAAAATATGTGTTAACCCACTCCCTTCTAGAAAATTAAAATAAGAAACATGAGGACCACATTCTGTCATGCTTCAATTAGTTTGCTAGTTTTAGGTTCCTTGTGTACTAAAATTCTGGAGCCCTCTTGATTAAAAAAAAAAAGTGATTCAAGATGCTTTCAATGTTGAACTGTAGGCTACACGTCTCCCTGTGAATGGACAAAGCACAGTTTCCTGGAGGAAGAGAATTTTATTAACTAAATGCCTAACAGCTGTCTCACAAACATGAGCCTAGATAAACCAAACAAGCTGCAAATCTGTGCACCCTGCAAGAAAGGCCACATAATACAAACTGATTACTTTAGGGCTTGCATTAATGTGGCTGTGAATAAAAATAACCAACCAACAAATCCTTGGCTAATTTTAACAACTACTGATGAGGAAATCTAGACAGATGGATCATTAAGAGGCATGAATCTATGATGAATTTAGCATTGCGATCAAAGGGTGGAAGGATGGCCACAGAGTGGTATGGAGGTAGAATTGTTAATCCCCACCAAATGAGAGTTCTAATCTCTCTTTGGAAAACCAAGCATTTGATACTTTCATAGGAATTTGATAGAAGCACAATAACTTTTGTATGAACAAAAAGAACAGCAAACAATTTTTTATTCACATTTTAGTAAAGACAGGCTTTCCAAAGATAAACAAAATAAGCAAAATGAAATGGGCAACTATTTGTTGAAATCCACTTTTTATATTGGAATATTAAATGCCATCTCTTTTAGGATGATCATAATACCTGAAATATAATAGTCATTCAGTAGATGCTTTTGAAAGAATTAGCAATACTTAGGAATTCATGTAGGTAGTCCCTTCTAACATCAGGTTTGGGAAATGAAGTGTGATGAATTTTTTTGTTGGTGGGTTATTTCATACAACAGCAGATATACAACCTGAGAAAATATTAATAATTTTATAGGAGGAGGATATATTTACAAGTACCTCATTCTGTAGGTGAAACTATAGTGGTTATAACTAAGACATTGTAGCACTACATGGTGATTACATTCCCCCTCTGACCTTCCCCTTCTCACTGAGCCTATACCTAGTGATCACAAGGATTCATTCTATTCTCCCAGTGAGGAGCTAGCAAATTATTCTCTTTTAAAGGAAGATTGTCTCTCCAGCCAAAAGTTTCAATTTGGTAAATCACTCTTCCACAGTACTTTTCCAAAACCCTTGCCCAGAGTGATTATCCACTGGTCCCCAAAAGTGAGAGTCAGAAAGCAAAAAATTTACTATTTTCTTATCATGATTCCAATTCTATTTCCAATTTTCTCATTCTACAGTAAGGTTGTCAGTACTATTTCAATTTCTTAGATATGGCAGCCAAGATAGTTTAAGATTGCTCTATATATTCTTGGTATGGAGCCAAATGCTATTTCAGAGAAAAAAATGTTCAAAAGTAAAGGGGTAAATAATAAAATTGGAATGCCAATCTATCTTATCAACAGCTTTTCTGTAAAGGTCCAAGAGTAGAACAATTTATTGTCAGTACATTGTAGGCTATAATTAATTGGATTTTGTCTTTTAAGTTCTAATGATCACCATTGTATATACACAATCCCCTAATAGGACATTGTATTTTCTACTGATACACAATCAGATCTGTCTCCTTACTTGCATGCACTATAGAACAATCCATTGATTGCTTTGAATGGCATACAATTCCTGGCTTGAAGCATGTCAGTTTATTTACCTTCCTCTGTAACATGTTCAGGTTTGCCCATGTATCAATGGGAAAAATAATTTACCTTTTACTCCCAAGAAGGTACATGATATTCATATTTTGTCTCTCTAAAATACCATAAGAGTTTACTTTCTTAAAAATTGATGTTAACTGTTGATACCCCAAAAGCCCACTAGAAAAATCTGTTGATGAAGTAAAGGTATTAGAATTACTGCAACAAGAAAGTACACCACTTAGTGTTCATAATGTATCAAAATGGGAAATTAGGGTAGGATATTTAGTGTTAGGATCTGGGATGAATAACTTTAACACAAGTCTTGTAAGAAGAGAAATGGTTGATATTGAACGGACTCTGTAGCAAAATAGTTTTGGATTGGTATTTATATAATATTTATATAATATTTATTTATATAATATTTATATAATAGTTTTGGATTTGGACAGCAAAACAATAGTTTTGAAGTGAGTCTTAATAAGAAAACTGTTAGTCTTGATAAATAAACTCTTTAGTTGGTTCACAGCCTTAGATTCCAGGAGCAAGTATTTCTTGGAGCGAAAAACTAGGTTAATTTTGTTTAGTAAAAGCATTGTTTAACACAAATTTAGGGCCTTATATTGGTTCCAATTCTCATTTGATTTTATTTTCAAAGTGCCAAAGCGCTCTCAAGTTTATTTTTACCTTGATATATTAATAAATGTCCATATCATTATCTTCTATGACTTCTTGGAAATTTATTGAAAACAATTATACTGTATTTTTTTTTAAAAGATCTATCTTATAAAGTACCACTTCTCTCTAAACCTTGGGATGATTTTCGTGTATGATAAATTCCTATTTATAGATACATGGTAAGTCCCTCACATCTATTTCATGTTAATGAAATAACTTTTTGGCAAATAGTTGAAATAGGGAAATCATTTAATGGTTTTTAATGGTAATAAACATAGTACAACATCTGTAATGTAGCTTTTATTTCTTAATAAGAATACTAAAATATACTGAGCATTTCCAACTTATCCCATCAAGTGATATATGCATAACACCTCAGATATTTTGATTCTCAATACAACTTTATGAGGTGAATGCTAGGAATATGGACATGGTACAAACAGAAAACCTTGAGAACTTATGTAATTTGCCTAGAGTCACGTATCTAGGAGGTGGCAGAGCACAATCATGAACTCAAGTCTTCAGCCTCTTCACAGCATGGCTTTGTCACAGTGGGCATATTGTCCTCATGAACCTTGTGATCTACAAAACACTTTAAAAATTCTTTGACTTCATATAGAATCTTATTAATAAGCTCTACTAATATTTCTTACAACATGTATTAAATGTAATATAAAAATGAGAGTGAATGAGCTCTCATAAAACCTTAATTTTATTTTTGTTTATTTCACAGTAGCAATTACCTCTGCTAAGTTAGGTAATTACCCACATATTTCCAGTTTGAGGAGTCATTAGTATTTACAAATTCATTTTGAGTTTTGGAATATCCAATATTATATGAAAGATATTATTAAACTATATCACTTTGAAAACACATAGATATCCCCTCTCTCCTCATCAGCACCCCTCTTGCAACACATCAGCACAAGCACAGACACATAGATACATTTCATTCTAGGGCTTTTAGAAAATACTATGTAGGTTTTCAAATACTAATTAAAAAGCATTAGGTTTAACTTTTCTTCAAATAAATGTATATAAAATATTTAGCAAATATAATGAAATTTTTTAAAACTGAATTCAACCTTAAGGACTATTTACTTTATATTTTGTGAATCATATTTATTTTTTATTCTTCAATGCTATCATTTTATTTTCAGGGAATTTATGCACTGTTCTGTGGATATTCTTTCGCTTTTCCCAGTAAAGGCTCCTCTGCTCCCCCTCTCCTGGCCCATGTTACCTCTCGCTTTTCTATATTCATATTTTGGCCTATAAATTATGTCCCTTCACATGTCAATAATCATTTTTAAATAAATATTTTAATAATTTCCTGCAAGTAATAAATTCTATTTTTTTAGTATTTGTATCTAGTAGAAAGCAAACAAGACAATATTTAAAGGAGTTTAAAGTAAAAGCAAAAGTTCTCTGTAGTTTGACCTTTTTAAAAGATTGTTGAGCTGAAAAATTTCAAGATTATCATTTTAGCAGCTTTTAATAAGCAACTGTGTCTCCCCGATTTCAAAGATCTGGAATCTGTGGAACATATGGAACCTATCTAATAAACTCACAGGACAAATATAATGCCTGGGAAATGTTATAATTTCTAACAACAGTGTACTAAATCATGAATGATGCACTAGAGTCACAAGCTATTGGGTGACAGAGCAATCCTATCAGGGAAGTAAAGTAAGCCAAAGATGGTATAGAAAGAAGAAAGACAACTGGCAATTTGTTTGTATGTGCGCATGTGTGTAAAATGTATATTTAACCCATAGCTAACTGGCCTATTCAGATGTTGAAATGCAGCAGTAAGCTAAATAGTGCAGGTATCTCAAAAACAGTTTAAACTTTTTCTCCAGCCACCTTTAGGTGTATGTTAGTTGTGAAAGTTACAAAAACAGTTTGTTGTAAAATGTTTATCTCATATATCAATAATGATGCATTAATCATAAAGCTGGTCTTATAATACTATGGTTTTAAAAACACTTTCAAAACACTTCTCATTTTTCCCTTTTGTATTGTATAATTTCATTAGTAGTGTCATTTTCCATGCAAGAAAACATAAACCTCTTAAATTTTAAAAGTGGGTTTTTTTTAAGCATTCTTAGAATTGAATTTGTCTTGTTACTCCATATACATTGTTCTTTCTCCTCTGTAATAACTACCAAACCTGTGCTATTTCTGCTACATTATCTGCAAGGAATAGGATAATGACTCTGGAGCAATTCATTCAGAGCCTTGAACTGGAGATGCTAAGAACAAAACAGAATTTTTATGCCTGTCTGTTAACTTTTTCTCTTGCAAAATTTGCACATGGAGCTCAATATTTAGTTATATTTAAAGGTAAAAATGATCATTACAAAGATTTTGTTACCATTAATGATTCCCACTCGTACATAAACTGAGAGTACAAGTTTCTCTTAATGCTAGTATCAGTACTATTCCATCCCTTTTCACCTCCACCCTGGAAAGTGAAACATGACCAGATTTTCAGCCATCAGAGTTATTTTGTGTTGTTAATGAATCCTTGCTGCACGAAAAAGAAAAAGGGTGGGAGGAAGCTTGTATTTTGTGCAGTGACAGAGTTGTGTCAAGTGGTTCCAAAAATGGAACGTGATTGCTTCCATATGTTATCCATATTATACTTGGATGAACTTGTATCTCATAGGACACAACTATTTTTTAGGAAGAGAAGTTATTTAAAGAAATGGAACATCTGTGTTTTCAACACCAGTGTGATCAATGACCAATTAACCCTTTGTTTAGACTTTTAGAGAAAAAGTAATTTAAACATTGAGAATTGTAGTAATACTTCTACTTAGTTTTATCATATTTAAAAAAAATACTAATTTGAGTTTTCTTATAACTTTTTAATAGGCTGAAAAACTGGTGTTTTTTAACTAGGTGAAAATAGAGCTAGCCATAGAAAAAATAACTCACATTCTATAGTCATACATTTTTTAACAGCTGAAATTGTCATAACATTGATATGTAGATGTGCATGCTCATAATTTGCATGTTTCTTAGGCAAAGGTTTTATAAGAACTAAAATTATCTCTCAAAATGTTAAGAACCAGTGTATTAAGGGTCTTCGATAAATAGATGGAATGAATGACATTGGATTTGAGAACTTTATTTATGCTATTTCCTTTACTTGGATTTCTTTCTGTCACTCCTGAATCTTGCCAAATCATCCTCATTTTACAAGTCCTGATTTACAGATAATCCTCCCTTCATTTGTGCTCCTGGGGCACTATGCCCCAGCCTCAGCTGGAGAACTCAGTCTGTTACAATGCTTCCAGCCTGCCTCCCCTTCTGCAAGGTAAACTACTTATAAACTGGGAATTTTATGATAAATTTGTCCTTAAATGTTAACATATACCATAGATGCCCAGAATTGTTTGTTAGAATGAATGAATAATACATGACATAATGCCATTCTCAATAGAAAATGTGTATGTTCCTCATGTAATATCATTTGGGCTCCTTCCTATTTCCAATGCATCTTCATATTCTGCAGTTATATTTTTCTTTTCCTTATGATTTTTCTTAATTCACCCATCTAATTTTCAACTCATCTCTTGCATCTTGGTCTCATCTTTCTTCCTATTTTCTAGAGTACTTTTTTTTCTTAAAATTTATTGAGAAGGTAAACTCTTTCCCTAGTTACTATAAGTAATATTTTAAACATATTTCTTTGTCTTCATCTAGAGTACAATGTCCTGTGTTCTTTGTAAGTTTCATACTTTCACAAGCCGCTGTTGTTTTATTTCCATGTTTTGCTTATTCTTCTGTGAGAAAGGGTCTTTCTGGGCCTGTTATTTCCAACAGGCAAGTTTTCATGGACTCCCAGTGGCTTCCCTCAGTCTTTGAATACTTGGATCCTGTAAGAATTCTGAACTCAGAGCCTAAGCTGGAGGATAGAATGATGTGCACAGTCGGTAGCAACATTATCTATTATTGGGCATGATAGTCCACTAAACTATAAGTTTAGTGTCAAACATTATAAAAGATTGATAAAGCCAAATGTTGATGAAAGTATTGAAGATGTGCTGATGGAAGTGTAAACTTTAGGAACACTCTTTGTGAAGGGTGATGTGTATCAAAGAGTCATATACTATGTCCCCTGTTAACTGATTCCGTGTTTAGGACTAATCTGACTAGTGTACATTTATGCTCAAAATGTCCATTGTAGTGCTGTTTATAATAGTAAAAAAAATGGAAACTATCTAAATTTCATCTACAAGGACTGATTCATACAAACATTGGTCATCTACACAATGAAATACAGTGCACCTGCTATTAATAAAAGGATGTGAGAAAACTATACTATTGACATGGAAATGAATTTTGTTATACAAAAAAATTACAAAGGCTAACAAATGCCATTTTTTGTAATAACATGTAAATGTATATATTGTAGAGGTAAAGGTATGAAAGACTATGCCACATGTTAGCAGTGTTTATCTCTGGATGGCAGAGTTATGACTATACTATTTTTTATTTTGTTGCAAATACATGTTTTCAAAAATGTCAATACAGTGAGCTTTACTATATACCTAATAACATGTATAAGAAAAACTAAGATTAAGAGACCATTGGATTACCCATGGAAGAGATGTAAGTTCTTATAAACTTTCTGGATGAGCAGGCATTTTTCAAATGCCTGGTGCAGGGTCCGAATTACCAGCACTAGAAGGCGATATCAATATGGATCCTAGGTAGACATAGCATGATGTGGAAGCACTCCAAAGAGTATTGCCATACTGTTAGCTCTTGAGCAGCAAGAAGCATGGCAGAGCAGAACTCCAGAATTAAAACAAAGCTAGTTTACCTGCCAATGGACTTTGAAGAATACAGAAGCTAAAGTCTGAAGGCTGTGAATGCAAGGACCTAAGGTGTGTCTTCTTTGATCAGACAATAAGTTCTCTCAGCTGCTTATACCAGTGGCAGCTGCAGGCAGTGTAGTATGGCAAATGGGCAAGGGCCCCAGGACTTGAGAACAATGCTAGCGTCCAAAAGCCAAGTACCTGGGAATAACTGTTAGACAGCATGAGTTCCCGGACAAATCCGTGGTTCTGAAGCCAAGACTGGGCATGGGAATAGAGTGACACTGGCTCATGGCTATGGGAAAAGAGCCTAGAGAAACCAATGACAGGATTGCGGGTGAAGGCAAGGTCACATACAAAACCATTAAGAGAAGGGAGGAAGCACAGGCAAGAACTGTATCCATACTGAAAATGTGATGTTCTTCAAGCCATAGGTGCATGGTGAAGCCCAGAGTGGTTCCTACGGCTAGGGTTTATTTAGAGCTTTGACCTCTCCTGAGGGAAGAGCTTAAACTATCCAAGCTAAAGGTCCAGTTGGATGCCACCAGCTAAGAATCTGTAAGTCATTGAACGATTATTATGTATCTTTCAATGTTCACCTTATGTCAATGCTGGGCATGCCTACTCCTAAAGGAACTCACACCAGCGATGAAGCTGAAAAGAGTGGGTCACTGATGACATTTCAGCAGAGTAATGACAATACAAAATTGTAAGTGCTTTGAAGAAAGACAAATGATTTGAAGTAAATACCTGGGGAAAATGCTGGCAGCCTTGAAAAACAAATGGTAATTTGGCCAGGTTTTAGAAGATGAGTAGGAGCTGAATATGTGGAGATAAATTTCTTTCCAAGCAGAGGAAACTGCAGATACAACATTGCTTCGTTTTTATAGGACTAGAACCCACTAATAAGGTATTTCTTTGTAGTTTTTTCTTCTAAGCATCCATGGTTCATATTACTTCCAATTACATAGCTCAGCCCTTTTATTTTAATCTTCTCTTTTAAAACAGCATTTAACAGTTTCCATTTGTCTTCTTGATCCTTTTGTTAAAATAGAATTTTCCAAAAGTAAAATCATGATTGTCAGATAAATATAAAGCAAATATGTGAACTCTTATATTTATTTAACTCATGAGTTAATGAAAAGAGTAAGATGTTATGACTGGCAAAGAACATTTGGGAAATTAGGTATAAATAGGCCGTTTACCAAAGCAATGTTAGCTGACTGAGATTAAAAGAAAACCAGTAAATGTCCAAAAGGCCATAAATTTGGAAGTTGTCTGCTCCCAAAAAGATTTCTTTGTGCCTCTGTCAGACAAAGATCAAGAAGCTAGCAAGTAACTCTACTAAGTTTTAGACCTTTAATCAATAGAAAATAATGCACTGAATTGAATATTTTCTCATAGATAATCCTTGGATGACTTTTAACCCTGTGTAAGATTAAAGGATCTATCACCTACTTTTAAACCATATGTCCAAGTTTTAGATAATTTTTATCATTCTCTGTACTTCTATGATTTGTTTTCTTTGTTTTCTTGTTTTATCTTCCAGTCTCTCAGGGGTTTAGCTTCCCTGGGCAAATCCATTATTTTATCAGCTCTTCTTAGGTTGAAAAGTATGCCTTGGTTTGAAATTGAGAAAGATTGCTTGATGCTGACAAGTTAAAATAAATAAAGAAATGCAACTTTGCATAAAATTTAGACTTTATGTGATAAAAGAAATCCTCTGTTATCTCTGTATATTTATCAAAATATTTAACATTTAAAATATTAATCACAGCTTGGGTTATACATGCAAAGTGACAGCTATGTGAAGTTGTTTTAGTGCCTTTTCCTTAAGAAAAGTAAAAATAATCAAGGCAAGTTTAGTTATTTTTGTATTTTATGTTACTGAATCACTATCATACTCCGAGTGGAAAACTGGTATGGCCGACCAGTAAATTCTCTTATAAATCCAAGATATTCTATAATGTCATAATTTCTAAAACATATAGTTATTTCCATGAAAGTCAAAGATATGTCCAACTTCTTCCAGTGAAATATATTGTAGTCTATTATGGATTTTTTGTAAAAATATTAGTGAGATGAATCATAGCTTCATGTTTTAAATTTTCCCTCTTCAATAATATTTCCTTTCTAATATTTTTCTGACAACTCCAAATTCTAGAACATTCCAGCTATCAATGCCAATCTGCTAGAAGAAACTAATATTTGTTGAGTGTCTACTGAGTGGCTCAGTGATGGGAGCTGGGAGAAGGGGTTGGATATATACACACCTAATGGGTGCGGTGTGCACCGTCTGGGTAATGGACACTCTTGAAGCTCTAACTCGGGTAGGGCAAAGGCGATATATGTGACCTAAACATTTGTATCCCTGTAATACGCTGAAATAAAAATTTTAATTAAAAATAAATAAACATTGTTTTCATTCTCTCATCAGTGCTGTTGTTTCTCCAAATCTAGCATCACAAATGAAAAGTATTAGATGATAAAAAGAGAGAATTTCCAGTTAGTAAACATATGCTTCTGGTCCATAATCCATGATTTAACTGAGGTAAGTATGTTTTGTGTTGTTCTATGTTAGGGCTGGAAATGTTGTAGGGATTTATCTGGTGTAGCCCCTTTATTTTTACAGAAACAAAAAAGAAATCTAGAGAGATGATGTGACTTCACGAAGTTAACACAATTAGAAATGTGAACTTTGTGTGGTATGTCAGTACATACAATATTACATGTTTAGGAAAGTAGCCTGCTTAATTATATTACTTAAATATATTTTCAGTAATCCCAAATGAACTAGCCTCCATTTTGTTTTCTTGTAAAGAGGAGAAGATGTACTCTTCATGGTTAATATGCATATTGAATTTGAGCTTTACCAGTCCTAATGATAAGTTGTGTGCATAGATGGGGTTGCAAACCTTTGGAAAATCACCAAACATGCTGACATACTCTGTGGTTCTTTGGATAAAGGCAAAAGCAAATTCCAGAGGTTCATGTTGAGTCACTGTTTTTGTCTTTGAAATGTGAGATAAAGTTTCCAATAGATCTTTAATTATCACCCCTTATTTCTCACAAGACAGTTTTCTGTTCATGACTGCACAGTCTTAAATGCTATATTTAATCTTTATTAGGGCTCACTCAGAGCTGACTTCATGGTGTCTATTACTTTTGCCAGAGGGACATGTGTCCATATTCCACATGAACAGCTGTCATTTTTTTAAAAATCAACATTATTGAGGGATAATTTCCATACAATGAAATGCACCCATTTTAAATGTGCAGTTCAATGACTTTTGAAAAATGTTTACACCAGTGTAATCACCACCACAATCAAAATACATCTCCATCAACCTGTGAAGTTCAGTGGCAGCTGTCAATTTTGATTTTCACATAATGCCTGCTTAGACACCTGGCCTTTTGCCTGCCTGAGATGATACCGTCTATTAAGCCAGCCTCACAGACTCCGAGGATTTTTTTAAAATAGAACACAGGTGTGGATGTGACACAATAGAGCTTGGATTGCTATTTTAAATGACTGCATCATTGCATCAAATCTTGTACTTTGCCCCCGGCAATAATTCCTATTTGAAGCGATCCTCCTCATACTCATCTAATTCTATAATACTCTGTTTAAAAGAGAAGGAAATGCCTTCTCAAATCCTTCTAATGATCAGTTTCTGCCCTAAGGCTAAAGAGCTTGTGCATATTACTAGTTATTAATATGGGTCAACCCTTTTTAGAAAGATGACTGGATGGTTTAGTTAATCTTACCATCTCAAGACCTCATGTCATGGTGTGACAGGTGCAATCATTTTATAGGTGGGGAGTTGCAAAGCTAGCACTGTGAAGATTGTTTACTTACAAATCATCATGCCAGAAACTAAGTTATCTTTCCATTAGGTCAATGGTGAAGTTTGAGTTGTGGTCTCAAAGACTAAAGAAACAAGCTTGTATTAATGAGGTTAAGTAAAGGACAAAGACCATTATAAGTCTATAAAAATAAAACTCTTTAGTAAAGCAGCCACTTATTCTTACTAAATGATTGTCTTATCAAATCTTTTTTTAAATGGCATTTTCTTTCAGAGGCCTTTGCCTTGCTTTCTAGAAGATAAAATTAAAAATTTAAAAATAAATAAAAATAATGACCTAAGAAAAAATAATTTTCAATTACACCATTCTGTTGGTTTTTGGAAAAACCCCATTAAGTCCTCCTCCCAAAGAGCACCTTCCTTTTTATTTTTTCTCCCTGAAAACTGCTTTATTCTGTAAAAGGAAAAAGGAATAGAAGTAAATAAAGTCACAAAATTTGATTTATGCCCATCAAATTTTCAGCTATTTCCCGATCACCTTGGCCAGGTCACATCATCTCTCTGGATCTCTGTTTTTGTTTCTGTAAGATAAAGGGGCTAAGCCAGATAAAGCTCTGTGATATTTCTGGCCCTGACACAGAACAAGAGAAATCATACTTATCTTAGTTAAATCATGAATTTAACTATCTTTACTGCTTAAGGCCTGTATGAGCCATTGAGGCCATTATAAAACATTGTATATCCTTGAAGCCTTTACATTAAATTTATAGCTAATTTGAAATAAAAAAATAAAATAAAGTTTTAAATGCAGATAGGTAATATATACTTCTACAAATATTTTGATATGGAAAAAAGGAAATTTATATCTAA
The DNA here is from genome assembly GCA_008086735.1 of Cheirogaleus medius. Taxonomy (NCBI): domain Eukaryota; kingdom Metazoa; phylum Chordata; class Mammalia; order Primates; family Cheirogaleidae; genus Cheirogaleus; species Cheirogaleus medius. The sequence goes on along the minus strand of VBSM01001681.1, from coordinate 11,995,985 downwards.
TTATGTAGGTCCAACATTCTATTTCATTACTGAATGGAACTTGAAGTGAAGTGTTATGTTTCAGGGGACCAAAGGGAGTAACAATAACCACCCATCACCCAGTGCAGGGAGAGAGTGTGACCATCTCTGTCATTGTTGAAAGTTGGCACTGAGACACAAATGAACTACACATGACATTTTTTAATACTAAACTATAGGCTCATCTGTGTCTTCCTTTGCTGAGATCCTTCATCTGTTATCAACATCGTTCTATCTACCTTTTCACCCTCAAATAACCTGTCAGTATGAGACTTCCTGTATCAACTAGTTTCCTAGTATTTGTCACACTCATAGCTTTCTCCAAAGCTGCTTGTTTGCGTGTTGGTACATTTGGAGCTAAATAGAGTATCAAATCCCAACACTATCAGTCAACGGCTTATTTAACCATCCTAAACTTCAATCCCCTTATCAGTGAAATGGGGATAATAATGTACCTTAGAAGATTGTTGTCAAAATTGAATAGAAATATGTTTTAAAGCTTATATCACAATGTCTGGCATCTAAAATGCATGCAATGCATGTGAGCCATTGTTATTACTTCTATAATTATCCTACCTCTGCTATTAGTACATTATTCCTAAATGTATATGTTGGTAGCTGTTTGGTGTACTTTTTGAAAGAGACAGGAATCTTCTAAATCCATTTCAATTGTCACTTTCTACACTCTTCCAAATGTTGGAGACTAAGCCATTAGTAAATTTGACGATAAAGATTATATTTTAAATTAGAGTTTGTGGTTGGGAGATATGAGTGAAAATTAAGAGCCAAATCAAGACAACTATGACCATCCCACCAGTTCCTTAATCCCTAACAAATCAACAAATGCCTCTTTCATGCTGATAAGGTGATCATCAGTGGAAAATCTATTTCTCTCTCCACCTTTTTCTCCCTTTCATTCCTCCGATTAAGAGAAAAAAAAGGTGTTTTAAAGAACAAAATAGGAAAAAGTGATTTATTTGTGGGCTTTGGAATCAGGCAGACATGCCTTTAATAGTTTTATGACCTTGAACATAGCCTTTTAACTTTATCATCTACAAATGGGAACAGATAACAGGATTATATTGAGAATTGAATGGAATAATGCAGGCAATTTGCTTAGCACATCACTTGCTACTCAATAAATGTAGTACTTAGTGTTATGATGTTTATTATCATCATCTAAAGGCAATACCAAAATTACAGTAGGAAGAGCACAGGCTTTGATGTCAGGCAGGACCGGGCTGACATGGTCACTTCCCCTCTTGGAACCTCAGTGTCTTTGTCTGTAAAATGGAGATAATAATGCTTTCCTGATAAGGTTGTTGTATGAACTAAATTAGATGATCTCCACAAGAAGCACCAGATTTTATCCCAGTCCATGGCCGGTGTCAGTTACTAGAGACCTTTTAGCAGACTGCCTAATACCACATAGTGAACAAATCACAATGAATTGGGGTTTTTAAACATATGTGCATATGTATACATCTTTTATAGTGACACCACCCTCATACCACTATTTTAATTTTTTCGATTTAACTTCTTAGTTTAGGTCTATGTTACAGTTCATCTTCTATGACTTTTTAGTTCTTACTCTGTTTTCATATATCTATTGCTTTGTTATTTTTTTCTTGAAACCTAAATGAGTACGAATAAAGTATGCATATTAACCACTTTTCTGATATATTTAAATGAGTATTTTTCCAAGATCTTTTCCTTTTTCTTTTATTATGCTAATAAGCATAGGTACATTGTCATCATCATCATCATCATCATTATGAAATAGCCATAATATTGTTCTCTTGTTTTGAAGATGGGTACTTTATCCTTCTTCCAGAGATCTGGTAAATATTCTGTTTTAATTTCTATGTGATTTTTTCCATAATTTGATCGGTCTTTCTTATTTGATTCTGTTATCCATCTAGATTAAAATTTGCTAAGTACTGTGAGATGTGGCTCCAATCGTTTTCCCTAAAGTACCAACATTCAGTGGTTTCCTTTTTTGCTTTTATCTTTGTTGAAACATAGAAAGGATGTCATGGTTGTTTTAACTGACATTTCCTTGATTTTTGTTAGTTTGAACATTTTCTCATTACCAATTTGTATTTCTTGTTTTGTAAATAGCTTATTCAGGCTCTTAGTACAGTTTTTCAAATGTTTTTTTCTGAACAAAGGGTTTAAAAGCATGTCTTGCCAGCTGCCCAGGCATTTAACTTAAACTGCATTACCTGCCCTCGAGACAAGCTGTTTCTGTCTTCTACTTAGAAAGAATTCAACTGATCTGTTTATTATTTAATGTCATTCAATTTTTACTGTTTCTTAAACATTCAATGTTTCTGATTTTCTGCTATGTTATACTAATACCATTGGAGAGGGGCAAAGGAGGAGTCATTATTTCAATGGGAAATTTGGTCACAGAGGAGCCAAATATAAAGCAATAAACCTTTAGTATAGCTCACATACTATATCTAATAGGAGAAAATATAAAGCAGATATTAAGTCACCCAATGTAAGGTGATATACCTTTAGTTTATTGTTTATTTTACCAACGAGAAAACAAAAGGCCAAAGGATTTAGTTGTCTAATGTCATAACTGATGAATTCTTATTCACAATCTCCTAGGGCCCTATTTATTAATATTATAGCACCATGATTATCAACACATAATGATGCCTAGACCAACAACATAATTGTCACTTGGGAACTTATTAGAAATGCAAATTTTTGAGCCCCCACTCTAGACATACTGAATCAGGGTGTCTGGGACTAGGGCCCAGCAATGTTACCTTTCACATATAATTCTGATGTTTTCTAAAATTTGAGAACCACTGATCTAATAAATTCCTTTCTTCAGTGAGAGAAACTATTCATGCTGTATAAAAAGAATCTTAATTTTGTTCATGTATCAAAAGGCAATCTGATCAGGGAAGGTGAGCTAAATTCTACAATGAGGTTTCTCCTCATTGATATTTTGGGCCAAATAATTTTTTGTTACAGGGGACTGTTGTGTGCATTGTTGGATACATAACAGCATTCCTGGCATCTACTCACTAGATGCTAGTAGGATCCCCCTCTCCCCTCTCAAGTTGTGACAACCAGAAATATCACCAGCATTATTAACAAATGTCCCACTGGGGGGATAAGCTCCCCTTCTTCTGATGGGAACCACTGCCCTAGGGAATGACTCATACTTGTTCTGATCTGAGCATCAAAATCTCATTCCTAATTGCCTGAGGTGGGAATAGAGGCATGTGACCCAGTTCTGGCCGATCAGACCAGGGAAGCCATCTGAGGGGTTTTCAGAAAGGTTTTTCTGTTCAGTAAACATGGAATTAGATAGATAAATAACTTCTTTCTTTCTTTTCTTTGGACATTATTTTTTGGATGTGACGCCTAGGGTTGTAGTGGGCCCTGCACCATCAGGGGAAAATCTGTAAGACCAGGAAATATTTGTCAAAATTGAGCTACTACATCAGACAGTCCAGAAACAGCCACTGCAAGGCCACATGTTATTTGAAAAAATTACCTATTGGTTTTGTAATCTTTAGTTGTCTTGTACTACTTGGAGCTAATACATCCTAACTTATATATTCACTATGACTAAAGATATTACGTTTACAAATTCTGGTAAATGGGAAGTTATAATATATCTACCTTAATCTTTTTCAAATAACTGAAATGAAACAAACTACAAATATAAGTAATATCAAGCAATACTGAACCATAAAGAGAAGAAAATCTGGAAGTAGTTTATGCATGAACAATATTTTTTATGTGTTTATGTATGAAGTTTGTCTTCCAATAGAAATGAAAATGAAACTCTCCAGAAATCACATTCAGATATCTATATTAGGGAAATTCCATTACAATGAGCTGTATTACTATAGAGTCATGCCATTATGCTACATCTCAGGGAGGTTTATTAGAGAATATGTGCCCAGGTATCTTTGACGTTTAGCGATAATAAAATTTTTTGTGATAGTGAACGTCACTGAAATGTAATTTTATTTCTTTATCATGCATTGTTCCTTTTTTGTTTTAAAAATAATTGGACTCAAAAGTAATATTTAAATGCTAGAGGAATAGAAAGTTGTACATTTTGATTCACATACTTCATAGTCTTACATTTGAATGTACAAAAATACAATACCAACGCTCATGATTTAGTCATATTTCTATGCTTACAAAAAGAAACTCTAGATGGATAAAATGAACAATAAAGTTTGGTTGATATAAAAGTAGAAGCTAGATGGCATACCTTATTTAAAACTAACAAAAAATAACAACAAAAATAATGACTCCATACTGGGTATTGATTAAATTTTAACTGGCTTTTTTCCTACACACACCAGGATGACTCCACTCTCAGCCATGGTTAAATTAACATGGTGACCACATGGATGCATATAATTCCAAATCAAGAATCTCTGATCGATGTTCGTTTCTCCTCTTGTTCAGTCACTATCCCATCTTAATGGTCTGAAATCCAGGAAATAAATTGAAAGTTAGCTACAACCAGACACCCTATATAAAGTGGTAAGGGGAGCTAAATAATATGCACACATGGACATAGAGTATAGAATAATAGACATTGGAGATTCAGAAGAGTTGGGGGGGAGGGATGAGAAATTACTTATTGAGTACAATGTACACATTCCAGTAATGTTTGTACTAAAAACCCAGCCTTCACCATTATCCAATATATCCAAGTAACAAAACTGCACTTCTACCCCTTAAATTTATACAAATAAAGAAAATGGTAAGGAGGAACTGAGGTGGGAAAAAGAAGTAGCTATTTACCCAAATAAATACATGACACAGTAAGGGAGGAAAAATAAGGATAGCTGCTACCATCCCACTTTTGCAACTAGTCATGAGACTATAGGTACTAAAAGAATCACATTGGATCTCCTTATATATATATTTATATATATATCCTGGGTTTGATATATATTCTGTATTCTTTCCTAAATATTGCAAAGTATTCACTTGACAGTCATTATCAGTCACCCAGGCAATGTATTAATCTCATTCTTGCCTGTTTTTCAATAACATAAGAAGTCTGAAATAGCCATGTGGCAGACTCAAGAGAAATATTATTGTATTCCCCGGACTAAGTATTCTTATCTTAGGTAATAGAACCTATAAAGTAGCAGAGCCCAAAGTGGCAAGTCTATTGCAGCCTCCATCTAATCAGCTAAAGTCTTCCTTCCCTTCAATAGACCCTGCATTCCATGTGTCCTTGGACAATAATTTCAGTAGCTATTTCATGACTGCTTTTCATGGACTACCAGTGTTCCATCCTCTTATGGTAACTGATTCCTCTTTGCTTACAAATGCAGCCATCAGAAACCAATGCTTGTTTCTTCTTTCCCTAAGGTTCTCCTGCCTGCAATGACTTTTAGGGGTTTGTATTTTTATGGTTGACATTAACATTCTTGCCAGTGGACACACTGTGTCACAACATTCTTTTATTGGCATGGGAACAGAGAATATCACTGATTCCAAATGTTAAAAAGAGAAATCCCTTATACATGCCCCAAATTTAGTTTTAATATGGCCCAAATAACTATTCCTTAATTAAATATCATTTATGAAATTACATAAATTTTAATGACATCATTTTAAATTTTAAGAGTTGCTAAAAATTAGACATTATTTTGAATTCAATGTAAACCAAACTTCTAGGATACATCATTGACTCATTTTCCTTCCCTGACTACTTTCCTTCCCATACATCTAAGAACTAAACATCCTCTACCTCTGTCAGCTTATTTCCATCTTGCAAGCTGCCATTCACTTCCTTGTTAGCATTTAGTGCTTTCCTAAAAATTACCTAGCTGAATCCTCTGAACTTAGTTTCACCCTGCTCCAACTGGCCCCCTCACACCACCACTATACTTTCCTTTTCCCAAATGGAAATCCATCCATGTTTAAAAACACTTTTAAAAAGGACGTTTTAAAAACACTTCAGTGGTTTATCTATAGCAAAAATGTCTTTTCTAGGTAGTTGTAGGAATCTTGTATCTGCCATGTTCTGACTCCTGAACATCCTTAGCTCTTACTGGCTACCCAGGTGAACTCTAATCAGTCAAGCAGAAACAATGTTCTATATATGCCAACCTATTTTATGACTCTCGGCTTTTGAATATATGCATGTCTTTACTTGAAATGTCTTTTTTCCCAAGCCACAGATTCTTATTTTACAATCTGTTGAGAAGCCATCGCTGGTGTATCTTCTATTTACTCTGCAGTGTCTACTCTACTTTGCGCATAACACCATCATTGAGCTCTTCTCACTGTGTTTCAATGGGTGGTAATTTTTGTTATTTATAAACATGTGTCCCCTACACAGAGGTTGCCTCATATCATGAATCTCCAGGGTTGGCATGGAGTGAGGCATATGTGTCAAGCTCCATATTTCTTGCTAAATGAATGAACAGGTGAAGAGCTGATAGTTATATGCTCATCTACTACTTATTGATGCTTGTAAGACTTCAACTCAAAGATTTTGAAGCCATTGCTGAAAATGCTTAAATAAGCTCAGTAATTTAAAATGGCCATTTCAGATTTGTGTATGCTAAATTAGCCACTGGAGGGAGCCCACATTCCACAAATTTAGAGAATCATTACCAATCACAAACTGTACTAATTAAAATGATTATAAAGATCTTTAAATTTAAAATAAAATGAGCTTTGAAGTTCTAAAGTTATAACTAGTCTTTCAGCTGAAAATAAGTAAGATACAACTTAGTTTGTGCTTTTATCACAAAGACATGTTACAGAAGATAAAGGAGAGAGCAAATGAGAAAGAACTATGTTGTCTGAAAATCAGGAGTGTTTTTGGCTTCAACAATGGCTCCAAAATCTTTCTTTGCTTTTATTACAATATAATATTTTAAAATTAATTTTTTTAAAAAAATCATGTTTTCCACGAGGTGATAATTAGATTAATAGACCACTTATGACATACTAGTTCTTAAAATACTATTTGTGATAGTTTGGAATGGTTGGTTATTAACTTAGCAGCCTGAAATTTTTAAACTTTTAATTATTATAGAGAGAATGCTATTTTTTGGTTATATTGTTCAAAGAGAAATAAATCAGAAATTCTCTAGCTTAAGGCAATTTAAACATATGATTTCATATACATGATTGTGCAAATTTGAAAATTTGAGAGGTTTTAAGAAATGTGAAAACATGTATTTAAGTGTCTGGAGACATACATATAAATAGTCTATCATTAGATTATTTTTAACTTGTAGTCCAAGCAAAAGTATTGAATTTACTAAAAGTTGCTTTTGCAAATTATTTGAGGCAATGATTACCTTTAGATTGAGCTATATAGCCTGTACAGTCAAAATAAATTTCCTTTTGGATGATAAAATTAAAAAACTAAATTCAGTCTCAAGTGATGTTATTAAAATTCTGCACAGATGATTGCCTAACTCAGGTACTAGAATTTATAACTGTGGCTTTGACAAAATGTGGAATGTTTCTTTATTAATATTCTGAGTTCTAAGACAGCTAAATTTGGCAGGAGGGAATTTCTCATTGTTGCCGGTTTTCAGTTTCAAAGTTCTCAATAAAGCAACTTTGTAGCTTCAGAATACTATCAATACTCTCTCCTGGCACTACTAAAATTTCAAATGGACTTCTCAAGATAACTAATTTGAGTGAGTTCAGTGGAAAAACATTTGATGAGCTAAATTATATGAGGACACATTAAAACCCTTAAAGAGTTTTATATTTCACATAAATACTAGATATTTATTAGATAGGTGGCCTTTTAAAATATTGTTCATGGAGATCATGACTCATCGTTGCAAATTTCATGTGCTAAATCCCAGCCACGGTCCAGTGCAGTAAAATAGGTTGTTGACATGAGGGCCAATTAAGAATAGGCTGTCTGCACAAGGCACTTTTGTTATGTTTATCAGTGTTTTTAATTTTGTGCCATATCTCCTTTCCTTCCATTAATATGCAATTCATCTTTGGGATGAGGTATATTTGTGATAAAAGCAGATGTGGATGAGATATAATAATTCAGTTTGTTCTATCTCATGTTCAAAAAGATTCTAATATATTAATACTCTTCCACTTTACCACCTGGAATTCTCACTAGCATTTCAGATGAAAAATGTGATGCTCCAAATGGTTAAGGGACTTAACAAATGTCACACAGAGTGTGTCAGAGCCTCCCTCAGGCTAGCCCTGTTTGCCTCTAAAGTCCATTATCTTCTTCTCCACTCCTATGTTTTTCAAACTTTTCTGATTGAAATCCATTCTAAAAGAAAAAAATTCGCATGAGACTAATTACAGACACATACACACAATAAAAAAAATTTCAAAAAATACTTACCTTCACACTATGTGATTTACTATGATATTTTGCACTCTTTTCTATTCTATTTCAGTTTGTAGAACATAAGGCAATACATTGATTTCACAATCTATAACCCATGGTTAAAAAAATCACTAATCTTCACTTTATTTCTCGGCTTTATCTTGCTGTGGAAATAAACAGATTTTGGAAATTAACTTCAGAGGGTAAAGAACCAATTGAGGTAAGAGGAGGAAGATAGGGTCAGTGTCTTTTAAGTTAAATTAATTTTAATTTAAACTTAAAACCCATTTAAGACCTGTGTTTAGCTCCTTTGAATATAAATAGGACTTGTTTTGGGAGGAAACCAATAAATCTTAATCTTGCTATTTTTTTCAAGTGTATTTTGAGAGAAGTCATGCTTACCTTAACAAGAGTTTTACCAAATCAAATCAGTAAGGATAATAATAGTTTTAAATCTAATGAGAGAAAAGCACAAACAAGTCTATTTAGAGAAGCCAAATTGAGCTAAGGATAAGAGCATATTTTGAAAATTGTTTTTCTCCATTGTTCCATCCTTTGAGATTTCTTGAGTAATTGATTTGGGCCAACCTGAGGCAGTCATTTACTACCATTTTTCCCTTGAGTTTTCTGTGCTGAACCAGCATATTCCTGGCATGGTAGGGTTTTTGAAGCTGTAAGCCAAAGAGTAAGAAATTCAGGGAGCATCTCTCACCTAAATTCTAAAAATTTTAATTCTTCCTTCTCAATTATCAAAATAAAGTTTCATTAGAGGTGTTTTAATTTCCATTGCTTTTAGGGATATTTTCATTCAGGATGCCTTCTTTCCCACAAAGCAAATATTAGACGTTAATTTTGGAAGTAAAATTTCAGTTGCCCTTGAAATGAACAGATAACATAAACTACAACTAAACTAAAACAGATATTTTGCATGCACATATGGAGACCAAAACTTTGTTGCTCTTCATAATCTTCCCTTGATTTAGTATTTTGTGATCAGCTTGGATCTCAACTTCAAAAGGCTATTAGGCAAACAGAGTACAACTTTCCTAAATCACATCAATGGCAGATAATCCTTGTATAGATTATTGAATTTGGGAAATTAGTAAAGATTTAAAAAATAATAGAATCTTACTGTTTCTTCAGAATTTTAGAAATATACCAATTAATTATAATATAATAATAATAGAATACCACCTCATTAGTTAATATCTCAGAAAATTTCAAGGCCTTTCAGCCTGATTTCAAACTAATTCAGACACTTGGGTTAAAACATTAGCTGGATATTTTCTACTGCTATGAAGTCAAAGCATTCATTCCTTCACTGACTATTCATTATTTCCTATGTGTTAGACTCTGTTCTAATCACTAGCTACACACAGGTGAATGAGGAAAAAATTCATGCCTTATAGAATTTACCTTCTGGTTAGGAATAAATATAATAAATAAGTAACCACATAATGCAATATCTGGTAGTAATAAGGACATTCAGGAAAAAACAACAAGGTAAGGAGTTGAAAAGTGAGAGGTGTGGTCAGAATGGCTTGGGAAACATTTAGACCAGTCATGTGTTTCTTGGAAGTCATGATTCATAGTATCAACATGGATTTTTTTGTTCTTTTCTACTATCACTGCCTGGGGAGCCCCTTGTGCATTCTATCCAATAGATTTAGATTACCATGCACTTTCATGCTGGTAAAAGCCTTGACTTTAGACATTCCTTATCAGAGAGATCTTCCACTTAATGCTCCTTGTTGCCTATGAACAATATTGAAGAACTTTCTCTAGAAACTGCCTATGATTGTAGGATTGTGTAAGAGAGCACTAAGGTTTGCTGGGATTTCTATTTTATCTGCATATTGGCTACATTGATGCCAAACTGTGGTTCTTTTAAGATAATTACTTATTAAGTTTTGATTTGGAAAAAAACTTTGTTATTTGACTTATATGCATACTTTAAAGGATTGTTTTATGTTTTGTTGTTAGTGGAAAATTGCCACAAGTACCTTTTATTTTTTAAACTTTTAAATTAAAACACATTTTTTTTTGTAGAAATGAGGTTTCACTATGTTGCCCAGGCTGGTCTTGCACTCCCTGCCTCAAGTGATCCTCCTGCCTCAGCCTCCCAAAGTGTTAGGATTACAGGCATGAGCCACCCAACAAGTGCTATTTAAACATGAGTTTTTCCTACCCCGTAACTTCATTGGTGGTCAAAAGGCAGTGAGATATTTGTTCATATATATAGGAAAAAGAGAGAAGAAGCGTGTCCAGTCAATACACTTTGTGAACTGGTCGTTCAATGAGGACTATATGTTGCAGCGGTGACAGACAGACCAGACACTAAATTATTTCCCTCAATTATTTCCAACTCCTGGTGTTCTCACCTTTGTGAGAGCCTTTCCACTGGAGCATGAGTGGCACCTGTGACTTGCTTCTAACCGTAGAATGTGGCTAAGGGACTGAGAAGTAACTTCCGTGAATAAGTTGCATTATATAAGGCTGTTTTAGGAGACTGGAGCTTAGAGATGCTCATTGTGGGCTTGGTAAAGTAAACGGTCATGTTGAAGGAGTGCATGTGTCAAGGAATTCTGAGTGGTCTCTAGGAACTGTGGGATGCCAGTAGCATCTGAGGGAGCCTTCAGCCCATAGCCAATAATAAGCCAGGACTGTGAGTTATAGAGCCTCAAGCAAATGAACTCTGCCAACAAATTGACCTTGGAGGTGGATTCTTACCAAGTTTAGCCTCCTGATGAGAATACAGTCCTGCCAACACCTTAACTACAGCCTTATGAGACCATGAGCATAAGACCCAGTTAAACATGCCTGAAATTCTTACTAACAGAAAGAGATTAATACATGTGATGTTTTTAAGTAGCTGAGCTTGTGGTAATTTGTTACATAGAAAAAAAAATAAACCTAAATGAATGCCTCTGTATCCTTTTACCCCTAATACCTACCAAAGCTCCAAACCTGGAAAATGCTGATAGTGATGAAATGATGAGAATCTTAACAATAAAAATAGAACAATAATAACAATAATAAAACTATTTATCAAGTACCTCTATGTGTCAAGTAGTACATTAAACATTTTCCTTCTATCATTTCATTTTGATAAAATCTTGTAAGAAAGTATTATTTTAACCATTTTACAAATTATTAAAACATAGCTTTCTAGAAAGTTCATAAACTTTCAATTAGTGTACAATTAGTGTCAGAGATAAAATTCAACCCTATATTCCCCCAATCCAAGTAGATTTGCTTTTCTGCCATACTGCTTCAAAACTTCACTTTCTCTTCTTCTATCCGCAAATGCCTAAGTGCTGCTGGGTACAAAAAAAAACAAAAACAAAAATAAAAACCATAAAACCAGTGTGATTGAGGCTACTGAAAGTTTCTGGTTTCTGTTGTCCTTTGGCCTCTCCACAGCACAGGTCAATCTTTACTTGTCTTTGACTCTTTATTAATCCCATACCCTCAGCAACCCCTCTGCTATTCCCCATGGCCACCTGACACAGCCCACTTTGTTGTCCCTCTGGTTCCCTAAGAAGATATCCTTCAGCAAACTGTGTTTTCTTATACCCACCTGTGTCCCCATAACTTTTCCTATACCACTTGAGCCTACCACCATTCTTCCTTTCCTACCTCTTTTCAGTCTTAAAGAAGAGCTTTTTCCTCAGTTTGAAGCTAATATAGTACCTTCAAATCCTCTCCCATCCTCTGTACATCAATTAATCCCTCTTTTGCTTATATATAACCTGCATACTCAAAAATCAGGGCTTGTTGGGTGTTATGGTTTGAATTGTGTCTTCCCCCAAAAATATATGTTTTCAGAACATCTGAACATGACCTTATTTGGAGACAGGGTCTATAAAGTAGTAATCAAGTTAAAATTAAGTCATTAGGGTGGGCCCTAATCCAATATAACTGGTGTCCTCATGAAAAGGGGAGACTTTGGACACACACACACACACACACACAGGGAGATGCCATGTGATGACTGGAGTTATTCTAACTCAAGTCAAAGTGCTACCATAGCTTGGAGAAAGGCCTAAAACAGATCCTTCCCTAGTGCCTTCAGAGCAGCATCACCTGCTAACACTCGATCACAGGCTTCTTGTCTCCAGAACTGTGAGATAATAATATATTTTTGTTGTTTAAGCCATTTAGTTTGTGGTACTTTGTTAGGGCAGTGCTAGAAAACTAATACCCAGGGTTGCATCAGAGAAACGTACTTCACTCTTCTCCCCAACACCCACGTGCTCTTCTGTACATTTCCCTCTGGAGCCACTTCCTTTCTCCCCCAGGGCTTTCTCTCCTCAGTCATTTCTGTGGAAAGTTAAGTGGCACGAAAATCCTATTTGATTGTCACTAATGTAAAATGGTGATCTCCGTTGGCTTGGCTCTTGATCCTGTGAGGGGTATGGTGGGTTCCAGGACCCCGTTCCCTTGGGCTGCCATCCCTGGGGATTGACTTCCACACATCTTTGTCACAAAGACCAACCCATTTTCACTGCCTGGTTGGTTAGGACTCTGATTCAGACCAGGTCATCTGGGGCCTCACTTCCATCCTCCTGCTGCTCGGGTCTGCTTGCCTTTCACCAGGCCTCTGAGGCAGGGTATACAGCAATGCCAGCCCTGCTGTGGTTCTCAGGTGGGTCCCATCTGATCCACGGGAATCACTTTGGTCTGCTACAGATCAGAGGGACTACCGCTGTCTCAGATATTCTATTCTGGGGCCACAGCAGCCTTAGCGAATTGATTGTCTATAGGCTACTTTCAATGCCAGATGCTTGCACACTGTGGCCCCCAAACTCCTTTTATCGAGGTCCCTGAGAATGTCCTCACTGTGCCTCTCACTCAATGTCAAGGAGATTCACAACCATTGCTTATCCTCTCTGAAGAAGTCGTCTGTACTTTCCTAAGTAACTCTAGACCTACAGCCTCTTTTATTGGCATGGGGAGAGGAGTAACTTTTCTGATGCCATACCATAAGTTTTGCTTTTTAAATAAATCATTGGCTACAGTGGGTTGGTCAGATAGGAGCCACAGACCTGGCCCTCTGCTGTTTCCTTGGCAACCCCAATGTAGTGAACTGACACCTCACTTTGGGAAAAAACACCACTTTTTGCTATTGATCTGAGATCTTGGCTGGAACGAGAAAAACAAGCCTAGTTTTATTAACATCTTGTTACTCATTTACATTCATCCTCTATCTCTCTATTGCCCCCTGCCCCTTATTTCTTTCTTTTCTTTTCTTTCCTTCTTTTCTTTTTTTCTTGCTTCCTGAAAAAAGTAGCTAGAACTGCCTTTTCCATGTCATGCCACTTGCTTCTCAATCTTCTATTTCCATAGCTACACTGAAAACTGTCCTGGAAGAAGTTACTAATAAACTCCTGATTGTACCAGCTGATGTTCAGTCCTCCTTTCTGTCCATTCTCTGGCACTTGTGAGACTGTGTGACCCACTATGAACCCTTCCTTCCTTTTTAAAATTCTTTCCCCTATATTCTCAGACATCATTCTCTCTCCTATCATCGTCTTCACCTCCTTCCAAAAAGTTCCTTTTTCTTCAACCTTTATCAAATGCTAGTGGTCCTCAGGTTTCTTCCTTGGCCTCTTTTTTATTTTCTCTCTTTGTAATGTAACCCAATGTAAAAGATTTTTCTCAAGTCACTCCCAAATCCAAAGGCCCACACTAGGTTACTTTCCTAAATTCCACATAGTTATTTAACTACCTAATAAACATTTTTGAAGCTGTACAATTTTGAACTATTATACTTGCTACAAAAGTTTTTGCTATCTAGACAATTGAGGAAGAATTACCTAGTATTGAATACATTTATAATATTTTCTCTCAAAAAAAGAGGAGAAACAGTTATTGAGCTTGAATAAAAGGGAAAAGAGAAAGAGAAATAGATTCTTAATCATTTAATCATTTTATTTTAAAAGTAATTATATTCATTGTGATATAATTGTCCTCAGTAAATCTTCGAGTTATTTTACAATATATTAATTTCAGTTTGAAACATGTTACACATTTTAAAACCTATTACAATAATAAAACAGCAATATTTTAATTCATTTTATCAATTAATTTACCATGCTTTTTTTTCCATTTCCTTATGTTATTCTTAGTGATATCAGAAAAAATGGTATGTACCTTAAGAGTATCTTTTCTACACATTATTTAGGAATCATCAGAGCCTAGGCTAAGTTTTACCTACTTTGTCGGCTGAATTTTGTTCTTGTTTATTTTTAATTATTATTATTATTATTATTATTATTATTTGAGATAGATTCTTGCTCTGTTGCCTGGGCTAGAGTATGGTGGTATCATCATAGATCACTGCAGCCTCCAACTCCTGGGCTCAAGCGATCCTCCTGCCTCAGCCTCCCAAGTATCTGGGACTACAGATGCATGGCACCATAGCAGGCTTTTTTATTTTATGTGAGACAGGATCTTTCTATGTTGTTCAGGCTGGTCTTGAACTCCTGGCCTCAAGCAGTCCCTCTTCCTTGGCCTCCCAAAGTGCTTAGGATTATAGGTGTGAGCCACCACATCTGGCCTGTTAGCTGATTTTAAATTTATAATTTCCCTGTTCCTTACGCTGAATCTTTGTTACTCATATTACCCATTTTATTTTTGTTCTATCACTCTGTTTTCCCTCTAAACAATTTCCAGGAGAGAAAATACCATCTGTGATGTTAAGTTTTGCCTCCCCAATATTCAGCAGCTGATATATAATTATTATACAAATGTTTTAAAAATAAAACAAAATCCTATTATTGTATGTTTCTGTAGCATTATCAATCTGCTAGACTTAGAAAACATCGGGTTTTAGTTATTGTTACTGTTTTTTGCTCTTCTGAATTTTTCATCCACAAACACTCTGTTTTAATTTCATAGGTTCATTCTTTGTAAACTATGCCATTAAGCAACACTGTTGCCTTTCCTTTAATAATTTCTGAAATGTTAGGATCAATCAGTGGTAGCAGGTAACTAAGAGGCACACTTAGAAACAAACTATTTAAGATTAAATCCAAAAAAATCAAACATCTTTCATGATATTTGAATACATGAAATAAATGGTCACTCCATAAACTACAGAAACCTGAGTTAAATTCCTGTCCTCATAAAAATTTCCCAAAGACAAAAGTTTTATGTGAGCTCCCATAGAGGAGGGATCATTTATCTCTCCTAGTGGGGAGCATAATGGGGCAACTTGAAGCATCCATAAGAAAGGATCAATAAATTCAGCTTCCAGAGGGACATCCTTGGAGAGGTGAGGAAGTAGAGGAACACTTGTCACATCCCTTGAAAAAGTCTGGCATTGAATGGGATGGCAGACATTCTAGTTGGGTGGCCCACACAAATAAATGAAAGAGAATGAGGGAAGGAGATCCACAGGAGGAGCACGCTGTTGATCCAATCATGACCATAGCTTAAGTTAATATCATTAGGTAGGAAGAACTATTAAAAAACATACAACTCATTGTTAGATTTGCATATGCAGGGTCAATGCTAATCATGTGTTTGAACTCAGATCTCATCAGCTTATTATGGTCTTTGACAAATGTCAACAAAAGTATATTCTATAAATATATATTGGTTGCCCATGCCCCTATTTCTTTGTACAGATGTATTCCAAGGCAATGTGCAAAAAGAAGCATTCCAAGATTTAACAAGATTAGGCCTACACAAGACTTAATAGTTGTACAAATTATGGTTCCTCTGAGCTAATTGTCCCACATCCACTCCAGGCTTTATTTCTTCACAAAGGATAAGGGCCAGAGCCAGTCTCAGGGACATCAGTGAGAGGTGATGCTCAGAGAAGAGGGTAATACTCAGAGAGGGAGATGAGAGGAGCCAAATACAGACAGAGTTCAGTTGAAAGGTTGCTCAGTTCTGAACCAAGAAAAGAGATGGAAGGTTCCTCCTACTCCTCATTTCCACTCCATTCATCAATCACACCCCGAACCAGTTACTCCATAATGTGAGTAGACATCATCCAATTAACTGAAGACCTTAATAGACAAAGATTGACATTCCCTGAGCTAGAGGGAGTTCTTTTGGACTATAACTGCAACTCTTTCTGGATCTCCTGTCTGCTACCCTACCATGCAGATTTTGGACACATCAAGCTCCCATAATTATGTGTGCCAACAGCCGATTCCTTTAAATCCCTCTCTCTCTTTCTCTCTGTATACACACACACACACACCGCCCCACACACACAAACACACAGACATATCCTGTTGGTTCTATTTCCCTGGATAACCCTAATAAAATATACATAAGTTTATTATAAATTTTACTGCTATAAAATCACATAGCACCCAATTTAAAAATAATAAATATATAAAACCCTTTATTGCAAATTCCTTATAACCAATTGATTCTTACATGCTTTCTTGTTTTTTGACAAACTGTTCTATCCATAGCTAATGGATGGTTGCAATTTAACAATGATTTGACAAATGGAGTTGTATTTCAATCTGCTCTTTTCCTAGTAAACATATTGTCATAAAATCTGATATGTGAACTTGTGAAATACACTATTCATATTATAAAATTCTATTACTAACAATTGTATCACAACATCAAACAATGAATAAGTCTTTTGTTATTATTTGATTTAGCAAAGAAGCCTCTCACAGCATTGTGAATAAGTTTATTTCTACACAAATGAGAGTTGATATTTTAGTTTACATTAAAAAGTAAGGGAAAAGTGGCAGAACAAAAATGAATTTTAGAACTTCATTTAATTTCTTTACTGAATTGAATAAGAATTTTAGAATACTGGAAGAACATTTCATTGGTTTTTGTGTTAGTCTCAATGTAACACACATATGATACACTTTTAAGTTTAAATTATTAACATTTTTCACCATTTTCTTTAGAGAATAAGTTGGTGAACTTTGTGTTTAAATGACTATTTGGTAACAATTTTAGCCTTTTGGACCATGTAGTCTCTGAGTCATAACTAATGAATTCTGCCATTGTAGCTCAAAAGTAGCCATGGACAATATGGAAGTAAATGAGCATGGCTATGTTGCAAAAAAATCTTTATTTACAAAAGAAGATGGCAGGCCAATTTTGGCTCTAGGGTTATATTTTCCTAATCCCTAATCTAGAAATCAACAATCTAATAAATCAAGCCTTTATTTATAGTGTTTGCTGATTTCATAGTATAAACATTTCTATCATGGTCAATTTCAAGCCTCCAATATAATGTCACTGAACCTGGAGTTGGGAAGAGAGATGCAGTAGCACACTATTGTATAATATTTCCACTGTACAGATACAATACATATAAATAATCTCAACAGATCATAGTAGAATGTAGTAAAATAATTAAGAACTGCTGAATTCTGATCATTTATTTCCTTTGTTTTTAATATAATTTAATTGTTAGCATATGTAATTAATGTTTTATAATTTTTTTATTTTTAATTATTATGAGTACATAATAGTTGTGTATCTTTATAGGGTAAATGTGATGTTTTGATACAGGCATATAATGTGAATCAAATATTGCCTGTGTTAAAAAACTGGCTTGTAAAATAACTAAAAATTAGCTCTTATAAGCAAGTACAAACTGGCTTTAACACCCCACTAGCCAGGGTCCAGAAGGAACTTAGCAGCTAGGTCAAGGCCATGGAACTGCTCCAGGAATAGCTATTGAGTAGAAACTTAGATATAAAGAAAATTAGGAGGAACACTCAGATAACAATAACAATGAAGGGATAGTATTTTACTTAGGCAAAACTACTTTCAAAGTTGTATACTGATTTGCAAGGCACACTCTGTACCAAATGCCTAATAATTTCAATTTAGCAACATTCTGGATTGGAAAGGTTTTTCTGGATTGACTGGAAAATATAATTATCATTTATAACACCATTTCTATGAGAAAAATAAATCTCAGGTTTCGAGCATCAACTTAAAAAGGATCTTTTTAGAACACTGCATTCATAATTTGTAGATTGCCTGTACATATACAAGGACAAAGTCACTTTTGCATGCATACATTGTATTTTGCCAAAATAGAATTAAATCTAATTTATATTAATGATTTTATCAAGTGTTTAATTTAGTAATCATAATTTTTTTATTGCAAAACGGTAACAACCAATCACGTGTGCCTTACCCTATAGGTCTTCTCTTTGTGAACCACCTGCATCATGACTGTGTGTCTTTTGTTACATATCAACTTTAAAAATCTTAGCATCTCTCTAATAACATGCACTAAAGATACCATAAAATGATGCACATATTGATTCCCTTTGAAAGACAAGGAATTTGACTTAGTAGATATGAGTTCCTGCTGAGGACAGTGAAATGGATGAGATGTTGTACCATGTCTCATTCTGAGACCAATTGTTCTTACATGTGGCCTTAAGCTCACAATAGCTGCTGAGAGAAACTGAATGATAATGTGCATTGACTTAATAAATAATCACATTTTCACATACATAAACTCTAGCCTTATATGTGCAATAATTTGATGAAATGTGATAAAAATGAAATGACCTTCATTTTTATAGTTAATATGCTTTATTTGCCATGCAGAAAGCACTGTACATCACTAAAACCCATTTCTCATCATTTCCAGCAAATCTATTTAAACATATGCCATTCCAAGCCTCAGGAATCTTGGGAAAGGCTGTCAAACTATATTTTTATTCATACCATAAAATAGCATGACTCAGAATGAATGGTAGATTCACAAAACGATAAATTTTTATATCTGAATGTATATCATAATACCTCACAATCAGGTTAACCCCCCTCATTTTATAGATATAGAAAACAAAGGCCCAGAATATGTTAAATGACATGGTCAATTTGGCGAGACCCTTGTTTGATTAGAAAAATATTTTTTTATATTTTTTTTGTTTTGGAGGGAAAGGAGTTGGTTGGTTTATTTTTAAAAATAAAGAAATTATTTTAAAAGATAGTAGTACATGTTTTTAAATTTAAAACCAATTTGACTTTCCCCCCATGCACTAATTCATGTAGAGCAAATGATTATGTAATAAAAAATTGAGTTCTTGATGAGAAGACAAGCTTGTCATAAATTGTCATAAATCTGAACAAAACAGATAGTAATCTTATCTACATACAAACTACCCCATAAGATGACGTATGATGTTTTCTTATGACATGTCTTTAATGTGGTAGGAGACAAAGCATAAATATGTAACTTCCAAATAACTATCAATAAATTTTTCAGAATAATCTTTTAATGAGGGTTTCGTTAAATAGTGAGAAGAGTTAAATTGTATACCATTTTCCAGAGTAAATATTCTAAATGCAATCACTATTAACATGATCATCCTAATAACTTTTTACTTTCATCTAAAGACGCTCGCACAATTTTTAAGAACAGTGTTCTTTATAAGAAAGTCTATATAATTGAGCAAAATATAGTTTTGCGATTGCTCATGTACTTGGTCCAATGAAAATCAAGAACAAAATTATTACTGATTATATGATATAGAGAAGTGCTTCTCAAACTTTAAGTATTAGGGAATCTTGTGAAAATGCAAATTTTGAATTACAAGTTTGGGATGTGGCCCAAGCTTCTGTGCAGGCATACCTCAGAGATATTGCGGGTTTGGTTTCAGAGCACCTCAATAAAGTGAATATTGCAATAAACTGAGTCACACAAATTTTGGGGTTTCCCAGTGAATATAAATGGATAGTAGTCTATTAAGTGTGCTATAGGATTATGTCTTAAAAATGTACATACCTCAATTTTACAAAATACTTTATTGCTAAAAAATGCTAACAATCATCAGAGCCTACACCAAGTCCGAAGCTTTTTGCTAGTGGAGGTTCTTGCCTTGATGTTGATGACTGCTAATTGATTAGGATGGTGGTTGCTGAAGGTTGTGTGGCTACAGCAATTTCTTAAAATAAGACAACAATGAAGTTTGCCCCATCAATTGACATTTTCTTTCACAAAAGATTTTTCTGCAGCATGTGATGCTGTTTACTACCACTTTATTAATACCCACAGTAGAACTTATTTCAAAATTGGAGTCAGTCCTCTCTAACCCTGGTGCTGCTCTACCAACCAAGTTTATGGGATATTCTAAATCCTTTGTTGTCATTTCAATAGTGTTCACAGTATCTTCATCAGGCATACATTCCATTTCCAGATACCACTTCTTTGCTCATCCATAAGAAGCAACTTTTCATCTGTTCAAGTTTTATTATGAGGTTGCAGCAATTCAGTCACATCTTCAGAATCTACTTGTAATTCTAGTTCTCTTGCTATATTTACCACATCTGCAGTTACTTCCTCTACTGAAGTTTTGAAGTCCTCAAAGTCATCCTGGAGGGTTGGAATCAACTTCTACCAAACTTCTGTTCATGTTGATATTTTCACATCATTTCATGAATCACAAATGTTCTTAATGGCATCTAGAATGTTAAATCCTTTATGGGAGTTTTCAATTTACCTTGCCAAGATCCATCAGAGGAATCACTGTCTATGGCAGCTATATAGCCTTATGAAATGTATTTCCTAAATAATAAGACTTGAAAGACAAAATTACTCCCTGATTTACGGTCTGCAGAATGCAAATATATTAGCTGGCACGAAAACAACATTAATCTCTTTGTACATCCCTGTCAGAGCTTGGGTGACTAAGTGTATTATTAATGGGCAGTAATATTTTTAAAGTAATCTTTTCTTCTGAGCAGTAGTTCTCAACAGTAGGCTTAAAATATTTAGTAAACTATGCTATAATCATATGTGCTGTCATCCATGTTTTGTTGCGCCATTTATAGAGCACAGGCAAAGTAGATTTAGCATAATTCTTAAAGGCCCTAGGATTTTTGGAATGGTCAATGAGCAATGGCTTCAACTTAAAGTCACCAGCTGCATTAGCTCTTGACAAGAGAGTCACCCTGCCCTTTGAAGATTCAAAGGCAGACACTGACTTCTCCTTTCTAGCTATGAAAGTCCTTCATGGCATCTTCTTCCAGTAGAGGACTGTCTTGTCTCCATTGAAAATCTATTGTTTAGTGTAGCTATCTTCATCAATTATCTTAGCTAGATCTTCCGGATAACTAGTTGCAGCTTCTACATCAGCATTTGCTGCTTCTCCTTGCACTTTTGTGTTATGGAGACAGTTTTTTTCTTAAATTTCATGAACCAACCTCTGCTAACTTCAAACTTTCCTTCTGTAGCTTCATCACCCCTCTAAGCCTTCATAGAATTGAAGAGAGTTAGGTCTTTGCTCTGGATTTGACTTTGGCTCAAGGGAATGTTGTGGTTGGTTTAATCTTCTATCCAGACCACTAAAACTTTCTGTATATCAGCAATAAGGCTGTTTTGCTTTCTTATTACTAATGTGTTCATTAAAGTTGCATTTTTAATTTTTTTCAAGATGTGGGTATTTTTGCATTCACAACTTGGCTAACTGGTGCAAGAGGGACTTGCAGCCTATGTTGGTTTTTGACACTGCCTTCCTCACTGAGCTTAATTACTGCCACTTTTGATTGCCAGTTTTCAATGTGTGATTCTTCTTTTCACTTGAACACTTAGAGGCCTTTGTAAGGTTATTAATTGCCCTAATTTCAGTACTATCATGTCTCAGGAAATAGGGAGGCCTGAGGAGAGGGAGAAACATGGGGAACAGCAAGTTGGTGAAGCAGTCAGAACACACACAATATTTATCGATTAAGTTTGCTATCTTAAATGGGTGTGGTTCATGGTGCCCCCAAACAATTACAATGTTACCATTAAAAATTAATGATCACAAATCACCATAACAGGTATAATAATAAACTTTAAAATATTGCAAGAATTATCAAAATGTGACACAGAGGCACAAAGTGAGCACATGCTATTGGAAAAATGGCACCGATAGACTTTCTCCATGCAGGGGGTAGACCATATTTTGAGTAGCAAAATCATTCTTTTATAGTCTTTTTTATACTTCTGGAGCCTTTTAAGAAGGCCAGGGTAGGAAGCCATAATGTCATTTGAAATACTTTATTTGGCTTAATTTGCATGTTATTTGCATATCCACAGTATTTTTACATATTTAAAAATTATTTAACGTATTAGCTTTATTGTTTCCATGCAGACCCAAATCATGGCCAAGAATTAATGTGGTGGACTGACTTAACAGTTCAAGATCATATGGTAGAAGGGTTGCTCCCCTACTTGCCCATCTTTTCCTTGAATGATGAAATTATTTAGAAAGTAAGAATATCAACTTACTTTTTCCCATCCACTGTACGATTACACATCATAAAACCAGCTGAAGTCTTGTATAATCACACATCCTCTGATGCTGAGGTTTCTACATAACTGTTCACATGAGAACTTGCTGATGCCCTTTCTAAATGTAGTACCCAGTGGCTCAGAGACAGCTATGTTTATTATATTTAGTTATTCCTAAGCCGTGTGACTATTTTTTAATTGAAGTGCTATGACATATTACAAAAGCTGTGAGAAAAGCATTGTATTTATAATGTGTGAGGACTTGATACTTAAAGTAATAAATTCATCTTAACAGGTTCCTGCCTTTGAAGAAGGAAGTTTATAGCACATCAGCTAATATACAAACGCCCACACCATTTTAAGATTACAGCCCAGCTATTCATATTAGGTGTTTGATGACATGATTGTTCTTAATGCTAACCAACTATATTAAGAACAAAGTCAGGAAGCATCTGTAAAGGTAGCTGAGAGCCAGCATTCTAATCCCAAAGATGGCAATAAATGAATCCCTTGTGTCCTCTCTCAAGCAGACATTCTTTCACTTAGACAACACTACAGTTTGGCAGACATAATTTATGGAAGCAAACACTTTAGAGTCAAGAGGACTAAACTCATTGTACTGAAAGAACATGACAAACATAGGATTTTGTTTCTATTTATGAACTTTTTGATCCAATACAAGGTAAATTATCATATCATTTGATTCCTTCTTAATGCCATTCAAGACAAGAAAAATGTCACCATCTTGATGTGTTTTACAAACTTGAGAAGTGTTTAAATGATGAAAAATAACAAAGGCACATCTTTTTTTCTGATAATATATCACACAAGAATTACTATTGGCAGAAAGTGTTGCCCTACCCTCCTGCTCTCCAAATGTATAAGGTTCTTTTTATAAAATAGCTTTAGGGTGTGTATGAACCTAAATAAAAATGGCATTACAAAGGATTCTCCACATAAATGCAGAAAAGCACTTGAAATGTGTTTGAAAAATAACTGCTCTATTATATAGTTGTAAATAACTTGCTGATCTTAGTAAAAAAGTGCTATATGACAGGCTTTGTGTGTTTTGGTTAAAATACTTAAATCTTCTAAATATAAAATAGAAGGAGATCCATGACTCAGAAATTCCAGTTCTTGGAATTTACCTAGAGAATCACTTGTCAAATGAGAGCATTTAAATATATTTCATTACAGTGTTGTTTATTATAATATAAACATGAAAATCACTTACATGTCCATTCATGTTAATGAATGCAATGGAATACTATGCAGCAGTTAAATAGGAAGCTAAAAAGTAAAAAAGGACCTCTTGCAAATATTATTAGTGAGTGATAAAAAAAAAATAGAAGTACCCCCATAATATGCTGAATTAACAAACAATAGAAAGATTTTCACAATATGGCACACTTTTCTGTAAACACACACATTACTATTTTTTATTTTTACATGTATTAATGCCTTCTTCATACTGATGGCACATACATAAAACTGATAATGGTGGTTTCTTATGAGACAGGCTTGTACATATGGCACTTGAGTCAAATCTAAATGAACCTATGAGATAGTAAATGAGGTAATTAAGAATTTGAATCTGGAACCTTAGTTTCCTCATGTGTAAGATGGGAGTAATAATAGTACCTCCTTTAGAAAGTTGTTTAGAGGATTACATCAGTTACTATATTTTACTAAACCTAAGATGTCATCAATTTTAAGATGCACTATGACGACACTCTGTCAATTTCAGAGATGTCAAATGGGAAAAGATGCGCTTCCTAAATGGAAGAATACTTCAGACGTGAAGCACTTACCAGAAGCACTTAATATATGTTGCTTCTCATTATATCATGAAATCTTCGTTTTATTGCTGTTATAATTAAAATTAATAATATATCAATGCATAAAATAAGAAAAGAGAGATAACAGACTTATTGAGTCCATCTGTAACTTCAAAAGTATATTTACTGTGGGAAACTATGAAACAGGCTCTGTTTCCATTAGATATTTCCACAATCAGGTACACTGATGTCTCAGCTCTAAAAATAAGTCAGCATTGGTGCAGTTAATTTTCTCAGCTTTTATCCATCCCAAATCCCAATTCTATAGCATCTGACACGGCAGCTCATGCATTCCATTACAGGCCCCTTAAGAAAATCAGCTTTATTAACTAAGTACTAAAAATAGTTTATAATACAGAGCAAACAAGAACTGTTACACAGTACAGCTGTGTTTTTCTTGAACCATTTCAGAGGCTCTCCAGAATCAATTATCACTAGTAGTCTATTCTGCCTTATAAGTTCTATGGAAAGGTCAGGTTAAATTAATTAACTTTAAATAACTACCAAAGTCTGTGTGACACCACTGTCATCCTTCTAATCTAACACGTTTCTGGGAATGTGCATGCTCTGTAGAATCACAGACTCAGAGAATGGGTCATATATTGAGGGCATCTGCTCTTGAATTGATTTCCTTAGTGGATCAAAATTCCGGGCCACTGTGCTTTTGAGACTCTACTTCAGGCTATAGTGGATGTTTAGGTACAGTGTTTGCTGGCTTGATGATCAGTTTCATACAGAGTCAAAGCAGGGTCGTTATTAAAATACCTATTCTTATGTAAACAGAAAGAGCATCCAAAATGACTTTGTTTATCAAATGTGAATGCTCTGGTATTTCACATGGTAAGCCTTGCCTTCTTGCTGTACGGGTCACTTAGGGCAGGAGAATAAACCTGATCTCATGGTACTTAAAACCCTCCAGGAGTTCACAGTCATGGGGTTTTTACTGCAAATGCAAATGGATCATAGAAATTAAACTGAGCTTTAATTGTGTTAACAGTTGCTCTTAATCCTTCCTTGGAATGGGGAAAGTGTGGAAAGAAATGCTTCTCTGGTTAATGGGCGGAGGCATAATGTAAACAATGATTCTTCGGAAGATTAGTGATCCTAAAGAAAGCAATTAGAGAAAGAAAGAACATTTAGACAGAAGCTAATGCTTAGTAGCTTGCAGCAGGGAAAAGCTGTGCAGAATTTTATTTCCACATTAGATGGAATCCTTTCAAATCTTTGGTACTACAAAACAGGAAAATTGAGTTTTGGATAATTCCAAATGATAAAAAAAAATTATAAAATAAGATAAAACTTGTCCTAACTTCCGTGCTATTTTATACCTGTGAATTCATTGTGGGAAAGCTATTTTGTTCTTCATATATGCCCAACACTGAGCACAAGGCCTAAGATATAATAGGAACTCAATAAATGTAATTAATATCAGTCAGTTGATTGAAGCAATAAATGAATGATTGAGAAAGTAAGCCAGCCTTTAGAGTAATTCCCACTAGAAAGAATAAATATATATATATTACTTTTTCATTTTCTTGAAAACAAATGCTTGATTAATTTGTATTAATAGATAAAACTTAGGTAACCAATGGCTCTTTAGTGATCTCAAAATAATCCCAAAATTATTTTGTCTATCTTATTTTGGGCAGGCTAATGCAGACAATCATTCTGAGGTACCCCTCATATAGAAATAATAGGAAAGAGAGGAACCATCTACCAGATTTGGATAAAAAGTTCTACCACTTACAAGATGTGTGTTTTAATAAATCACAAACATTTTCTAGCCCTCAGATTTTGGGGTTTTTTTACATTTATAAGAAGCAAACAATATCTATTCTTGATATCACAGCATAAATTCAATGCTATATTATGTGTGAAAATGCTTTGAAAGATTATAAAGCACTACTTCTTAAACCATCTCTGATGATGAAGTACTAGCTGTTTTGCTTGGTTTTAAATTTCTCATCCATTGAGAACTGATATGTTTAAATCTCTACATGTCAATTTCAGTCCTTATCTTCTCGGAGGGCTGTAGAAAACTGTTTGCTTACCAGCCTGGGTGTGTCAGATCTACTCTTTGAGTAGTGCAGCCATAAGGGCTGTACAAATGGAGCTGGAATGATGATGATGACGATGACAATGACAACAACAGTGACACTGCTGCTACTACTTGGAGTGGGCCCACAGTTGGATATCAAAGACTGGCCTGGATTAAAGCCAGTTGAGGGGGAAGTGAGAGTACACTGCACACACGAGAGAGCTGGAGCAAAGGAGAGATGAGAATCAAATGGCAGCATCAAGACCATTTTGCACTGGAGTGAATCAGATATCTTTAGAGAATAAGACCAGAGAGAGAATGAAGTCTTGAAGGACATAGTGCATCCTCTGTAGAAAGCAGTCTATAGGTTTCACCAAAAAAATAAAAAATAGAACTACCATATGATCCAGCAATCCTACTTCTGGATATTTACTCCCCAAAGTTTAAATCAGGATGAAGAAATATTTGCATACTCATGTTCATTGAAGCATTATTTATAGCAACCAAGAGGTGGAGTGGAAACAACCTAAATGTCCGTGGAAAGATGAATGGACAAAGAAAATCTGGCATACACATATGATGGAGTATTATTCAGCCATAAGAAGAAGGAAATCCTGCAATCTGCAACAACAGGGATGCACCCAGAGGACATCATGCTAAGTGAAATAAAGCAGTCACAAAAGGACAACTACTGCATGATTCCACTTTTATAGGTTTTCTAAAGTGGTCGAACTCATCAAAGCAGAAAGTAAAATGGTGATTGCCGGGTGCTAAGGGTAGAGGGGAATGGGAACTTGCTGTTCAACGGGTATAAAATTTCATTCATGGAAGATGAAAAAGTTCTAGAGATCTGCTGTATAACATAGTGCTTATCGTTACGTACACTTAAAATTTTAAGAGCATAGATCTTGGTTGGTGTTTTATACCACAATAAAAAAGAAAATATATTAGTAAGTAAGAAGTAGCCATGCAGGGAGCAGTATGGTGTATTACATGTGAGAACAGGCAAACAGCTGAGAATGTATCACAGCTATGCCGTTTACTAGCTGTGTGCCTTTGGATAATTCATTTCAAATTTATAAGGTTAATTTATCTGTAAACTAACTTTAAAAATATATATTTCATGGGGTTGCTGTGATACTGAGTGCTATGATGTAGGATACATAAAATATATACACTATATGTTAATCATTGTATGCTGCACGAACACATATATACACTTATATATCTATGTCCATATATCTAATCCATAGTATTATCTTCCTATCATCTAGCTATCTTCTCGTAATATATGTCCTCTATCATTCAAAAATATATAAAGTTTATCAAATTCATTTGATACAAGTGAAGATAAATTTAAAAGGGAGAATTAGGCTAAAATTGTGTGGTGCACATACCTTGATTTGACCTGGGTATGTGCTTTCTTTTTACATAAATAAACTGGCATGAAATAGTGTTAACAGTTGTGTCATCCTGTCTTGGATGCACACTTAAGCCACTGAACTGTAATGTAAGTTAAAACTGCTTTTGTGAGCACTCTCTGTTATTAATACTGACATCATCAGGTATATACCCTTAATACTCCAAATTATATGTATCCA
The DNA here is from genome assembly GCA_008086735.1 of Cheirogaleus medius. Taxonomy (NCBI): domain Eukaryota; kingdom Metazoa; phylum Chordata; class Mammalia; order Primates; family Cheirogaleidae; genus Cheirogaleus; species Cheirogaleus medius. The sequence goes on along the minus strand of VBSM01001681.1, from coordinate 11,967,904 downwards.
ATTACATGTTTAGAAAAAGTGTGTTATCAAGGCAGTATAGTAATGACTGTGAAATTTGCTGAAGACATATTGTTATTTTTTTTTATTCTCCTGTCCCTTCAGAAGTTTAGGTTTGCATACTCAGCAAACTCTATTTCTCTCAGGCTATTTTGCCACACTGTGAATAGCAACCGTTTAATTATGGTCTCCGAATCTGAATAGTAAGACTTCACTGAGGCATGGTAATCATTTAAGTGTACAAAGATGGCATATTAAACCATCTAATTTGAAGACTTCTAGATTATGTTCTGTACTTTTTAAACTCCTGCCACTAAAAGTGTTTTGTTATTACATAATATTGGGGGTTCACGATGTCCCCAATAAAGATAGGGTCCCCTGGCAGACTGTGTTGTAAAAGATAAAAGAAACAAAGACACAGACACAGAAATAATAGTTAAGAAAGCGGGGAGGTCAGGGGACCACCAGCACTCCGGTGCTAAGGTGGCAGTGACTGAACCTCAGCACTTGCTTTTTATTCTCTTTGCCATGTTGCAAAATACAATGATCTTGTGAAAAAATCATGGGATACAATGATCAAAAGTTTTGGGACTCCCTAAAAAATCACAAAGTGTTCTAGCTAATTTCCTTCTCCTTTCTAGAAGTGAAAAACACATAATTCTTCAGTAGGTGCAATCCTTTTGATCAAGGTAAACTGATTTATCCCATGCTCAAGCTATGTACATGGATATCAATCTTTAATGTCAGTAGCTGCAACACATTTGATCAAGAAACAAGGAAACTACATGCTTCCCACTGGGAGACTGGTTTTACATTAACTAAGGCATTGTTGAGAGAAAGGGAGAGAAGGAACTTGGCCCAGGGTTCAAACACTATGGAAGCCTTGAGACCCTTCTCCTGGGCTGACATATTGCAATCTACCTCTACAGCCAGGAGAAGTTTTCATGTGAGGCTGTCTGCGGCTTTTCAGCATGAGACCCCTTAGGCTCTGAGGTTGGAGCATGCTTTGCTGTACTCCCAGA
>VBSM01001681.1:11934678-11966785 GCA_008086735.1 Cheirogaleus medius | reverse complement strand
TATTATTCTGTTCTTATTATGTGTATATTTATGTATTTTAACTTATAAATGATCTTCACTAATACAACATACAAAAAACACCTACAAATGAAGACATTAAACAGGATGATATAAAATATAAAACATTTTTAAATGCATGTTTGATTTATTAGTTATGAGAGAAAATCTTTTATCAAAAATGATTGTCAACCATAATTATGTAGTAATTTCAAAGTCTATTTCTAAATTCAGTTTTCTTAAAGAAAAATACATGGTTCAAAATGCTATCTTAATGAAATTAAATCTTTCAAAAAGATGCATAGATCCAATAGGAAATGCAACTATTTACTGTATTACTAAATTGTGATACACGTTCATTCCTTTACATATTGATTTGTTCAACAATTATTTACTGAGTACCTTCTACATGCCAGGCACTGTTTAAAACTATGGGGATAGAGCAATGAATACAACAAAGTTACTGCCTTCAAGGAGCTTACACTTTGGTGCATTGAGCAGACAATAAACACGTGTTTACATTTTCAGTAATATTTCCGGCAGTAAGTGATAAGTGCTATAGCGAAAAGCTACGCAGTGTTTAAAAGGTAAGTGGTGCCAGAGTGGTGAGGTGTGGTGAGGGTGTGATGATTAAAGATCTTCACTCTGACAAGGTGACATTGGAGAATACATCTGAAGAAAGTGAGAGAGAGAGAATTATAAATCCAGTGGGGAAGAAAGTTCTAGGTGGAAGGAGCAGTATGTGCAAAGGACCTGGCACATGAGCATGGCCAAGAGTTTGAAGATTAGAGATGACCCAGGATTGCTAGAATAAAGCAAGCAAGAGAATTTTCCTGAGAGATGAGGTAACGGAGTTGGGGATGCAGGCAGATTACCTGAGGTCCTGAAAGCAGCAGTTACCCTGCTTGTGAGAACAAGCCATGGCTTTTCAGCAGACAAGTGACATGATCCATTTTACACTTAAAAATATCCTTTTGTCTACTCTTTAGAGAATAAATAAGGATGGTAAGAGCACAGCCAGAAAGACCTGTTAGGACGTGAGAGATGTGGCTTAGGCAAGAGTGGTGATGATGGAGAAATAAGATCTGGTCAGATTCTGAATGTAAAATGCAAAATAAAAGACATAAGGATTACTACAAGTAGTAGTGTACCGGAAAATGCTAACAGTCAGCTCACAGGGGGAAAGCGTGATATATAGACATAGATATAAATATAGATATAGATATCATAATGTATATATAATTCTGATGCATGCTAAGCTTTAATAACTATGGCATGGCATTTGAACAAGAGGTTTATGTGGTTGATAATGCCCTAGAGATTAAGACACCATAGAACAAGACATTGATTATAAATACAAACCTCACATTACAAATTTTAAAGTCAGAGATCAGATTTATAATAAAACTGCTTCTTACATGAATTGCACTTATGCACTTGCTATAACTAGTGCCAAAGATTTATTTGTTCTACGATAGTTCAAATGAGCCGTGCTGGGTAGGTGGGTATCCATATCTTGAATTAAGTCCTACTGTTAGCATGATGAAACTAAAGCTAGGGCTTGCCCTGCACTTCATGGCTAACATCTAAATTAAATGATATGTAGGGGAGCAATTGCTCAGTCTCTGTATATCCTGCCTTGAATGCCTGAACGATTTAAATTATAGATGATCAAAAGTGGTTAAAACTGTCCAACCATGCTTGTTGACAATTGTGATATTGGTCATGAAGAACATAAACTTTTTGTGTGGGAAAAATAATTTCTGAAATATTTAGCTATCTACCACTGAAATTTTACTTGAATCTGCAGCTATAATTTTTTTAGTGTATATTTTTGGAATGACTGTTCAAACCTAACAATAGGAATGTTTATATTATATATTTAGGAGAGTTGTTCAATTTTTAAAAATTCTACAGAGGATATAAAAATATAGTATCTTTTTTGTATTTTATCACCATTACTTATAAAACCTCATTTTACCAAATCTGAGCTTATCAGGTTTTCATTTAATTTAAAGAAATATTTGCCCTATCGCTAATTTGCAATTCTATATTAAGATATCCACACCTATCTTAATGAACTGCTTTTAATACTACCTTGGCAAGAAGCTTATTTAAATGCTATCTTAGATTGGCTCCAGGCTTAATTATCTGTCTTATGATACAAGATTCTAATCTATACTCAAAAGAGGTGGCGTTAACAAATTACTGTAATGCATAAAATATTTTATTTTTCTTCTCATATAGCAGTAAAAGCTAACTATACTATGCTATATTTTCACTAAGAGTGCATCTAACTGCATCACTTAGAACATGTAATACTTTTAAGCCTGCATTTAGCTTGTCAATTATTCATTATTGATCTCTTAGAATATAGTTTAATGGTGCTTATTCAACTTAGTGGATTTTGTAGACCTTCTGCTCTCAGCAGCATTTATTCAAGCCCGACTGTGTCAAGGTCACTCTCCAAATGCAATATCTATTTCCACTTTAGGAAAGATGCCTTCGTTGGAGCTGGGGGACGATATGTTGTGATAGTTTCTATGGGACATTATAATTAATAATAAATATAATACCATAAGACAGATTTTGATAACTATGTGTTAGGGAGTTTGGTAATAGGATACCTGCATCTGTCTCTGTAGAGGATTTTGAGTCCCATCCTAATGTACTATTTGACATTGTACTTTTGCCACGTCAAAATATACGAGCCCATTAGCACTGCAAAGATAGTCTGTAAATGAAACAAGAAAGTGATCTCTTTCTGTTGGCTTAATCTATGAGCTAATGAGTTTGTATAATGTTTTTTCTGGGTCCCTCAAAACATTGTTATGCAGCACACAACTTTTGTAGGAGGGAAAACAGGCACTTTATATTTTAAAAAAATAATAAACTCCAAGTGAAATAGAGACAAAATGAATGTTGTTTTTTTCCATAATTTCCGCCAGCTGATGTTGCAGCATTATAATGTTCTATATTTTAGGCAATCTATAGAATATGAGAGAGCATAAAATTTCACCTCTGAAAATAGGGTCTAATTCAGGAAGGCACAATTTGCCTCAAGTGTCCATGTAACAGATGGATAACATGTCCACAATGCAAAAAGAATGCAGTCAAAGAAAGTATTACTGCCATTAAGAATACTGTGCTCTATTCAGGTAAAAACATACTATCTTGTAGTAACCTATTTACATGCTAGAAAAGAGTTTTTATGTTCCATCTGATTTTCATGTGTGAAATAATATGCTTTACCTTGCCATGACACTTTCAAATATATATTTTAAATAAATGGCAGTATTTTAAAAACTACTTAAATAGTAAAAAATGAGCAATAGGTTTACCAAGCAATCCCTGGAAAGGGAAACATGGTGCATTTAAAAGAAATGGTAAGAAGAAGAAAAATGAAGAGGAGAAGAAATAAGGAACAAGTATATTATTAATATACTGAAGTGACAACAACATACTGAAGACATTTTTTTAAAGGAGCATGAAAAATTAGTCTGTGTACCACAGGATTCTAATGTCCAATAAAAGTATTGTTGCTACTATTCCATTTCTATTAGTATTTGTTTTTCCTGTGTTGAATCCTATGTGACACAGAACAGATATGTCCCAAAGTGGCTTTTGTCCCAATAATTATTTACTAAAAGACATAACTGTCCTCATCTGTTGACAATTACCATAAAAGCCATCATCTCATGCATTATAAATTCCTACCATAAGAATTCTAAGATTTTTATGTTAACTGTACATATTTTGACATAATTTTATTACAATGTTAAGACTTAAACATCTTTGATCCCATTGATTTTTGAGTAACAGGTATATCATTTTTACCTATTTTTTTCTTTATTGTAAATCAAGTAAGACACATAATAATAAATTATGACATTATTGTGTAAACACAAACTTTTTAGTCCTATATATTGGTCCTTCCATAGGAAGTGAGTCTTCACAGGCTAATTATATTTTACAGTGTTCTTGCTTACTTTTAATTCCCTTGATTCCTATCTTGAATGGTTTATAGAATACTTTTGAAATTAGCTCCTTGGAATTTACTTTCAGTTGTTTGAAGAGTGTATCCATGTTTTGCCTACTTAATAATATCTTAAGCTATAGAAGGAGGAAGTCTAATCTTTTTCTACTTTTGTATTCTGCCAGTAGCCTAATAAAATTCTGGGCAAAAAGTAGACATTCAGTTGGTGATTGTTAATTAAACAAAATTGAATTCTATTGGAAAGTGATCTATTGCTTCCCTGGACTCCTAAATATTTAGTCTCTATCTTTCCTAAGTCAATGTGTATTACATACAGTAGTTTTTATACATGGCATTTCCCTACTCAGACTCTAATTTTTCTAAAAAAAATCATACTATATTCCGTATTCCAGAATAACACCCAGCATTTTACCTTGAACATAATATGCATTTAGTTACTGTTAGATGAATTAATAAACAAATATAGCAGGTCAGCATTTTACAGCTATATTTGATAATGATATACGTACATTCACACATGTTTAATTGCTGTGTAATAACTTCACTGTGTCCAGCAGTTGAAACCAAGAATTGTACCACAAAATCTCAGCCTACAAGCACATTAAAATGCTGGGTCCAATAATAATATAAAAATATTTGTCTCTGAACAGATGACCAGAAAGAAAACTGGAGGAAGGTGTTCCTTATTAAGGATAATGTTTGTCAAGGAGATGCCTCATTTGATCCTAGTAAAATCATAATCAGAAGTGGGAAGGTGAATGTTGAAACAAGTGTTTGTAGTAGAAATGAGATCCTTCCTTGGAGAAGCTATCTACTCACTTTCTACTATTATTTCTTCATCTATAAAGGTGTAGGATTAGGCTGGGCATGGTGGCTCATACCTGTAATCCTAGCATTTTACTTTGAGAGGCTGAGGTAGGAGGATCACTTGAGACCAGGAGTTTGAGATCAGCCTGAGTGACATAGTGAGATCTACAAAAAAATTTTAAAAAATTAGCTGTGTGTGGTTGTGTGTGCCTGTAGTCATAGTTACTCAGAGGCTGAGGCAGGAGAATTGTGTGAGTCCAGGAATTTGAGATTACAGTGATCTATGATTGTGCCACTGCACTTCAGCCTGAGCAACGCTCTTTTTGTTTTCTTCTTTTTTTACCCAAAAGTCACTATGTAAACTGATAGGCAACACTCTTAATAAAAACAACAAAAAAAGGATGATCATGAGCAGGGGTCTTAAAAATATGGTCTGAGGGACAAAATTTGCCTCCTTCCTGTTTTATAAATAAATTTCTAGTAGTACACAGCTATGCTCATTTGAATATGGGTTGTCTATAGATGCTTTCACTACAACAGCAGAGTTAGGAATTTACAACAGACACTGCACTGTATTATATGTAAGCTTAAAATACTCTGGCTCTACAGAAAGAGCTTGCCAACTGCTGTTCATGAGAATCAAAAGAAAACATGTACATTTTTTAACATAGAGAGTAGCAAATAGTAAATCTTCATACACATATTTTAGTTACTACTACTACTGGAGGCCAGTTTTGTGCTAGATTCAGTTTATTGTTTAGGGCTATCCCGTTCAAGATGGTGGCCACTAGCCACATTCGATTATTTAAATTTAAATCTAAATCACAGGCAAATGAAATCTAAGTTTCTGAGGTGCAATAGTACATTTTAAGTGTTCAAAAGTCACATGTGGCTCATGCCGCTGTGTTGGGCACAGCAGATAAAGAACATTTCTATCATCTTAGAAAATTCTGTTGAACAGCTCTGATCTAAGGTGTCAATACTGACTAAAATGTCTGTTGAGGTGGTTTTTTTTTTCCCTACCAAAATATATTGCCCCTTAGTATTAAGTGAGACATTGAAAGGCAGTAATATAAGCCAATAAAATAGCAAATTATTTAAAATTAGACATCCAAATATATGTATTTCCAGTGGAACATTTATAAATGTTAAAAACTAGAAATTTAAATGTAAATAGAGGAACTACAAATAAAAAGATGTGATCAAGATTCAATCTTGATAGAGAGAGAGAGAGAGACAGACAGACAGACAGACATTGATTTTCATGATTATTGCAACCCTCATAGGTAGAGAGGAAGAAAGCATACTTTGGAACGCATACTCCTAAGGCAGCACTTCCCAAGCATTCTGACTGGTTCTCAACTTTGGCTGTACAATGGAATCACCTGGAGACACCTAGTGAGGTCTTGAGTCCCACACCTAGAGATTTTGATTTAATTGGTGCTATGGTCTGATTGTGTCCCTTAAAATTCATGTGTTCAAAAGTTAATTTCCAATGAAACAATGTCAGGAGGTGAGACCTGATGGGAAGTGTTTAGGTCATGAGGTAGCTCTCATGAATGGAGCAATGCTGATATAAAAAGGGCTTGCAGTAGGGTGTTTATTCTCTTCTGCTTTTCTGTGATGTGAGGACACAGTGTTCATTCCCCTTTTGCCCCTGCCTTCCTCCAAGCAGCAAGAAGGCCCTCACCAGACAACAGAGGCCAGTGCCTTGATCTTGGGCTTCCCAACCTCTAAAAGTACCTCCAGCCTCCAGATAATTTTCCTTACAGATTACCAAGTCTCTGGCGTCCTGTTACAGCCGCACAAACAGACTAAGACAATTGGTATGGGATACAGACTGAGCACTGGGATTTTTAACCACTTCGGTACCGTGCTCACTGGCTGTGAAACCTTGCCCACAGCCGGCACTCACAGTCCGCACGATAGTTTGTGCTGTGCATTGACAACGAATCCGTTTTGCTCTTGTGTGATGAGGAAAGCTTTAAAGCACTGAAACTTTATTTTACTTTACAGGCAGCTTTAGGAAAATAACTATAATAACTCCTACCAAGGATTTGTTAAAAGGTCACAGATTTGTAGTAACTTATTAGCTGAATGTACACACTGCAACTGCAGAGATAAAAGTAAAAGCTGTTGGCTATCCACTAAAGTAGACGCTCGGCTGTGCGCCTTCATATCACAGATGTCGGCTGAAGTCGATGCTCACGTTCCTCTGTGGCTGTCGACTATAGTTGACGCTGGTACCAAAGTGGTTAAAAGCTTCCTAGTTGATTCTAATAGATAGCAAAGTTTGAGAACCACTGATGTAGAATCCATGGGCCCCTCTTAAGCTGAAGTATGTATTCATATTTTAAATTCAATATCCAAATGTTCCTAATTATTGAACTTAATAAAATCATGGTAATAAATTTTGTAAATATTTGCTATAATGGGGGAAAAAGAGGCAAAATGGAACATCTAGTTACTGTTTGTGCCAAATGAAAACAAGGTACTCTATAGCAGTGGATCTCAAAGTGTGGTGCTAGAACCACCTAGGACTTGTTGGAAATGCAAATTCTTGAGTCTATCCCAGGCGTACTGAATCAGAAACTCTGAGGGCCTGAAACCCAGCAGTTTGTATTTTAACAATCCCTTACCCCAGTTGAGTCTGATATAAACTTAAGTTTTAGAACCATGGCCATAAATGCATAATGGTGCCCTTATAAAACGTGGGCAGTATATTTTAATACCTGATTTATAAAATCAAATAAAACTTTTTTCTACATGTCCTACTATTTGTTGAAACCACAATGTGTATATTTATACATACACATGCTAATGTTATAAACAGATAGACATTATTAAAGTATACCAGCATATTTATAAATTTATATGATAATATAATCAAGTATTGTTTCCTAAGCTAGTGTTTAATCACTTGCACAATGATGTAAATGTTGTGAGTGTCCTTTGCATTGTTACAGCATCTGTTAACATGAATGGGATAAATTATAGCTCTAAGCTTCAAATAAAATGTTTATATTTGTACTTAATCTTTTGGTTGCACTGAGGGAGTAAACAGTATACATTTGAATAAAGTGACTAGGTCAATTAGGTGATGCTCGAATTTCAGGTTTCCTGGTATTAAGCAAAATACTTTTAATGGGAATGAAATTCAGTCTGTGTAAATAAAAGCTCAAGTTCTTCCACAATGTAAGTTTCTCAAGCTGTAAGACCATCTGTAATAATTTCACAGTTTACCCAGCAGTGTTCAGCTTTCTACTTTCCCAAAGCAAGTTCTTGATAAAGACACACTGAATGATTTTTAAAGAATTATTTTGTAATAATCAAGAATGCACATTAATGACATTGTTAAAGAAGATCTGCAAGTTCTGCTTTAGTGAACCGATAGCAATGTTGGTGATTAACATATTGCATCCCCCTGGACCCATTCAAAATGCCTTAATAATAATAATATAGTTTTTAAGAAAGGTAAATTACTTTGTTAAGTTTTTTAACTAGGATTTTTTTTTCCTTCCATAGATGATGCAAAAGCAAATCTAAGTCAGACCTCTGTCTGATAAATCACAAATTCTAAACAAAACTAGCATGGAATGAGTTTTTGAGGTTGCACTATGTATTGATTCCATCTATTTATAAGTTTGTATAGCAGATGCATGATATTTCTTAAAGACTCCGGAAGCCCATAATGTGTAGCAAATGCTCTAATTACTTGTAGTTCTATTATAGCCTAATCTTATAAATAATGACTTAAAGAAAAACAACCATATTACACCACATGAAAGTAGATATGGTTAGTGATATTTTTTTTTTATCTTAAAATAAAAAGTTGCCTTTCCCCACTTTATAGTGTATTTTCTGCAAAAGTGAAAAAAAGTATTGCTTCAAAGGTAAGTTGGCTGCTCTGGGCCATTATAATCACACTAACAATGTTTGACTCTTTGGTCAATAGCATTATAAACTCTAAAGGCTTCATTTCACACACCACTTGTATTTACTTGACCTACATTTCTGAGTTATTGGCATAATAAAGAATGATATTTTACGAGGACATATTTAGGCTTGAATACTAAACCTTTTAGTAAGAAGATACAATGAATAAAATTAAACAAGATGACAGAAAAGAATAAATTATGGAATGGAAAGCTTTATAGTTATCTTCAGGCACACCCGTAGCCAAAAGACTAATTGTAGAGTTATAATGATAATAATAAACTTGTATAGTCCTTTAAAAATGGGTAATCATATTTGATTATTTTACTAGCATTTAAAACACTGTCATTTATTGAACACTCACAATGTGCCAAAGATTGTGATGTGCATTTTACATATAGTAGCCTGTTTAATTCTCAAAAGTACATATTCTATGCATAATTTAACAGAGAAATTGATATTCATAATGACTGAGAAACTTTTCCAGTCACACAGCTAGAATTGGAGGAGCAAGGATTCAAGGGAGGCAAGGCAAATGGTCCCAGGTCATAGATGGTATAACTGATGCTCAGAGAATTTGTAATTTTTCTAAGACTCTTCACCCATGCATTTTTACCATAAATGGGGTTGATAAGAAAAGATTGCTTATCTGTTCAACCAATCAGACTTCATCAGGAGGATCAAATGGCATATGCTTTTCCTTTGAAATATCTGGGGTATGACACTCAGGATTTTAAAATGGCAACAAAGAGACTAGCTGAGAATTAAACTATAAAATGAACCCTGTGTGTGTACAAAACCAAAATATATACACAACTATATATATTGCTGAAGACATACTTTTTACCTGAATCTCTCATCTTTCCTTTATCGATTGTGAGGAAACTATTTCTTTCCTACATAATCTGTAATCCATGAACCAACACCATGAGCATCATCTGGAATCTTGTTGGAAATGTAGCATCTCCCCCAGGTTTTCTGAATCAGAATCTGCATTTTGAACAAGATCCCCAGGTGATTCATATGAACATGAATGTTTGAGAAAGTCACTATGTTTACATTTTATAGAGGTCTGGATCAGGGTTGGCCACTTCTTTGTGTCTGCACAGATACACTAATAACCTTAGTTTTCTTTCTTTATTGGCAGTATGAGTCCAGCCTTTAAAATTCCAGCCTTTCTGCATCAATCATACTGACATATATCAACTGTATTTCTTTGGAAGTCCTTGTCCTTTTCTGAGTTAAATCCTTGCAAATAAATTTCCTCCACTATTGAATAGATTCTCCACAGTTTATTATCTTTCATTATTAAATTTCCCCAACTCTTAAGTATTATTAGGTTAAACATTGGCTTACCCTGGGAAACATAGGTTTAAAACCTTTGCTTTGATGACCATTCTACATATATTAAATAAACATACTAGTTTTATTTCTCATAGTCAATAAAATTGCTCAAAGAATAAAGACAAACAATTGATATGAGAAATTTGACATTTATTAATTTATTGTGCCTTGCACTCAACAAATAATGGGTACCTACGGTATCTCGGAAAAGACAAAACATATTACAAAATATAATCTAATGGTGACATTTATTTTAAAAAGAATGTCAACAATTTTGGATATATAATTTGATAAAAATTAAATGAATGAGGCAAATTATAAAATCAAGAAATAAAATAGATCAAACTATCAGTATATAGTTTTATATTTTCAAGTGACACTTCTAATCCAATATCACTAAATTATTTTACTTAGATATGAACTCTAATGTTTTAGCAACATGATTTTATGCTACTGTCTTCTGGGATTTTGCGAACAGTGAAGTTTAAATATTTATGTGTGTATTTTCAAATATCTATACCCTTTTACAAGCAAATTATTTGCATATATTTTCACATATTTGTACACAAAGGGGGTCAAATCAGAGAAGGAAGGGAAAGTGGACTTTTCAGACTAAATTAAGTGGAGTGGGATGCAGGATGACATTAGTCTACCTTCATTAGGCTCCGGAAGTCCTGGAAACAACCGAGACCACTTGTAATTGAGCTAACAGTCTGACTTGAAGTTAGGTATATCTGAAGTCACTAGAGCTGTTGCCACAACAGTCTCAGATCTATAGCAGCAAATGTTAACAGGATCCTCGCAAACAGGAAAAGGGCTTTCATAAGGTGCCTTGGGGGAGGCACAGCTAGCTGCTTGCCTGGACATCTTCATCTGGTTTGCAGGATGATGACCTCTCAGGTCTGTTGGTTCCCTCTGATTTAATTAGCTGTCTTTAGCATAAGTTTTTATACTGGAATCCAGTACATATAATGATAATATGAGAAGAACTACTCACCTAAATGTGTTGCATGGAGTGGCAATTGTGGGAGTTAACTGTGGCCTCCTTATTAATGGTTTGGCAAATCCATGGTCAGGATTGACAAAGGAAAACATTTTTTCCTAATTCTGTTACTTGTCTCCATTCTCATAATCTTAGTGTGATATGAGACTCTCAAATTGGTTCATATTCCATGCTGATTCATATCACTTTGATCATGTTTTCAGTATCAAAGCTGTTGTGATTACTGCATAGTTCTTAAGGTTTTAACCTGAGCTTGATAAAAAGTAGAGATAGCCTGCCTCTAGTTCTCAGAATTCATCAGTGAGGCTTCAGTGGTAGGGCTATTTCTATCCCTAATTACTTGAATATAGAACTACGAGTTAAGGCACCCTACAAAATTCTATAATAAATACTTTATGCTTTTAAAAAAGGATGTGATATCTATATAGAAAAGTGGTAACATTTCCTAACATAAGTGAGGTACTTGGCTATTTGTCCTAGTATTTACTTTTCTGTACACTTGAAATATTTCATAACTTAAAAGTATAATTTATACTTATAAAATAGTAAGGGGATTATTTAGCTCATATGACCAGATGGTCTATATTTAGCTTTAGGGTTCATTTGATTTAACTGTGCAATGACATCTTTAGGAATGACAAGGCTTTTCTGAAGAAGTGTGAGTAATCTCTTTCATATAGAACTAGTCCTTCATGTCTATCTCTCTGGCCCTGATTGTGTGTGCCAAGGTACTAAGGGAATACCATGTACTGGTTGGCATAGAGTGGATTACCTCAACCAACAACTGTGTGAGAGAGATGGCATTGCCTTGATTGGGTTAGACAATGAATATCCTACCACCAATTTCCCACAATTCATAAAATTGGAAAAGGAATGAGTCTGGGGGAGACATCTACAGCAGTCACTGCATTTTCCTGTTCTACTGAAGCCACATTCACCTGTGACTATTGGAAGGCTTCTTCTATCACATGCCACCTGGCTTTCCCAGCTAGAGTTTACAAAGCAATGCTGCTTCGAATTGGTGATTTTAGTGCTCAACTCATTAAAATCAATTATAAGTTTGTCAGATTCTCCCCATACACATTTTAATTAGCTGCATTTATCTAAATTTCTACTCTGCACATAAGAGAGAGCTTACCCATTTTCAAGGTCATATTAGAATGTCATCAGAGTATAACATGTTGTATGGTATAAATGAAGGCAATTAGATAACTGAGTGTTTATGAGCAACAAAAGAAAAAATGCCCCTAAAGAAAAAATTTCACTAACTTCTGAACACAGCAAAATGGTAATTATTCTGAATTTTCCGGTTTATGATGACAGACTGTATTGATACAGTTGAAGCACCTGTACTATGACATGACAAAAAAATAGACCTGTTTTGAGAACAGTCTGTTCCTCTGGCTTCCCAGATGCACCAAAGATGAGGCAGGAGGCTGTCCTGAGAATAGACTAGTGAGTTGGCCAACCTCATTGGCTTGACTGGATGGATAAAAATATTTCAGTTTGACCTTGAACTTACAGGGTTTAAACTGTGCTTTGCCTGCTCCTTGTTGTATAGTTTAAGCATTGCAAGGTATGGAGGTATTTTAATCAAACCTTTATCATAAATTTCAGCCGTAAAAAAAATAAGCACTGGTAGATGTTCCCAGAGACTAAAAGAAATCAGGACAACTAAATGAGAGTCTGGCATGGAATCTAAATGGATGTTATTACATTCTGCCCCTTTTCATTTGGTTTGATGAGAATCTCCAAGAAGAGACTCTGAGTGGAGTTGCTATGGACAGATGTTCAGATTCCCTTAGCCTGGCCTTCCCTGGATGGAACTTCCTGGATGGAAGCCTTTGCGATGGAACTGCTCGGGTACCAGTGGCTGAAATTAATATGTGATTTCTGAGGCAGAAGTAAGGAAAATGTTTGTAGGCCTGGCTTTGAAAACTATTAATAAGATTTTATTAAATCTGACGATGGAAATGTTAAATGTAATACATTCAGGATGCTTGATCTGTTCCCATTCCCAGGAGGACTTTGATGTTAGCAGTGTTAACGTCTTCCTTTTTAATTGATGTTGATGTGGGGACATCTGTACTTATCCAACAGATGAAAGAGGCCAGGAATTAATAAGGGGAATAATAACCTATAAAGGTAGGCAACATTGTGAGTTTTTAAATATTTAGCTCACTTAGTAAACATATTAATTAATCTGTAAACGTATAGTTTATATCAGGACTGTCAAACTACAGCCTGCAGGCCAAATCCCTTTGACCACCTGTCTTCGCAAATGAAGTTTCATTGGAAGACAGTCCCACCCATTTGTTTACAGCTGGCTGTTATTGCACTGCCAGGACAGAGTTGAGTGGTTATAAGAGGAATCATGTCACCACAAAGCCTAAACCATTAGTGTCTGGCCCTTTACAGAAAAGCTATGCCAAACCTCAGTCAATACCAGCCTCTTTCAGAAATACTTTTTATGTGTGTGTAAACAATCATACTTCCATAGTCATTAATGTGCATTTCAACATACATCTTAATTTCATACTTTTTCTAACCTAAAAAGGAGCCTCAAATTTGGTAAAGTTCAAGTCCCAAAAAGTGGGTTCCAAGTTTTTCGTTTTCTTTTCTTTGTTAATTTTTGATATTTTTCAAATCAAATTCTGTCTGAAATTATTTCCCCATTTCAGCAGGATGCGGAGCGTGACATCCTCCATGTCCCAGGGAAGTACTGCATACATAATGCGTGAGTCTTCGGGAAGATCTGAGCCTTTGAATATACAATTACACTTTGGGCTTAAAATGGAAAGTGCCATGTTTGGAAGCAACTTGAAGTTTCCCAAAATATTTGTTTGCAGTTCTAATTTCAATAATTAACATAGGGATTAAAACATGTTTCTTATCTTTCGATTCCAGCAGTGAGGTCAGCACCTCACAGCTACAGGGGGAAAAATGCCTCTAGAGCTTCCCAAGTCAAAGCCAGCAATCATGTTGTTTCAGCAGCAAACCCTTTGCAGGGAGGAGAGCTCTGCAGGTTGTTGAATTGATGGGCCTGTACCTTGATGTGGCCTGAGACATGCTGTTTTCTCTCTTTTTCCTGAATACTCTATTCCATGGGCCTCTGATAAGAGCAGAGGGAGGAGATGCAGAATGTTCTTTTCATCTATATGACCATAAAAACTGGACAACTTTGGTTCTCCCTTTATTGTTTTTAGTCTTTTTCTATTTCTTTCTTTTCAAACCCAACTACTTCAGGGAAAAGATAAATCCACACATGTGTAACCCCAGACTCTCCAACTTCTTGGCCTCCACAGGCTCTTTTTGCTCCAAGCTTTCTTCCTGAAGCAGAAGTAAATCTGCAAACAGGGTACTAAGTGTAGTTTTGCTGAGGGAAGTTCTTTGAGCTTTTGCAATCCCCTGGAGCAGAAAGGCTCAGTAGCTGTTTTTTAGTTTTCATCTTTTATCTGTGTTTCCTTACTATTTACAGAAATAATAAATTTTATTTCCAGGTGGCATTGCTACTTGAAAGAATTCCTTCCTCAAACCTCAGATATGAAAACTGAGTTTGATCTTCTCCCCCATCCCTCATTCTATGTAGGGGGAGCTTAGCTGTGATGTCTGCTATTCTGGCTTCATAATATCAAATCAGTCCCTTTAGATCTCTTGAGATGAAGTGGTGGGGTATACTAAAAAGGAAAACAGGAACCATCTGGCATTTACAGATTGGCCTTGTTATCACATTGGTTATCCTGTGAAGTGAGCATGAGGGAGTTACACCATGGCAGAAAGTTAAAGTAATGATGCAATCCATGAATTCCACCTAAATGGAGGAGTTACAGGTAGAAATTAGATAGCACTATGGAATTTGGGACATGTATATCTACCCACCTATGTTGTCTTAGTCCATTCAGGCTGCTATAACAAAAAATATAAACTGAGTAGCTTATAAACAACAAACATATATTTCTCACAATTCTGGAGGCTGGGAAGTCCAAGATTAATAGGCCAGTAGATACAGTGTCTGGTGAGGTCCTGTTCCTCATACTTGGTGTCTTTTCTCTGTATTGTCACATGGTAGAAGGAACAAACTCTCTGGTGCCTCTTTTGTTAGGATACTAATTATATTCATGAGGGTTCTACCCTCATGACCTAATCACCTCCTAAATATTCTACCTCTTAATACTGTCACATTGGGGACTAGTTTTCAACATATGAATTTTGGGGGACATATTCAGACCCTAGTACATGTGAATATTTTAATTTGACCAGAAATTCTACTGTGTGTATAACCCTTCCTTGGTAGCTATGTTAGAATATTTGAAGCTACCTCCTTACCTTAACTCCTTCTAAGTTTCATTTTGACTTTATGACCTTGAATGTTTCTAAGGTCTCTAAGATAGTCTTTGTATTCTATTTCTAGGTTTCCTTTGAAACCATGTTTTAAGGACATTGCCTTGAATTTGTTCCATGGCTAGTTATTAAGTGCATATGGGCTGGTTGTTCTCCAGCATCCCTCAGCTCCAGTCCCACCCTCCTCTGTTCAGCTCTTTGTCTCAGAAAGCTGACCCCCAGCCTGAATTTCTGGGCTCCATTGACCACTGTCTTCCATTGGCCTTGGCCAAGTAACAGCATCACCAAGATAGTCAAGGACAGGAGATAACAGAAGTGATGGCATACACTCCTGTTTCCCCCTGCATAGGCTGTGTCACTGGGGCCATTCTCTTTTCCTCCAGGACTGCAACCCCTCCTCCATGGCTTTATTGCTCACTGTGCTCCATCCAGTACTCCATTAGCCTCACAAATTTTTTCTTGGGGCCTCAGAATTATAAAGACATCCCATGTTTAATAATTTCTAGGTACCCCACATTCCTTTTTGATTTCCTTAATTCTGCTGACACTTCCCTGGGTACTCCCTATAAGAAAAAAATCTCTTACTATTTGAATAGAATTCTATATTCCTCTAGGAAGTGAACAATACAACCTACTATATGTGAGGCAGTATCCTAGGCCTGGGGATACACTATGGACAAAACCAGAAAATCCTCCCCTTGTGCCATTCTAATCTAATAGAGGAAACCAACAATGAAAATATAAAAGAAAATAAATATATATAATATGTCATTGTTGCCATGAGTGACATAACTAAACATGTACTATGTTGTTGATGCAATAGAATGACATTAAAAAGACCAAGGGGAGACAGGGAGCTGGTGAGGGCTGAGATCAGGTTAATATGGTTTTAAATATCAGTTGAGGGAAGGCCCCATGAGAAAGCAACATGTGAACCAAGGACACAGAAATTATGTTTCTGCTTCTTAGGCAGAATCATGTTAGAACATGAGAAGGCTAACTACTTATCTTAGCTCCACTTAGAATTGCCTGTCCAGAGATTTATTTTGATTTTATATCTGTCATTTTTTAAAAAATTGCTGAGATAATCACTTGGAATTAATTTCTAAGTTTCCTTTGAACTATATTTTAAGAATATTTCCTTGCATTTGTTCAATTCGTCTTTACTGAACATCTATGAGCTAATTGATCCTTATTTGTCTTCTCAGAGGTTTAGGGACAAGAGGAAAAACAGGTCAACTAGTTAGGAATAGATAGCAATAATTTAGTAAAAGGTGATGGTAGCTTGGCCTGGTTGGCAACAGTGGAAGGGATGTGTGTGGTCAAATTCTGAATTAATTCTGAGTGCGGAGCCAACAGAATTTCTAAAGGATTATATGAAAGAAAAAGAAAAGATGGGAAATCCCAAGATGTCTTGTAGCTGAAAGGTTAGGATAGACTGTAATTACAGCAGATTTTGAAAAGAAAATCAAGATTTGCACATTTTACATGTTAATTCTGAAGTATTTGTTGATATTCAAATGGAGATGCCCTTGAGGTAATTAAGTTTGAAATTGTGAATTGAAAGACAAAGACGGAGTCCAGAAAGGAGAAAAAAAACTGGGAATATTACTTAAAACTAAGGGACTAACTAGATGAGATTACAGAGGGAGTGAATGCACACAGAAAAGTAGAGGGGCGGACATAATCCTGGACACTCCAAGATCTAAACTTCACTTGTTGAAATAGACTCAGCAAAGAAGCCGGTGAAGAAATGGTCAGTGAATGAACTGAATAAACATCATGGTATTTATGATTATGACCACAATCCATTATTGTAAAGATTCAGGCATGAATTAGTGCAACTCATAACCCCTAAAGCATATCTACATTCAATAGAAGTTTACATAAGTTATTACTTTAAGTTTACTTTAAAAAACAAGTTCTCGTTCTGTATCTATTAGCACAAATGGTTAAGAAAAAAATGGGGAGATAGAGTATACAGTGGTTCTACAAGTAGAAGGACTGCAGGTCTATACTTGTAAATATTTCATTTGAATGATCTTTTCTGATAAATATGGAAAGGAAGAAAACTAGAAACTGCACATTCAATGGATTGTGATTAATGCAGTAATTCTAACTTTCTATGAAAACAGAAAAGCAATGAAATACAAACCCACAGGATTAAAACATTATAAATGCTAGGGAAAACCTTAGTTCCACAGAAAAGGCAAATGATATAGAGTGTGTAGCACCTTATTTCCAAGAAGAGATGCAACTTCTGAACAGTCTGTGGAGAGTGTGCATCTTGTCACACACCACACAGTGATTAATTCCCTGGGTGGTCCAGGTGCAATCTCAGCTTGAGCAGGCAATCTGGGATGCCGAAGAGTACACTTTCTTATCAACTAAAAAATTCTTAAGGGAAAGGAAACAGATTATTCTGAGACAGTATGTAAGGACTAGATTGCAAGCAAATTCTCAGAGAAAGTAACAATATGCTAAGTTACTTTCAGAGATAGGTATGGGAATGGGTGTGGGGAGAGGTAATGTAGCTGCTGATAACAACATTGCTGATTTATTAAAAGACTGAGAAGCCACGGAAAAAGGCCAAGTAAGAACGCTGGTGGAGTCTGGATATGGGTAAAAATCATGGTGTCTCCAACAGTTGTGGTATTGAGAGGATTTACCTCTGAAACAAATTGGATATTACATATATCCGATACCACCTTCCTAAACATTGTCTCCTATCCTCTGCATCTCACTCCACTCACAAGGAAGTAAGTTGCCAAGTGAGTTGCCAAAGAATGATTTTATGAGGATATAAGATGCATAGAGTTAAAAAATTAGAACTTTAGCTTGAAAAAAAATATATGGCAAAATGCCTAAAACTCACTGACGCTACACAGCTTCACCTTCATTTTCTGCCATGGTCTTCAGGGACAGATGAACTACTGCACAGAGGCAGTGGTTTTTCTTGCTTTGGCCGCAGCATATGGAGAGGAGGACAGTCGAATCAGGCTGTGAAGGAGGGGAAAGGATAGATCTGAGTGCCAGCCGGTCAGTCTTCCCAGAACAGAGTAGGGACTTAATGTTTGTTGGATGGATTGACAGATCAGATTAATGAAGAAATTACAGTTTTCAATTTACTGCTCAAAGCTATTATCATTTTTTAGCTCTTACTCAATAACATTAATTAATTTACTCAGTTATTTAATTTATCCGATTAATAGGTCAGTTAATCTATCAGTCAACAAATATTTATTCACTGCTTATTACATGCTAAATGTTATGCCAGATTCAGGGAATAGAAATAGAAAAGTCAAGCCATGATTAAAAGTATTCTTGGCAATTCGAAGAGTCAGATAAGAAATAACAAGTGCTAACAAAAAAGGTCTGATACAGGTATACAGCAAAAGCTTGGATGAGCAGGCCTGGGTACAAAATTCCAGGGCCCAAAACAAAATTCATGGTCCCTTGTTTGACAATCATAGCATTAAAACAAGTGTAAGGCCCTGTGCTACTGCCGAGGTTGCGTGCCCATGAAGCTAACCCTGCAAAGGAGAAGTATCTGATTATTTGTGTGAAGGATGTTTTTGGAAAGGATTTTGGAATAAGTGGTATATGAGCTCCTTTTTGAGAGATGAAGTTTGCTTGGCAAAGGAAGGTTGGAATTAAATGTAAATAAATAGAAATGGAAGTTTTAAAATTCCTTTTCAGCTGTTAAAAGGCAAATATTACAGCCAGAAAATGGTAATTGGTTCAAAAGTTGATAAAGGAGGGGAGAATGGAGTGGCCAGACTTGAGAATTTAAAAGTAGATAAGAAACACATCATGATTGCCCTTTAGACCATGCTAAGTGACATGCATAAATATCACAGTAATAATATATTCCTTGTATTTATTTTATTGAGGTTTAATTTACCTAAAATACACAACTCTTTAAGTACACATCTTAATGACATTTTATATTTTTAATCACCACCTATATAAAGAAATAGAATATTTTATGACCCCAGAATGTCCCATTGTGTTTCCTTTCAGTCAATAGCCCAATCACTTTTCTGATTTCTATCACTATACATTAGTTTGCCTTTCTTGAACTTCATATGAATGTAATTATATAGTATATGCTCTTGTTTGTACTTTGTATTTTAATGAATAACTTCACAGTTAATCCTCATAGTAATCCTATGAGGAAATTGTTTTTGGCCCTACTTTTTACAGATGAGGAAATTAACACTCATAGTTATAAAATTACATGTCAAGTAATGTCATGGTTAATAAGTAATAAAATTGAGGGTCAAACTCCATTCTTCCAACTTTAAGTTAAATTTCTTCTTCATATTTCTTTTTTCTAGTTCACCCTTTCTTTTTTCCCCTCCATTTGTTTTCACTGCTGCCTATCTGGGCATTTATAATGTAACAGAGTGACATTCTACAACTCAAAAGGAACAAGACTGCAAATTTTGAAAAATGAAACTCTAAAATATATGAAAAATTTAGCTAATTATAATTTCTAATTATAATGACCTTTATCATCACCATGATACAAATATGAAAGTAGATTGACTTACTGAACATATCACTTCTGACCAAATATATATTATTATTTTTTTCTGTAAAGAATCATTTAAAACCACCAAGTAGGAAAATAATTTTTAAAGAGACATATTTTCTCCAGACATTCTACTGTCTATTTACTGAAAATAACTAGGAATTTCTTACCAGCAATAATAAAAAATGTATCCCTTTTAGTGGGTAAGAATATATAACTTCAATCACACCTGATTTTAATGTATATTTGCTGGTATTTTAGAACATTACTCTGAATGTATCATTTCATTGTTTAGTTTTCAATTTTTTTTAAGTCTGTTTTTTTTAACTGTATGAAGAACTTTCATTGGCTTTGACTACTGGCTAAGGGAATCTCAGAAACATGTACAGAGGGATTTTGTATTCGTGTATGGAGGGAACAAGTGAAAGAAATTAAAACCGAAAAGATGTGACACAATATTTCTGAACCTGGATATTTAACGTATTTTCCTCATGGAATTATTGTATTGTATTTCATGATGACTTAATCAGGGGTTTTCAGGGGAACATTTTTTTCTGTGGATACAATTTTGTTCTGTATGTCTCACTATCTTTCAATATCATAATCCCTCTTTTATTCCCCCTTCCATCAAGGTTCATTTATTTCTACTGATCTTTATCCCTCACTTACCACTTTGGAGTAACTCCTCAATTCATAACTTTTCATTTTATCCCCCATTTAATTCTTAGTCAATTCTCAGTAATTACAGGATCATCTTGTCCTAACTAGTACTATAAAAATAATAGAATTTACTGCCTGGCTCAGGATAATAATTACTGCCTAATTTTATCCTATTCAGAATAGCAACATTTCCTCAGAATCTGCTGAAAAAATAATCCCGTAGCAATCACCCATTTAGTATGATATTCATTTTGTTTCTGACTTTTATGCCTCCAAAGTAAAAGCAATGTAAAATCAATAAAGCCACAGGTCTAGAGGTGACAGTTTTTAAACGAATGCTGTCTATTACAGTCACTTAGGGAATCTCTTTTATGACTAAGATCTAGGAACAGTGTTGGAAATGTTGTAAGGGAGATTACTATGCAATTAATTGAACTTGTTGGAATTTCTACCTTCTCTAAATTGTCTTGCAGCCAAAGATTTCTTAGAAATGTACCGCCAAATGAGAAACTTACCAAGTGCATTCTACATCTTTAGGAAACAATAAATTTTCATTGGAAAACAACAATATTTTGTTTTTAACAAAATAAATATGTCTCCTAAAAACTTATGTTTATAAAAACTACATGATATTCAGTCATTCATTTATTCATTCAGAAAATATGGTTTGAGAACCTACCAGGCACAGTTTTAGGTGAGAGAGAGAGAGAGAAAAGACAAGAAGTTTTGATTTTGCTGCCATGAAGCATATTAGAAGAGGGAAATAGATAACAATATCAGACAATGACAAATGACAGGAATGTGTAACAGGGCAACAAGATAAGGATTGTCTACAGGGAATGTTTTAGGTTGAGTAACTAGGAAACAAAGTCCAAGGGTGATGTGAACTAGGTGTTTTTGAGAAACAGAAGGATGTCTATATTTATACCTAAATAATAGAGGAGAGGAGGACAAAGTGATAGAAGAGAGACTGAGTGGACCCATAGTTGAGTTTGCACTTTATTCTAATTGCAGTGGGGACATATAGGAGGGTTTTGAAGAAATAAGAATGAAGGAGAATAAAAACAAATCTGAATTTCATTGCCAAAAATATTGCTGCTGTCAAGAGAATGAGCTGCAGAAGGCAAAAGGTAAGAACAGAGAACTATTAGAGCAGCAGTCTTCAGACTACAGATGCCATCTTTGGGGGTAGTCATTCTAAAGGGTAGTAAAATTTTTGATTCACAGGGATACTTCCTCCCTTTAATTACTTTAACTTAGTAATTTCATTGTCGTCTGGCTTGTATTTGGTCTGATAAAAATCCAGTGGTATTATTATCTTTGTTTCTTTGAATTAAATGTATATTTCCATATATAGTTGTATTTACTTTTTAATTAAGTTTTTCAATGATACATAATAAATTGACATATTTATATGATACATATAATTTAATATATTTATATATGTTATTGATTACCCTAAATATTTATCTTTTCTTTATGCTAGAAACACTCAAATTATTCTCTTCTAGTTATTTTGAAATATATAATAGGTTATTGTAAAGTATAGTCACCCAACTGATCTATTAAACACTATGTCTCATTTCTATGAGCATCAAACTGTATATTCATACCATTAACCAGCCTCTTTTCATCCCCGACCCCTTGCCCTTTCCAGCCTCTCAAAGCCACCAATCTATTCTCTGTCTTTATAAGCTCTACCTTCTAGGCTTCCACATATGAGTGAGACATGTGATATTTGTCTTTCTGTGCTTGGCTTATTTCACTAAACATAGTGAACTCCAGTTCCATCTATCTTGCTATAAATGACATTCATTTTTGTGGCTAAATAATATTCTATTGTGTATTTATACCATATTTTCTTTATCCATACATCCAGTTATGGGGATTTAAGTTGATTCCATATTTTAGCTATTGTGAATAGTGCTGCAATAAACATTGGAGTGCAGTTATCTCTTTGACATATTGATTTCTTTTGGATTTATACCCAATAGTGAGGTATTGGATTGTATCATAGTTCTATTTTTACTTTTTGGAGGAAACTCCATACAATTTTTCATAGTGTTAGCACTAATTTACATTTGGTGTATGAGAGTTCACCTTTCTCCACATCCTCGTCAGCATATATTATTCCGTTTTTCTCATAAAAGCCATTGTAACTGGATGAGGTATTATCATATTGTGATTTTGATTCAATTGTGGTTTTTGATACTTCTCTGATGATTAGTGATGTTGAGCATTTTTTTCATATACCTATTGTGTGTCTTCTTTCCAGACATGTATATTCAGACTTTGTGTCCATTTTTAATCAGATTATTTGGTTTTTTGCTATTGTGTTGTTTGAGCTTCTTTTATAGTCTGGTTATTAATCTCTTGTCAGATGGATAGTTTACAATATTTTTTCCCATTCTGTTTGTTGACTCTTTACTTCATTGATTGTTTTCTTTGCTTTGCAAGCTTTTTAGGTTGATACAAACACATTTATTTATTTTTGCTTTGGTTGTCTATGTATTTGGGGTCTTATACAAAAAGTCTTAGCCCAGAACAACAATGTCCTGGATATTTCCCCCATATTTTATTATAATAACTTAATAGTTTTAGATCTTAGATTTATCTTTAATCCATTTTGGGTTGATTTTGGTGAGAGACAAGGGTGTAGTTTCATTCTTCTGCATGTGGTTATCCAATTTTCCCAGCACCATTTATTGAAGAGACTGTGCTTTCTCCATTATATGTTCTTGGTGACTGTCAAAATCAGTTAGGTGTAAGTGTGTGGATTTATATCTGGGTTCTCTATTCTGTTCGATTAATCTATATGTCTGTTTTTATGCCAGTGCCATGATGATTTGTTTACTTTGTAGTATATTTTAAAGTCAGGTAGTGTGATTATCCAGCTTTGTTTTTGCTCAAAATTGCTTGGATTATTTGGAGTCTTGTAGTTCCATGTAAGTTTTAGGATTGTTCTTTCTGTTTCTATGAAGAATGTCATTGTTATTTTCATAGGGATTGCATTCAATCTGTAAACTTTGGGAGGTAGAATTGTTATTTTAACAATATTAATACTTCAAATCCATGAGCATTGAATATTTTCCCATTTGTTTGTGCCATTTCTATTTCTTTCATCAGTGTTTTATAGAGTTCCTTGTATAGATCTTTCACTTCTTTGGTTAAATTGATTCCTAGGTATTAGTTATTTTTGTAGCTACTATAAATGGGATTGCTTTCTTGATTTCTTTTTCAGATTATTTGTCATTGGTGTATATAAAAGCCACTGGTTTTTGTATGTTAATTTTGTATCCTGCAACTTTACTAAAGTTGTTTATCAGTGCTCAGTTTTTCTGGAGTCTTTAGGTTTTTCTAAAAATAAGATCATGTCATCTGCAAACAAAGGTAATTTGACTTCTTCTTTTCCAATTTTGATAACCTTTATTTCCTTCACTTGCCTAATTACTCTGGCCAGGACTTCCAGGATTATGTTCACTAACAGTTGTAAAAGTAGGCATCTTTGTCTTGGTGCAGATCTTAGAGGAAAGGTCTTCAAATTTTCCTTGTTCTGCATGTTGTTAGCTATCTGTTTGTCATATGTGGCCTTTATTGTTTTGAGACATGTTCCTTTTATACCCAGTTTGTTGATAATTTTTATGATGAAGGAATGATGGGTTTTATCAAATGCTTTTTTAGTATCTATTAAAATGATCATATGGTTTTTGTTCTTGGTTCGGTTAATGTGATTTATTATGTTTATCGATTTACATGTTTATTGATTGTTGAGCCATCTTTGTATCCCTGACATGAATCACCCTTGCCGTGGTGAATGATCTTTTTAATGTATTGTTGAATTTGGTTTGCTATTATTTTGTTGAGAATTTTTGTATGTATGTTCATAAATGATATTGGCATGTAGTTTTCTTTTTTTTGTTATGTCCGTTTCTGATTTTGGTATTGGGGTAGTGCTCTCCTTATAAAATGAGTTTGGAAGTATACCCTCCTCTTCAATTTTTTTTGAAGAGTTTAAGTTGAGCTGGTATTAGTTCTTCTTTAAATGTTTGGTAGAATTCAACAGTGAAGCCATCAGGTGCTGAGATCCTGGGCTTTTCAATGATGTAAGACATTTTGTTTGTTTGTTTTTTGTTTGTTTTAGATACAGGGCCTCACTCTGTCACTTGGGCTGGAGGGCAGTTGTGCACTCATAGCTCACTGCAACATCAAACTCCTGGGCTCAAGCAATCCTCCTGCTTCAGCCTCCCCAGTAACTGGGACTATAGGTGTGCACCACTATGACCAGTTAATTTTTTATTTTCATAGAGATGTGGTCTCATTGTGTTGCCAAGGGTGGCCTTAAACTACTGGTCTCAAACAATCCACCTGCCTTGGCCTACCAAAGTGCTAGGGTTACGGTGTGTGCCACTGCAGTCAGCTGATGGGAGATATTTTATTATGGCTTCAGTCTTGTTACTCATTATTGGTTTGTTGTAGTTTTCTGTTTCTTCATGGTTTAATCTTAGTAGGTTGTATGTGTCCAGAAATTAATCCACTTCTTCTAGGTTTTCCAATTTGTTGGTGTATAATTGTTGACAGTAGTATTTAATGATTCTTTATATTTTTGTAGTCTCAGAGGTTATGTTTCCTTTTTCATTTCTGATTTTATTTATTTGTGTCTTCTCTCCTTTTTTCTTAGTCTACCTAAAGCTTCATTGATTTTGTTTATTTTGTCAACAAACCAACTTTTTGTTTCATTAATCTTCTATATTTTTATAGTCTCAATTTCATTTATTTCCACTCTGGTTTTTATTATTTATATCCTTCTACTAATTTGGGGTTTGTTTTTTCTTACTTTTCTGAGGTGCATCATTACATTTTTTCACTTGAAGTCTTTCTGGTTTTCTGATATAAGCATTTATTGCTATAAACATCCATTTTAGTACTGCCTTTGCTGAATCCTACATATTTTGGTATGTTTTATTTTCATTTTTATTTCAAAATTTTTAAAAATTCCTTCTTAATTTCTTCATTGACCCATTGTTGCAGAGTGTGTTGTTTACTTTTCATGTATATGAGTATTTTATAAGGTTCCTCTTGTCATTGATTTCTAATTTTATTCCATTGTGGTCATAAAAAATACTTGATATGGTTTAAGTTTTCTTGAATGTGGTGATACTTGTTTTGTGGCCTAAATACGGCCTATTTTGGAGAATGTTCCATGTGCTGATGAAAAGAATGCATATTATGCAACTGGGTGTTCTTAGGAATTATGCAAAATCTACTCTGCCTTTGCTTTAAACATATACCCACAAAGCCAGAATAACAGCACATCTGTTTATATCATGGTTTACTGAACATTTTAAGCCCACTGTTGAAAAAAAGAGGCCTTTTAAAATATTACTGCCCATTGACAATGCACCTGGTCAAGCAAGATCTCTGATGAAGATATATAAGAAGATTAATGTTGTTTTCATAACTGCTAAGATAACACCCATCCTGCAGGCCATGGCTTAAGGAGCAATCATGACTTTCAAGTCTTATTGAATAAATACATTTTGTAAGGCTATGGCTGATGGATGGGTTTGGACAAAGTAAATTGTAAGCCTTCTATAATGGATTCTCCATTCTAGATGCCATTAATAACATTTGTGTTTCATAAGAGGAGTTAAAAATGTTAACATTATCAGGGATTTCAAAGAAATTGATTCCAAACCTCATGAATGATTGAGGGCTTCAAGAGTAAGTAACTTTGAGGGCTTCAGTGGAGTAAGTAACTTTGGATGTGGTGAAAATAACAAGAGTACTAGAATTATTAAGGTTATCAAGTGTGGAATGTCTGATTTTCATAAGTACTAAGTTTGACAGTATATGTCTGACATTTTACTTTGACACTTTTTGTATTTTTTTTCATTGTGAAGGTACATCCTCATTCTTTCAAAAACGTAGCTTGTGATTATCTTTCAAAAAAATTTTTAAGAACAATTTTTGTAAAACCATAGATATGTCAAAAATTCATGTTATTTTTGAATATGAGTTCTGTTGTGGAACCAATGCTTGAAATACCAACAAAGTGTTTGGAATGGATGTGGCTAATGAACATACTGTATGATGATGGCTTGAGAAGTTCCATTCAGGTGATTTTAATCTTGAAAATAAGCCATGTGGGTGACCTGAGACCAAGGTGGATAATGATGAGCTGAAAGCTGTAGTGGAAGTAAATCCATCTCAATATACTTGTGAATTAGCAGCAAGGTTTGACATTACTATTCCAATAATACTGGAGCATTTGAAACAAATAGGCAAGGTAGAGAAGCTGGATAGATGGGTACCATATGAATTAAGTGAGCATCAGAAAAGAAGTTGTCTCAAAGTTTGCCTTTCTTTGCTGTCACGACATAAAGGCAAACTATTTCTATACCGTATTGTTACATGTGATGAAAAGTGGATTCTTTTTGACAATCACAGCATTTGGCACAATGATTGGATAAAGATGAAGTGCTAAAACACAGTCCAAAACTTAATATTCATCAAAAAAATATAATGGTGTCTATTTGGTGGTCCAGTGCCGGTATTATCCACTATGGATGGCTTCATGAAACCTGGTCAGTTGATTACAGTGGATGTCTATTGCAACCAGTTGGATGAAATGATGAGGATGCTTGAGATTAAGCAGCTGAGATTGGTCAATAGATACAGACCAATCCTCTTGCAAGACCACATCTTGCAAAAAAACATGTTGTGAAAAGAAAACAATGCTGCTCAAACTACAGCAGCTGGAGTTGGAAACTCTCTGTCATCTACATATTCACCAGATCTTACACCAACTGACTACCACTTCCTCTGTAGGTTTCTTTGCTGCTGGCATAAACAAGCTACCGTCAAGATGGCAAAACTGTGTCGACAGTTTAGGAGTATACTTTGATTAATTGTATTACTTCTTGTTTGAGATATAATAAACTACACTTTTGATTTGAAATCAGACATTTCATATTTAATGACCTAATAAAAATGGAGCCTGAAGATTTGACTTAATTCCTGCAATCTTGTAAAAAAAATTAACAATTGCTTCTTGTAGATGAGCAAACAAAGTGTTTTCTTGAGATGGGATCTACTCCTGGTGAAGGTGCTGTGAACACTATTAAAATTACAATAAAGAATTTAAAATATTATATAAATTTAGTTGATAAAGCAGTGGCACACTGAAAGGATTGACTTTAATTTTGAAAGACTATCTACTTTGGATAAAATGCTCTCAAACAACATCACATGCTATGGAGAAAGCTTTCATGACAAGAATCAACTGATATAGCAAAATTAATTGTTATTATTTTAAGAAATTTCTACAGCCACCCAACCTTCAGCAACCACCCCTGATCAATCAGCAGCCATCAACATCGAGACAAAATTGTCCACAAACAAAAAGATTACAACTCACTGATGGAGCAGATGTTCATTAGCATTTTTTAGCAATACAGTATTTTTTAACATGTTGTATACATTTTTAAACATAATGCTGTTGCACACTTAATAGATTACAGTGTAGTATAAATAACTTTTATATACACTGGGAAACCAAAAAATTGGTGTGACATACTTTATTGAGATATTTACTTCTTTGTGGTGGTCTGGAAGCAAACCCAAAATATCTGAGATATGCCTATGATTGATAAGGACCTTTCATCAAGTTCATAATCATTTCTTTTATAGTGACTAATCAGCTGCCAAACCTATCCAGTGAATTTTTCATTGCAGGTGTTTTATTTTTCACCTCTTTAATTTCCATTCTGTTCTGTTTTTAGTTTCCCTTTATCATCTCATTGTGTTCATGTTTTTCTTTAAACATAGTAATAATAATAGCTTTTTAAAATCCTGTCCTCTAATTTTATTAACTTTTCCATTTCTAGATTTTTTATCAAGTACTTATGAGTTATATTTTTCTGTCTCTACATGTTAATTATTTTTTATTAGATGCTGGATATTTGAATGATAGTTTGTTATTTATCTGAATTTTGTTGCTTTCCTTTAAAGAGTGTTGAGTTTTGTTCTGGCAAGCAAATAATTTACTTATGTGTCAGTTTTTATAATTTTTAGGCATGTTTTTAATGTCTATTAGGAAAGGCATAGAATAGCCATTACTGTAGGGCCAGTTTATTCTTCCTTTCAAGGTATTGTCTTTCTGGATTCTCCACTGAATATCTCAAGTTTTCAACAATGGTTCTCTACTTTGGCTGGTCAAAACCTTAACATCTCCCAACTGTACATGAGCTCTGTTTATTTGCTAACTTCTTGGATACTTCTTCTGTCCCCATTAGTTTATCCTTGTATGGCTTTGTAAAGTCTTACCTTAATCATTCAACTTAGTATTCAGCCAAAAACTCACAGAAACCACTAGACGGATTTGGGCTAATTTGCTCTAAGTGAATTCCTTCTTTTGAATCTTTTACCTCACAAATTCCATCTGCTTCAGCATGCCAAGCAAGCTGTGATTTTTGTGTCCACAGCTCAAAGAGACTATTACAGTTCACTTGGCCTTCCCTTCATGGTATCACGGTCTGCCACCAAGCAGAAAGCTGTGGTGATTGTAGGGTTAACTTTGTTTTCTTTGTCTCAAAGATCACAGTCCCATGTTTCTTTCCACGCAATGTTGGAAAATAATTGTTTTAAAAAACTGTCCAATTTTCTAGTTCTTTGTAGTAGAAGGGCTAATCTGGAATAGGTTTTTCTGTCATGTGCAGATTCTTGATACAGTGAGTATCCAAATTTTATATTTATCATCCATTAAGCCTTTGATGGAAAGGTATAACAGCTTACTTTTACATGTCAATACTGAAAATAAATTACAAGTTGTCATCTTGTGCAACTATTTAAACTCACAAGAAAAAAGTTTAGATCTCCACTTAATAATGTGCAAGGAGAAAAATCATAGATTTCGTAAAACTTTTAGGAAGTAGATAAGCAAGAAATTTTGAAGACATCTGTATTAGAAAATATTAGAGTTGTTTAGGCAAGAAATAATTTTGTCTAGGGCAATGATGGTGGTGAAAATGAAAAAGGAGGAGAGGGTTGACATATTGTTTGGAAAGAGAACTAAATTCTATTTGGGGTATAAATGAAGACAAGATGCAGACAAATTGTTCTTTAATTAATTTAATGTCCTATTTTAGGATTTTTTGTCTTTATGTTATCTTTTTTCATTAAAAACATTATGCATTGGATGTTAGAAAAAGGACATGTTGAATATTCAGATTTCATAATGTCCTATGTTAAAAAAGAACCAGAAAAGCATGCTACATAAAAATTTATATAAATATTGAAATAAATAATTAATAAAAATATAAAATAATGTTTAAGTATGAGTTCACTCTTTCACATTAATTAAGTATTCCCTTTCTTACCTTGTAGGAAGTGACACTATTATACTGAATGTAAGATACAGGAAGTAGAGGTAGATATTCTGAAAGAAATTACTCTGATATTTGTGTTTTCAAAACTTAAATTATGTAAAAATAGTGAAATACTTTGAATTCAAAAAGTAGATGTAACAGATATATACATAACTCCCAAGTACCAATAATATAGGCAACAACTGATATCATATTTAAGTGTGTTAAAAATGTAGATTTAGTGAGAGTAACCAATTAGATATATTTTTACACTGTTAATATAACTTTAAGAAAGGAGTGTTAAATGAGTTTAAGTAATGAAAACTTTAATAGGAGAAAATGTTTGTCTCTGGAATGATGGCTATGTTCCAAAATACAGGAATATGATCTCTAATTTTCTATTCAGTACAAGAATATGAAATATCTGTTGGCATGTTTAGAGTATATTTCATAACAGAGAAAATTGTTGGAAGTTTAGAAAACTCAATATTATTAGTTATATACTAATAACTGTTTTCTGATGGATAAAGAGAAGCTATACAAAAATGTAAAAATTTTTCAAATTTCTAGTCTAATAAACCAGTCAGTTTTCAAGGTTTTAGTCATTTATGACTTGAATAAGTGAATAAGTATGTGTGAATTTATAATGTCCTTATTCTAGCTACTCCAACTTGACTATAATACAATATTCTGGATACCCAGTATAGGAACAGATTCTTTAAATAAGATAGCAACATCCTGTTAGTACTTTAAATATGAATCTCTATTCATAAGTCTAAAATAAATCTACTTTACACTGATGTTAATGCTTTTAAAAATGTGTTTTTCTTCTGTTGCAATTACATGGAAAAGGTCTAGAATATAGAAAAAGAAAGAATACATCTTAAATTATACTTGGATAACCATTTGAAAGGCTTTTTGTCTTTTAAATATCAAATGATTATTGTTAAATTTATTTTTGTATGAGATCAAATCACAGAGAAAAGTGGCCAAAAAACGAAGCAAAGCTATTCTCAATTTATTTTTGTCCATTGTTTAACTGTATTGCTCTGGATCAGATCCATACATGACCACAATAATCTATCCAAGTTTCTGATCTTTGCAGTGAAGACTGGGATCATGGAAGCCTGAGTTAAAAGCAGCTCTTGGAAAGCTTGAGCGAACAGGATTCTATCCTAAGACTCCTACTTTGCATGTGGCTGAGACTTTTCCCCTAAAATCCAAGCAGATGCCTGAAAAACTTGTCACTGCTTTTACTGTAGGTTTCTAAGGGCTGCACACAAATGTATGGGGAAAGAATAGAAGTGCAAGCTAGGTGAAAATTGGTAAGTACATAGGACTACAAGGTGAATCAAATTGCCTAGCAGCCCTTAGAATAAAATTCAGCCTTAAATAGGATTCCTCAAAATTCACCAGCCATAGTCCCTTTACTTCATCCTCTCTACCATTTATTGACTCTTCCACTTTTAAGAAGTTATTCTTTGTCTTAACAGCTTCTTTGAAGAGTCAAATATTTAACTTTAATAAAGTTCAGTTTAACAAATTTTTCTATAGTTCATTCTATGTCCTATATTAAGTCTTTGCCTGAGAGAAGGTCACTAATAATTTTTCCTTTTGTTATTCCAGAAATTCTATAATTTCTCTTACATGTAGCCTATAATCTACTGTAAGTTAGTATTTGCATATGGTGTTAGGTAAGGGTCAAGTTGCATTCTTTTATTTTGCATGTTGATGCCTACTTCATCCAACCACTGTTAGTTGAAATGATTATTCTTTCCCCTATTGAACTGCCTAGGCCCCTGCAATAAGAATCAAGTAGCTATGTATATGTGGGTGCATTTTTGGACTGTCTTTAATGTTCAATTAATCCATATACCTATCTCTAACCAGTTTCACAGTGTCTTGATAACTACAGCTTAACAGTAATCCTGGAAATTATGAAATGCGTGTCCTTTAATATTGTTCTTTGTCCTAATTGTTTTGTTTTGACTATTCTAGGTCCTGTGTCTGTGTGCGTGTGTGTATGTGTGTATTAAAATAAGCTTGTCAATGTCTAAAAAAAAGCCAGCTGAGATATTAACCTGAGTTGCTTTATTTTTTTTTTATTTATTATTATTTTT
>VBSM01001681.1:11866749-11923946 GCA_008086735.1 Cheirogaleus medius | reverse complement strand
GTGGGAGCAATTCCTGGCCCCTCCAGCAGAGGGAGGCCTAGAGACCAGTTTTGGCCAGTAAGGCATTTGGGAGAAGGGAAGGGTCAAGTGTGGGTCAGGTATTTAATTGCTGATATGTACCTCTCCAGTGTTCACATTCACTTTTTCCACTACCACAACATCTGGGAAATGTTCCAAATAATGGCTGGCTCTTGGAGTGAAGGCAAAGTGATACAGACTGGAGCCTTAGCTGACCCGCAAATGTCATGGTGTGGGGCAAGAAATGAGTCTTTACCCTTGTGACCTATTGCATCATTGGTCTGTAAGTTATCATAGAGAAGTCTAGTCTACCATGACTAATAGAGTTTCTTCTATGTGAGTTTTTATGGGGAGATATTCAATTATAACAATTCACTTATAATTGTACCTTGGAACTGGACATAGGTTTAGGTAGGTGAGGGATTTTAGAACAGCAAGAACTACAAACAACAATGGCTATGCAGGTTTAGTCATGCTTCATGATGAGTTTTGTTGGAGTTTAACTTAGCTAGCTACTCCCAAGAATATCATAGTATGAGATTTTAAAATATAGTTGGTTCATTAACTGGTTTTTAAAAATTATATGTTCTGTGATACTGAAAAAAAGTGTGGAATGACCAGTGTTCAGAAAAAGCCATAGAGCTTAGTGATTAAGGGTCAGGTGTTAGAGTTCAAAAGATCAGAGACAGAATCTTGGCTTTTTTAAAAAGATA
Organism: Cheirogaleus medius; assembly: GCA_008086735.1. Taxonomy (NCBI): domain Eukaryota; kingdom Metazoa; phylum Chordata; class Mammalia; order Primates; family Cheirogaleidae; genus Cheirogaleus; species Cheirogaleus medius. The sequence goes on along the minus strand of VBSM01001681.1, from coordinate 11,923,215 downwards.
TTTTATTTTTATTTTTAAATTTTTTATTTTGAATTATTATGAGTACATAATAGTTGTATATATTTATAGGGTACATGTGATGTTTTGATGCAAGCATAGAATCTTGGCTTGGCATTTACTAGCCATCTGACCTTGAATAGGTAACTTAGTCTTTTTAGCCACAGTTGCCTCATTCATACAACATGAATTATAATAATAGAAAGTATCTTGTAGACTATAATAAGCATGGACAGGAAAAAAATGTGAAAAATACTTGGTATTTTCCCATGGTTATTATTTAGTTCATGGTGTTGTTGTCATTACTAGCAAATTACATCACCTCTAAGAAGCATGTTTTCCCTCACCAATGTTTCCAAATTTAAGATATGTATTAAAATTGGTTGTACCTTATAGTTACTTACTGGTACAAAAATAAGCATATAAAAGAGATATAATAAAATCTTATATCCGAACTAAAAACACCCAAATAAGAAGGCTGGCCTCTTCATTGTTGACACATGTCTAAGTTACAGCAAGTTCTAGAAGCTGTTGCTGAGCACGATTCTGACCAGAACCTTCCCATTGCCTTTGTTTCCACAATGCACATCATCCATGGCTATCTATACCTTTCTCCCAATCTTCCAAGTGCCTGTCTTGAAAGCTTTCTCTGATACATTTGAGGTTCTCACTAGCATTTTATGCATGCTCATCACCTGCATTGTCTCCACTGGCAATTTTCTTGGAATTTCTATATTATCAAAATGACAAGTGTCAACACAAACCAATTTTTTGACAGTACCTATTCTTATAAATGCTGTTTTTCTGTGTTGCTGTGAAAGTTCATTGTTAATCTTTATAAAAATGCCATTAAGGTTATTATTCTTAATATGCAGTTAAGAACATCTAAATGCTTTGAAATAAAAGGGAGAATTTAGGCCCATGGACTCTACAAACCCTGAGATAAGTATGATTTGGTAGACTGCATGATGGTCACAAATTCTTCCCCTTCCCTGTACACACAAACATTTGCAATATGACTGTACTTCTCAAGAGGTAGAGTCTCTGTCTCCAATCTGTTAAATCCAGGCTGGTATTCTGGCTTGCTCTGAACAACAGGTTGTGAAGAAATTATGTCGTGAAAATTCTGAAGCCCTGCACCTTCTACCTGTACTCACTTGGAGCACTGCCCTCAGCCCACCACACCATTACGAAGCCTAGGATATAGAAAGAGAGGTTTCGCCATCCCAACTGCCCCAACTAAATCCAGACCCCTGTCTAACCAGCAGCTGAACACGGCTACGTGAGGGAGCCCAGGCAAGACTAGCAGAAGACCCATATAGACAACCCACCATGCTGCTAGACATAATGAATTGCTGTTGTTTGAAGACACTAACTTTAGAGTGGTTTTTACAAATGGATAGGTGACTGAAAGAAGCCAAAGGCTTTTCAACAGCTAGAAATGCATTTCTCTGAATTAGAGACTGAAAGAAGGAGGCCTGTAGGAAGAAATTTGACAATGAAGTAGGAAATAAAATATCACTCAACATTTGTTTCTGTCACTCCAATGTTGGCAACATGTGAGAGAATTTATATGTTATAGAGCTTTTAAGATGCATTTTTATAGCCCTTTTATAAAGCCATCACAAACCGCATTTCAAACAAGTTTCATGTCTCTTCTTAAAGATCTCTTATGGGGCAGCACATGGAGGTGATATGATCAGCTCAAAAGGTGGGAAGGCAACAAGCCTGAAACAAGCTGGATGATATTTCCTGGTTTTCACCATTCTAAGATATATAACATGAGGTGGGTCTAGAACAGGGTCAGCAAACTGCCATATGTTTTTGTACACAGTGAACTAAGAATGGTTTTTCCATCTTTAAATGGCCGAAAGAGAAAATCAAAAGAATACTAATACTTCTTGATATGTGAAAGGTATTTAAAATTCAAATTTCAGTGTCTATAAATAAAGTTTTATGGGAACGCAGCCATGCTCCTTTGTTTATATATTGTCTATGGCTACTTTTTCACTACCGCAGTAGAGCTGAGTAGTTGTGATAGAGGCTGTGTGCAAACCTAAAGTGTTTACTATCTGGCTCTTTATGGAAACAGTTTGCCAACTCTTGGTCTAGAATGTAGATTTGAAAATGTTTCTTTTTACGTCCCCGTAATGTGTTATGTCCCATGGCAGCATTTGTGAATCCATAAATAATCACACCCAGCTGACTGTCTCAACCTCCCCCTCACAGTCCTCACATCTTGTTTGTCTAATACGCAGAACCATAAAAGTGTCTATGCCCTAAGTTTGCTTAGGGGAACAGGTGAGGGGAGGAGAGAGAGCTAGAGAGCAGCAGATCACAGAGTAAGTATTTCATGATAAGTGAAAAGGTGACTCTTAAATGACTTAATGCTACTCCATATTTATGTTTCTCTCTTGATATCTCTTCTAAATAACTTTTTTGTTTATAGATCAAACCTATTTTTGAAGAGCTGGAATAGCAAACAACTAACAGCATTAGCCCCAAAATAACTTTTTTTGTCCAATATTCTTCCATCATCTGCAATTAAAAGTTCTCCAGAAGAACTTATTGTGACAGCGTAGTTGACAATAGATAAATAAGTTAAAAGGTAGTGGTTTTCCTTACCTACGTGACCTTCATCAGCTCCCAGACTTCCATAGACTCTGTCCTCTCCCCACCACCACTCAAAAGGATGCTCCTAAAGTACATTATAATTTCTTAAAATCACATACAGAATCCATTAATCTACTTTACTTCATAATAAATGAAAGATTATGGAATATAATCTCAGGATACCAAATTGAAAGAGACATTTAATTAAAGAGACAATTTTTGTAGGCCTAGAAGAATATTTTTTGTTCTGGATATGACACGCCATTACTGATGAAATGTAAGAAGGCAAAACAAATGATCTTTCCTTGTAACAATATGGTTCCAAGTATAATTTCTGGTTTACCAAGAATCTTTCCAAATAATGTATAAAATTTTCTCTCTTTAGCCTACATGCCTCTTTCTCCATGTTTTTTAGCTTTTCCTATTAGACCATATGCTATTAAATAATATCTATTGTTTGTGCCTTTTACCTTAGTGAACTCATGTATTTAGTTTAGGTATTTTTAAAAGTAGTATCACTTTGATACACCCTGTAAATCACATTACATTTACCACATTCCTGAGAGGACTGAGAGGACTAAGAGTATTTCAGCAGGGAACATTATCCAACTGGAGAATTTTGGAGGCCATATACGCTTTGATAACAATTTTCTAGAGGCAAAATTGGTTCTAAGCAAATTTTATAATGGAAGGATCATGAGCCATTTACTACATAATTACACACTATCTGTTTAGAACTGCATCCCTCTGTGCTTCTTTTCCCCAAATCTAAAAAAAAAAAAAATTTGCAAACTATAAATAGCCTCACTAGTTTTCATCTTTCCTTCTTAGCTGTTGAATATTTCTTGTTTTCTGGTTGATTCTCACCCATGATAACTACCTTTAGTAGACTTGAACTATATAATAACTAAATTCTGGTGAATGTGTGTTTACTTAAGGATGTGACTGTCTGCCAATGAACAAATGAGTTTATTTAGGGCCAGAGCTGTACCTAGAACTTGCTCTGCCAGTCTATCACTTAGGATATGTGCAAGTATCAGAAAATAGTATGCAAAATTGCCTTTTTAAAAAATGGAGCATTTTATTGGCCCATGTAACTGGGAGTACAAAGGTAGCATGAAGCTCAGTGTTGGTTGATTCAACAGGTCAATGATATAAATAACCACATCTCCATTCTGCAGTCCAGAGCACCACTTTCATCCTAAAATGAGAGAGGATGGGAGCTATAGCATTCTTCCTTATTCACATTGGGTAAAAGAAAGAGACGATACCTAGAATTTTTCCCAGATAAGCAAATCAGAACTTTTTAAGAAGCCCTCAACAAATAAGTTTTGTGTCCCTTCGTCAAATCATGGTATGTGTCTGTACCTGAGCCAAGCCTTTCTAAAACGGAGGGAGTTTTGCTGCTTAGACTTGGAGTTATGCACAAGGAGATGAGGTCACCTCCAAGTTGCATGGACTAAGTAGCTATTAGAACATAAGTAGGATACTTCAGAAAGGAAGGAGAAGGGAATGGGAAGGCAGGGAAGCAAACATCAGTGTCCACTTCAGCCAGCTCCGTGTGTGTGAAATGAAATGAAACTTTGATATTGTAGATCCACCATCCCTCTTTCTCTTAATTTCCACTTTTCTTGTTATAAATATCAAAGATCACAAATAGATAAAATATTTTGTGTGTATTAATTTTTTCACCACAAAAGTAATTCCAAAAGACTTTAATATTTTCAATTAAAGAACTCTTATAAAATAACTTTGTCTTTTAAATGATTTCAAAAATGACTATATTAGCTAGCATATTCAAATGCATATCATTATTGCATGCTTCCCATGGTCTAGCCTTGTCAATCAAATACATACCATCTTTTAAACCAATGATTAAATATAAAGTAGATAGTATTTTCCTACATTACAGATGAATCAAATAAGAGCCAGGGAAATCCAGTGGTTTGGCTAATGTCCTTCAATTAATAGTTGCTGAGCTGAGAGTTTTACCCCAAGTCTTGTGCCCTTAAGTCTCGATTTTCTAAATTATTTTGTTTCCTGGAGCTGTTGTAACAGGTTATTACAAACTGAATGACTTAAAACAATAGACATTTATTGTCTCATACTTCTGAGGGTAAGAAGTCCAAAGTCAAAGTATCAGCAGGGCCACACTCTGTCTGGAGGCTGTGTGGGGAAAACCATTCCTTGCTTCTATATTCTTATGGCTGTTGGCATTCCTTGGCTTGTGGCCACGTGTCTTATAAGGATACACATGATTGTATTGCAGGCCCATCTGGATAATCCAGGGTGAATGTCTCTTCTCAATATTCTTAATTTATTCACATGTCTTACCATATAAGGTGATATTCACTTTGTCATATAAAGTAATAATAGCAGGTTACAGAGACCATGATATGAATATAGCTCTGGGGCCACCTTTCAGCCCACTAAATACACAACCCTAAAAACATGATTAAAAGAAAACTCAATAGTATGAGATTCCTACCTGTCTTGATCTCTGCAGTTTTTCTATTATCCAACACGACATGACATCTGGTATGGTAGGTGTTCAGTGAACACTCATTGATTGGATGAATGAATAAGTACATCATGAAATGGGACTGGAAAGTGTCATGGTACAAGTAGGATGTGTCCTGCCATTGAAAAGAAGCTGTGGACGAAGAGCATAGCTGAGGAAATGAGATTGATTTCGTGTATTAATAAGATATTCAGATATTCTCATAAAAAGTTTTTGACCACAAGGATATCTTTAAGAGGAATCAGAGAATTAACTGAATATCGGGTACATGGATCTTTTTCTTCTTATAGGTGTTAAGCAGAAGAAGATATGAAAAAGAGCAAAACTCACAGACTTAGGTAAACTTGAAGTTTGGAAGGACCTGAAATGTCATTTAGTCCAACTTGACATGCATTGAAAAATGATCTCACTTGTGAAACACTGACAGGTTCCACTTAAATGCCCCCCAGTGCTGAAGATCACACCACCTTACCATTCAGCCCATTTGCCATTGGACTGATCCAGGAAGGTGAAGGCAAATAACACAAAAGTAATGTATTGACCAATTACACATGGCATTGTCTGGGGCAGCTATGACTTGTAGGTTTGGAAGAGGCTACTGGGAAAGGGAGAACACCTCCCACATTATAGCTTTGTGTGATTGTGAGGGGCACCTGCTTTTCTCATCCATGAGAATGCATGGCACCCTATATTAAATAGAAGGTAATTTCTGCTCAGAAGTAGGGACCAACCACTAGCAACTTTCAAATTATTTGTTAAAAACAATGTTTATTATTTATCATAAAACCTTGATACAATGTGAATGGGTCTAACATAAAAATGCTAAAGGCAGACAACAATATGGAGTTGTGTTGTTTTCTGTAGTGTTTGTTACATTAGAGAAAAATGCTATAATTAATTTTTATTTTTCATTGGATCTTTTCAAAGTGAGAGCAGATATGAAGAAAAAAGACATGTAGTTTATTAACATATTCAGCATTTTAAAATTTAAAAAGAAAATTATAGGCTTGAAGGAAAAAGCAAGAAAAAGCATGTGGAAAATAATATATTTTAGCAGCATTGTCTAGAAAATATACTGGGTTGATTTTTTATGCTTTTATAAGTAAATCTGGAGTGATATTCATGCTAGTTAAAGGAATAGTACATTTTAAAGTCAAATATTTACATTCTAAAAGCACATTAGCCCATTTCTCACAAGATGTTTAAGTGTAAACATATGCATGTAAGCGTCTTTTAATATTTTCCAACTGCAGGTTATTTTGATAGGAACACAAAGTCATGTAATTTAAAATATAAAATAGTTAAAATTCTATGTGATATAATCTATCATAAAAATCCAGAATTGATCAGGTTCAGTTGTATGACTGAATTGTCAACTGTGGCTTATGAAGGCGTCTTGTGCACGTTTACACCCCACAGAAGGGAAAGCAATCTACATCCCCAATACTCTTTGGAAGACGGTTCCAATTGTCTATATTCCCAAAAGTTAGGCTCATGGATATAATGGGGGCAATTTAAACCATATGGAAGCCCAGTGAATATTTACTGAATAAATGAGTAGTTAAGTGGATGGATGACCTCTGAACTGAGTGTAGAGAGGTCTGAGTTGAAGTTCGAACACCACCACTAGCTTGGAACAAAGCTGACATTTTCTTATTCCCAGTCCAGAGATCTTTCATCAAGAGTTATTTGTCAGTGAATCAATTAACTACTAAAGGACTGAAAGAATATAAAAGAAAAAAAATAACACTTTTGATCACCTACTTTTTTCTGCCACAATGCTTTGTATATATTTTCTTTTCTATCATAGCATTCCTGTGATGTAAGTATGATTTCTGCTCTTCTTCCCTACAAGTGAAGTTGATAAAGGCAGAGTTTGGGAACAGTTGAATTTCGAAGAAAATGAGAGAACATATGAGAAAGGGCATTCCAGGTAGCAAAATAAAGGAATGTTTTTACAGAATTATTGAATTTTGCCTCGAAAAAACAACCTCGAGTGTTGATTTGTTTTTAAAAGAAATGTCAAGAAAACATTTCCTTTCATGCTTAGATTCAGTCTCCAGTCTCACAGTGTATATCAATTCTGAAGCCCTGGAATCTGACTTGTTTGTAGTTTTCTTTACCCTTGAAAGCCAAATACCAGTTTTTAACAGAATATTTTATTCATCAGCTTTTAAAGCCAAGTTATTCCATGGCATCCTTCAGTGAACTTGGGTGAATAAATTGGATCGATGGCATAAATGTTTTCCTTCTGATACATTCCAGGGTTTCTGTCTATTCCAAGGCAATGGCAAACATGGACATGCTTATTTTTTGCCTTTCCCAGGAGCACAAGGTTTCTTTGTACATTGCAAGCAAAATTTCCAGACACAAACATTTGCTAAGGAAAAGAAATCACAACATGGAACACCTACTTAAAATTTGACAGGCACATTCCACACCTCCACTAATAAAGGTACTGTGAGCAAGATGTTGGCTAGAATTCAGCTTCATCGTCGACAGACAGGGGCAGGGAAATAAAGAAGAAAAGCAAACAAATACCGAGTAAGAATGGCTAAGCAAATATTGTTTTGCATACAGGATCAATTTAACACCAAACAACTACCAGTACAAATTATAAGTAGAGGCCTTTCCCAACATAGCCAATAGAGAATCAACTAAGATAGTTACAGTAGTTTTATACTAGAGGAATAATACCCTAGGGATGATGACAGTTATGTCAACACCAGTAACATCACAGATCAATACAATCAATTCAGCCAAACAGCTGGTCAACTCAGTTAAACAAATATCAGTCAAATCTACTGCTTGACCAATTAAACTAGAAAACAATGCCTAAATACTCATGCCTGTTTTGTATGAACATAGAAGACATAGTGTCAATTTGATGAATATAAAGATTAATTTTTGCTAGAGTAATTAGAGGCTTAAATGCAAGTCTCTTCTGAGATATCTCTAAAATATATTCCAATAACTTCTCAGCATCTCCCCAAGGAAAAGCCTAGAAAAGCTTAATCCATGACACCATCATCCCTCCCTGGGCTACTGCAGCTGTTCTTCCCAAACTGTCTCACTACCACCAGCTTGACCCTCTACAGTTCATGCTTTTAACAGCCAAAGTCATCTTCTCAAAGGATAACCATATTTTACCATTGTTCTCCTTTGCTTTCTCTTATAATTTGGATAAAATTCAAGCTTTGGATCATGACCTGCACAGAACTACCTGCAGGTCACAACCTTTTTCTCTGACCCAGTCTCCTGCCACTCTTTCTCCAAACCACTGCAATAGCCTTTTCTCCCCTAAAACAGCCAAGCTTGTTAATAATCCCAGGCCTTTGGACTTGCTGATCCTTCGACTGAGAAAGGTCATCATTTAGATCTCAAGTCTCATATCTCAGAGGCTTTCTCTGATCATCTCTGATAAAATAACCACTTGCTCCATACCCAATTATTCACTCTCCTGTTGCCCTATTATGATTTTTATAGTCTATATTGATTCCTAAAATTATGCCATTTATTGATTTGTTTACATATTCATTGTCTTCCCCCTAGAAGGTAAACTTCATGAGAACAGATACCTGGTGTGACAGACAGAATATTGCTTCTCCTCCAAAAGATGTCAGCATCCTAATCTTTGTAAACTGTGAATGTGTTCCTTTATATGGCAAAATGATCTTTGAAGATGTGATTACGTTAAGGAACTTGAGATGGAAATATTACTCTGAATGATCCAGGTGGGCCCAGTGAGATCACAAGGATTCCTATAAGAGGGAGACAAGATGGTCAAAGGCAGTAAACGGAGACATAGCAATAGAACCAGAAGCAGTGGTGATGTGCTTTGAAGACGGAGAGAGAGGCAGTGAGCCAAGGAATGCAGGTGGCTGCTAGAAGCTGGAAAAGGCAAAGAAAATGACTGGCCCCTAAAGCCTCCAGAAAGAGTCAGCCTTGCCAACACCTTGAATTTAGTCCAGCTAACTTCAGATTTCTGACTTCCAGAACTATAAGATAATAAATTTGTGTTGTTTTAAACTAAGGTTCTGGTAATTTGTTAGAGCAGCAATAGGAAATGAATAAAGGTGGTTTATTCTGATCTCTGGTGAATCCATCCTATCCATACCTCCCTGACACATAGTAGGTTACCAACAAGTAACTCGTAGAACAAATGCTAAATCAATGTGCCAAAGTTTCTTTATAGGGAAGACATGAATGTAGAAGTGATTTAGGTTGTAGGTGAGTAAAACCACAATTATAAATCCCACTTATTTTGAAATCCACAAAATCCCTCCATTCCCTTTATTATTTCTCTGGTGAGCAACAAAACATAGTAAAATATATGTTTATTTCATAATCAAGGAAATGTTTAAAATACAACTCATGTCAACTTCTAGGTTCACTGAAAGTTATCTATGAATACCTATCTGTTTCCTTGGAACTGATATTCAAATATTTCATGTTCAGGATGAATATATGTGACTACAGGACCACAAACTTCTCCTCAGTGCAGATGAACATATTAGTTTAAAGGGAATATTTTGCCTGGAAAATATGGCTTGGCTTTTTAATAATTATAACCAACCTGCTATGTATGGATTTGCTCCTTTACAAAATACATAGTATGCACTCATGGTTTATATTTCAGATTAGTTTATAAACATAAGATTCTCATGGGATAAGGTGTAAGTACAGGGTAGGGAAAAAGGAAGGTAATCAGAAGAAAATGCATAAACTCAAGTCAAGCTTTCTTTAATATCCAATACAACTGACTCATAATGGCATTTATCCAGGTAAACCAGCTGAAGATTACTTGCTCTCAATATGTTGAGCCCTCTACCAACTCTCTTTGAATATAGAAAGAAACATTTGCTACAAATTTAGCCTGTTACTTCCTGAACTATATATTTAACTAATGAAAGGCAAACTTCAAAAAGATCAGAAATTGCATTTGAATGAAGAGCCAAATGCCATGCACATTTTGCAGAATTCTTTTCTAGAGTTGTAATTCCTGGGAGAATTATTCTTTTAGTAATTTGCCATCCTTCCGCATTCCAAGAGTACTTGGAATGCTTCAAAATAGAGGCACACCAGTCTATTAATATAAGAAGATGTTGCTGTGATTACTCATCTCCTTCCTATATGAAATCTGGATGAAACATAAACTACTTAGCATGTGAATTTAGTTCAACAAGTAATTTACCCATCTAATGTAACATGTGGCATCTTGACACACAAGTAAACTTCACCCTGGCACCTAGTATAAGCAGTGCTGCTTGCCCACAAATGTCAATTAATTTCTTAATAAGTATTTGAAGGAGTCCTTATAAGTCAGGACTCTATGAAACAAGTAAAAGGCTTAAAATGATCCAATGAACTCTCTGTATATGTGTGTACATGTAAACTTATATGTGTTTATGCATAGTTGTTCAATGGCTAAGTTAACAATACATTAAGATAAAATAAATAATATTCAGGAAGGTTGTGGTATTTATTTGAAAAGTCCTAATAAAGGACCATCAATCGCTGAGGCAGGTGTGGCTGAAGAGTATCGATGATGTTGACAAAAGTTAGCAAATATTGAATACTTACAGTGTGTTAGTCAATGTTCAAAGTATATTATATATATTACATAATATCATCCTCACAACCACCATGTGAAATGGGTATTATTAGAATTCCACTTTGCGGATATGGAAACAGAGGCACAGAGTGGTTGAGTTGATAAAAGCTGTACCATTGGGTGGGAGGCAGAGCCAAGTCCTGTCCTTAGGCAGTTTGACCTTGAAGCCCACACTCTCCACTGTTTCAGTCAGGTACCCGAAGAGGACCTTTAAACCAGCTATACCCTTGTCCTGAAGGAGAAATTTTTTTTCCTTTTCCATTTTCCTGATTCTTTATCAATCCTCCTATTTTTTCTCTGTTTATATTAATGGCAGAAAATTCTCTGGCTTTCTTTCTGCAATTGTTTAATGTTCATTACTGCATGAAGACTCTAGCTATTTGCACAACACTGGAACTTAAGAAATGCCCCGTCCACCCTCATTATAGTGCATACGCTGCGAAATAGCTGCTGTCTGTGACCCCAAACTTGCTTCTTTTTCTGTGTGGACAGTGGCAGCGGTTACTGAGATCACTCACACATGCTGAAGAAAGGAAATAACTTCCAAGTGGACTCCTACCTGAACCTCTTTGCCCAGCACTTGCCACTGTTAGACACCAAAAACTGTATCACCCTCTGTGTTGCTTTATCAACAAGGCAACTAGTCCTACCTAGTGGGATTGTATTGGTGATATATGGACTGTTAAGCTACCAGTACTGAACAGAGCCATTCTGCTGAAAACATAAGGAATTTATTACCCAGCCCAAGTCCTTGGATAATTCACAACCAGATCAGGGATTGTGTGAACACTTTTGTTCCCTACCCACCAAGCGTTCCCCCTCCCATCTTCTTACTTGTAGAGTCAGGGTCCCATAATGGAGATCACAAAGGCTAGGTATTTATTTTCCCAGCTTCATTTGCTCCTGTAAGTAACCATGTGACCTACTTCTTGTCAAGAAAACATAAGGTAATGTCTGCTGGAGTGTTTGTGGGAAAAATTAACCTGCCCAATTTGAGACACAGAGACAGAAATGGAATGAGAGAGAGAGAGAGAGAGAAGCAAGATGACCTTATTCTTCTTGTTTTTTTCCCACTGTTCCTCTCTTCTGTTCTGCTTTTAAATGTTGAACTTTAAAAACTTGTTTGAATTACTGCAGCCATTTTGTGATCATGAGTAAAGACAATGCCCATGAGCAGAGGAATGCAGAATGAAAATAAACAGCCTGAGTCTCTCACAAGGCTTCTAAGCCACTGAAAAAACTCTGGAACCACCTAACTATATATTTTGTTATTTCCAAATAATATAAAATATTGAAGCCAATTTTAGTTTCATATTCTGTTTTTTGAAGCTGAAAGAAATTTGACATAGGAAGACAAAACACAAACACTAAAAATAATTTAAGAAGAATACAAAATCTGTACTCAAGCAGCAAATCAATCTGGTAATAACTACTGTAGGTAAGAAAAGAAGTGATACATGGATTAGATGCAAGCTTCATGGTGCACATGGAGTTTCACCTGGACCTCATCCCTTTGGACATTCCAGTTTGGAGTGCTTGTCATTTTAGAACATTCTTTGTGAAAAAATTAATCACATTCTTTTTCTGGTTTGCACTGATATATATATATATTTACCAAACTACTGGCAGAGAGGAAAAAAAGATTTAAACATTAGAAAAAAATCATTCTTTGTGAATGATCTATGTTCTGATACTTATAAATTTTGAAAAATCTTAGGCAATTAGATCAATATTTAAATGATATATGGGAGTTTCTGTTATTTTAAAATCTGAATATATTAATTTCCTAAAAAGCATTTATACATAACATTTTTAACAAAAGTAATTTTGTTTGAAATGCCACATTATCATAGTATAGTTACAATCAGCATTATAGTGCAAAAGGAGCAATCCAATATTTCTTCATCATTTCCCTATGGTGTAAAAACTTTCATCACTTCTCAGCTGGGAATTTTTGAGTAATTTCTGTTTTTTCCTTAAACCCACTAAAATATTTATCAAAATATTAAACTACTCCATTTTCATTTGTAGCTAACATTTTTCACATGCTGGAATGCCCACATTGAGGATAGTACCAAACAATCATTTCAGTTTCTACATAGTTTCTATTTGGTTTCCCCACCATTCTGTATAAAGTTCTTAAAAGAAAATCTAAGTGTTAAATATAACTACATAACTATGCAGATATAATTAGATATATATGATTTTATATATATGACCAGAATGTATAACATATAAGATCAAGTGAGCCATATATAGAGACATATGTATATGAATATATGTGTGTGTATGTATATGTGCATATAGACATATGTGTGTGAAATCTCTTGCTTAAAGATGAAAATTTTGTTCTTTGTTGATTTTTGAATAGCAATCATATTCATAGGTATTCTATTCTTACATTGTTATACTTACATATATGGGCAAATGCATGTCCAACAGTTGTTTTTATAGATGCACCATTGGTATGTAGTCTTTTTAATAGGAATTTTCAAAGACATGTTATAGATATGTCATTTTCAATATAAAGTTAATTTAAACAACATGAGGGGCAAACCTTCACTATTTTGCTCAGAAGCCTCAAGGCCTCGGGTGGTGCACTGTCCTGTGATATAACGAATTTTGAAAGAAGTCGTGTTTTAATTAGTCACCTTTTGTCATGTCTTTTCAGTTTTAGGTTTGCACAGATGGCCATGCTGTGTTTGGAGAACTGACAGAAATGCACCATTTTGCATTAATAAAATGCTAAGTCCATACCCAACATGCTTTTCTTCACAATTGCATTTTATTTTCATGCATCATTAAATAGTGTAATAATTTAATGATTTCTTAATAAAGTGACAATATCACCTGAGGTTTGATGTACAGCTCCATGCAATCCATTAACATAAATTGACTTTCAATAAACCTAAGCAATGAAGACCCCTTGGGAGTTATAGAGGCATACTATTTTTTTTGTTGCAACCCTATCTGACAAGGTGGCATAATCTGTTTTTATCATATGTAGGTATTATGTGCTCTATTTGCATTTACTGGTATGTTCTTTGGAAAACATACCCTCTGTGGTTAAGGAGTTTTCTACTCTGATATTGCTATTGAATTTTGTTTCACTGGTTGAATTTTCTGGTTCACTTCTGGGATATTGCTATTGACTGTGTGCGAAATTATCTCCTTGGGCCAGAAAATTCATCTGAACATAGCAACGCTTGACTTCATCCCCAGAGAGAGCCTGTAATGTCTGACGAAAAGAAAAGTGAATTAAAACAAAATGTGTTTATATACTATATATACACAGTCCATGCGCTTACAGGGTGTGTGTATGTGTGTGTGTGTGTCTGAGGGGCTTTGAGAGTACACACATGCACTGTATATGTAATCAATGCAAAGTTCAGTGAATCAATGTTTAAGATACAAATAGGAATTGCTAACACCCCAAAAGTTGTCATAGTGAAGATTTGGCTACAATGATTTAACCCCCATTGCCCCAAATTTTATTTTGCTAATTTGTATAACTTATTGAATTCAATATGAATAAGCAACTACATAAAGTATAATGCTGAGATTTTCTACTTACTCTCTAATTACACGGTCTTTGAAAGCTTTTATGTAGCATATCATTAATATCAACAAATACATACATAATGTATGTATGCAGTATAATAATAAAAAGAACACCTGAGTACCCACTCTACAGCTTAAAAAATAGAAAATTATGATATCTTTGAAGTCTCTGTAATACCCTTTTTATTGCAATCTCCTTCTGTTCTTTCTCCCTCCCCAGGTAAATACTCTCCTGAATTTTGAGTAATCAATTTCTTTTATTTTGTTTATAGCTTTATAATGTATGCACATATCTCTAAACAATATTTTATACAGTTCTACCTGCTTGCCTTTGAACTTTATATAACTGTAATATTCCACATGCATTATTTTGTCACATGCTTTTTGTTCACTCAACATCGTTTTTGAGATTTATTCATGTCACTATACCTCATTCCTTTTCCTGCTTTGTTCCAATCTATAAGTGTTCCACAATTCATTAAACCATTTTACTGTACCTATACATTTGGCTTGTTTCTACAGTTTGCTCTGTTAATCATGCCACAGTCAAATTTCTTGTGCATGCCATTCTTTGTACCTTTCTTTGGGCAAGTTTCTATACAGTATATACCTAGGAATAGAATCACTGGGTTGTAGGATACGTGTATCTTTAACTTTTCTAGGTAATGACAAATTGTTTTGCAAAATTGTTGAATACTTTTACATGCCCACCAGAAAAGTATGATGGTGCCTATCAATTCACCAATATCAATTTAGTCAAATTTTTAATTTTTGACAATCTGGTGAGTGTGTAATGGTGTCTGTTTGTGATTTTAATTTACATTTTCCTGCTTACCAATGAAATTGAACATCTTTGCATTAAGTATGATGATATTTTTTTCTTTCTTCTGTGAGATGCTCATTTAAGTCTGTTGCCAAATTTTCCACTGGTTTTATCAGCCATTCTTATTTCTGAATTTACATTACATTTTAAAATACGACATTTGCTATGTTTTTTTAATTCAAAGTACCATTTATTGGTCAAAAAGACCTTCATTCAACTTTAATTAGGTGGGAGTTTTTATTATGAAAGGCTTTTTAACAAATTTGTCAAATGCTTAAATTATTTTCCTTATCAGGATGCTCATATATTTCCTACTATTGAGATAAAGCCAACTTATTTATTACTGTTTACATTGTTTATGTTTCTGCTGACTTTAATTTGCTCATCCCTGTTGATGATTTTTTAATTTTAAACTTATGAGTGAGATTGTTCTCTAATGTAACTGCTTTCTGCTATTCTTGTCTCATAAAATTACTTAGAAATTTTTCTCTATATGATTTTATAAAAAATGAGATTTATAGAAAATTGCAATTATTTATTCCTTGAAATTTGGTAAAAAACCTCTGTGAAACCACATGTATCTGTTGGATATTTTTAATTATTGATTCAGTTTAGTTCATTGTTGTGGGGTCATTAAGGTTTTTCATTTTCTCTTGAGTCAGTTATCTAATAAATATTTTTTAATTACATAATTTTTTAATTTTTAAAATTAATGCAATTTTTTCTTTTTAATAAAGGTTTCAAAGTTTTACATCTGATTTGTTCAGTTTTCTTTAATACAAATTGAAGTTGTCATTACATTCCTCTTTTCATCCATTCCTAATATTGTTCATTTGTACTTTCCCTCTATTTTTCTTTCAAGAAATTTAAAAAACTTATTAGTCTTCTTTCTCTAAGAGCCAAGCTTAGTTTTCTATTTCAATATCTTTTTAATTTTATTTTTGGATTATGCTCTAGTTTGAGATGTTTTCTATTCATAAAATGTTAATTTATGGGTGTAATCTAATAATCTAATGCTTAGATCATTTATCTGTCCCTCTTTGGGGTTACGCAGAGGCCAACCTGAGACCTGGGCGCTGTTTCACAGTTGTTCAATTCTCAAAGATTTGCCAGGTAGATGCTTTATTTTTATTTTTTTCCTTTTATTTCACCATATAATGGGGGTACAAATATTGTTAGGGTTACATACATTGCCCCAACCACCCCTCCCCCCCCCACATGCCAGAGCTTCAAGTGAGTCCAATCCCCAGGTGGCGCGCACGGCACACATTATGTAGATTCTTGTTGGATTCATGTATTGGTTGCTCTAGGGTGTGCCCTGAGACTTCAAACAGGGATTTAAAGCATTGCTTTATTCAGATCACTCCTTTCCATAGTCTTTTCCCATTCTCTACCTGGGAGAATGAGGTGATTTGCCCCTTTGCTGTCATTAGCTTAGGGCAGTAGAGGAATATTGACAACATTCCACCCAACAGAATCTACGGCCACAGCACTAGCGTGGAGGAGGGGAAGCACAAAAACTTGTATTAGTGCAGGGCAGAGATAATCAACAGGGTTCTTTTTCTTCACAGTCTGTACAACTGCCATGCCCAGTGGTGAGTGAGACGGGCACCGTCTCTGCCTGCATTCACTTAGTGCAGAGCTGGGATGGTCAGCAGGGATCCTCTGCATAGTCTCTGACACCACAGCACAGAGCAGGGACCATAGGAGTCAGGCTTCCAGTGTTTGCCTGGAATAACATAGGATTATCCAGAAAGGTTTTATTCTACAGGTCCTTTTGAAAAGAGAGTATGTTTTGGGAGGTGACTTTTCTTCAAGCATCTTCAAATATACATATATATTTGAAAGAATTCCAGTATTCATTTTCGTATAGAGTGTCACCATTATTTTATACAGGTCATTGTCATTTCAGGCTGCTATAACAAAGTACCACAGACAGGGTTGCTTATGAACAAAAGAAATTTATTTCTCATAGTTCTGGGGGCTGAAAGTTCAAAATCAGGCTGCCAGTATTGTCAAGTTCTAGTGAGGACCCTCTTCTGGGTTGCAGACTGCTGACTTCTTGTATCTTCACATGGGGAAAAGAGGGTAAGCTAGCTCTCTGGCTTCTTATGAGGGCACTAATCCCATTCATGGGCTCCACCCTCATGACCTAATTACCTTTCAAAGTCCCCACATCCACATACCATCACATTGGGGATTAGGAATTCAATATATTAATTTGGAGGAGACATAAACATTCAGTCTGTTGCAACATACAAGCATAGTGAATAGATGAGCATTTTGTGTTTTTATGTTAAACAATAAGGCTCCTTAATAAACCTTTTAACTTTTAACAAGAGCTCATAGTTTATCCTTCACATTTAAACTATGTGAGCAATGGTTACTCTCATGATTTTGATGGCATATAGTGTTTTTTTATGTTATACACATTTTTTACAAAGTCAATGCTAATGATTATGTATTATGTATATATGACATTTTGTGTAGTTCACATACATAAAGATCCAATCACTTTAAATAAATAAATGTATTAAAAGTATATGTTCGCTACCTTATCTTTGCCCATTGGCATGTACAACTTTTCATAAATTATATAAATTTTGCATATACCATATTTTGTCTAACATATATATGAATATAGTAACAGTTTGCTATTATATTTCAATACATTATATAACTTTTCACATTTTTCATGTGTTGAGTTTATTTTCTTTAATTATTTGGCTACTTTTTATTTCTACAACTCTTAGTTTTCTACAAATATTTTCCCTCATCCAGGAAAATTCTTTTTGGCATAAATTGTTTATTTTGTAAAGAAATCTAGTAGGTTGCAGCAAAGCCATCCTCAGAAAATGCATATTAAAATTATTGACTGACAATTTCTCTCATCTTCCATGTGGAATCCAACATCAGATAAACCCTTTGCATCTGAAACAGATGGACAACCTACGTTTTCTTACAAGTGAAGGGAAGACAGCACTATGTGCTTGGCATTCAATAGTTATCACAATTGGCTTCCCAGACGATGAGAATATCAGGGTGAGCTATGGAATAGACAATTTAGAAGGAGCAGATTTAAAAATCAATTTAAAGAGTTTATATATTATATGTAAGAAATTACTTTCTATTTCTTATCAGCACAATGCAGCTCCTATTTGTGGACACTGTATGAAGTTTCTGACAGCCTTTGGAGACATTTTGAGTCAAAGTGAACTGCTTTCTGGTTTGCTCTACTTGGTACCTTAGCAAGTCAAGATGATCCCATTAATATCTTTAAACCCTCATGGGCAAATCTTTCAGAACTTTCTTTCTAATAATTGATTTCTAACCATAATTTCATCATGTCATATGTTAATAAGACACAAGCCAATGTCCATCAGTAAAATTATACCAGCCACAGAAGATTTTTTTTCTAACACAAATGGGAAATTAGAGGACATTTTTAGTGTTTTTACTATCTGAGGCAGCTGCCATGAAGAGGAGAGAATGTTGTTATCATTGGGCAAACTCTTCCTTCTGAAAAATGATAATATTGCAAATACGTTCAGAAAACATCTTTCCATTTTTTTCACAAACTTCTTCATATTTACAGGAAATGTTACTAAATGGGCTTTAAGTGAAAGAAATCAGAAAATATTATAAACTGTAATCAATAGTCATATGCATTGAACTTTAATAATTTTCCTTTATGGTATTATTTGCCCCAGTTTGTAACTTCTACACTCATGTGATTATCAGGCAGAAACTTGGAAAACCTATTGGGAGGATGCTTTCTTTTCTTACCCCAGAATAAGTATTTAGATGGATAGTTCAAGGCTGGTGCAGGCTAGTAATCTATAATGTTGTTAGGCATCCAAGATCATTCTGACTTTGTACCTCCCCATTCTCAGGTTGAACCCCTACCTTTATGCCCATCAATCTGGAAATCAAAGAGCTGATTTGGTTTCAGATAGACTCTCTAGTCTAGGCAAGAGGAGGAAGTGTGAAGGCTAGTGAGAAAAGAAACAGACTAAGTCTTTTCAAGGGTTTAACTAATTGCCTCACCTAGAAATTCCTGCTTACATTTAATTGGTCGTTTCTGTGTCACATGAGCAATCCTAACTGCAAGGGATGCTTGAAAATATTGGCACCCAATTTAATTGAGGTTCTATTTGTGAAGGAAACTGGGAGACTCAAGAGTGGATAGTTAGCCAAAAACATGTGCCACTGTGTCCAATATGATATATTTGAATTTCTCTCATATTAGAACCTGAGAAGATTTGTAGCTTTCTTATTACAAAATATGTGTGTTTGTACATATGTGAAAAAGTAGAAAACATATATATGTAACAAAAAAAGGAAAATGTTACCACTATTCATTATGCAAAGAATTATATGATTAACAAATTATATTTTGTCATTTTTCCCCAATCCTGCTTTTGCCTTCCCATCTCTTGACCATTTCATTACAATATCAGGGAGCAGTAATAAAAATCAAGACTATAAGACCTAGCAATTTCTGTTTTCAAACACATTTGGCTAAACAAGAGGTTAGAACTAATACAAAATTAAGATTTGAATTATTGAGACAATGCAAATGTTTTCTTCTATAATAATTTTCTTCTATAAATTTAGCTTACATCCTAAAAATAATGCAGACTTTGAATTTGGAGTTAGCAACTAGGTAACTATGACACTATAAGTGTTTCTTTTGACTTTGTCTAACTCAGGAAACAAATTTTTCTGCACATCGTAGAAAAGAAATAGATGGATTTGGGGTCCTTGCCCTGATATCTGACTCAGTATATATCCTTATTTTATTTTTACAAAATAACTACAGAACACTTATCTGAGCCTTATTTGCAGCAATTACATATGAGGATTGAGGATTTAGTTGTTTTGGTAGCAACTGTGATAGCATCTCAGAGGCTTTTCTTAAATCTTCTTCAGAAGTGGGACATTTTCAAAACCCACTGTATTTGGAGGTGCCATTGAAAAACAGAGGTTGGTGGTCCGAAAAGCTTAAGAAATAATATAAATAATGCTTTTATTTTGTTACAAATATAAAAAGGAAGAAACTAGAACATTCTAAGAAATGTTTTCTGCATGATTCCATTCTATTAATACTAAACTTCATTATTTAAATATATTTTAAGTATAATGTGTTATTGGCATATTAAGAATTAATGTCTAGGACTTACTAATGAGAATTAGAATATCTACTATATTATATTTCTTAGCCCAATACCATTTTTCAAAGGATGAAAATGAAATATTATTTACCAAAAACTCCAAAGAAAGGCCTTATTCCTTTCGCAATTTGTGTTTCTGGTTTTCTCTTTAATTTTAACCTTGACAAGTCGAATTGTGATTAGGATGCCCACAAATTGTTTCAGGTTTTACAAGATAAGTGAGTGAGACAAATTAGAGTAACTTTACCCTCATAGTATCATAAACCAATATATTATAAATCTGTACTCAATATGGTAGCTATTTAAATACTTGAAAAGGTAGCAAGTCCAAGTAGAGATCTACTCTAAATATAAATAAGATTTCTAAGAATTTGCTCACAAAAAGAATGCACAATATCTCCATAATTTTTATATTATTTACATGATGGAATTATAATGCATTGGATATATTGATTTATATAAAATATATCATCAAAATTCATTTTATCATTTAATTTGTTTTTATGTTTTAAAGTTCACGTGATTGGCATTTTTTTATTGAACAGTGCTGTTCTAAGTTCTGTATTTCCTCCCTCTTTTTCTCTTCTGGTTTCATATAATAGCATGGAATATGAAACGGGCTGGATTAACACCAAAAACATAAGAGGAGGTTGGCATTGACTTCACAGAAAGCACTCCTGGGCAATGAAATTCTTGTTTGGAGTTAAAGATGTGATTTCCAAACTTGACTCTGATTGTAAGAATTACTGCTAATTTTTTTTTAACAACACAGATTCTGAAGTTTCCCTCTTTGAGATTCTTCTTCCAGGTCAAGGAGAACATTCAGGAGTTTGTGTTTTTAGCAAAAGCCCCAGGTGAGTTTTCTCACTAAGAAAGTTTGGAAACCACTAATACACAACTTTTTATAAATTGATTTGAAAATTAAATTTCATTACTGTGTAGCATAGGTTTCTTTGTACTGGAAACAAAAATCTACAAAACAAATCTTTATAAAAGTGTAGTTTTGAGGAAGAAGTTCTAGAACGGCAGTCTGGTCTATTCCTTTATAAAAATAGCACTAGCTTTATGTTTATATTTATTATAACCTCAATCAGCCATAAAACAAACTTTATCTAGTTCATATAGTTGGTTCTGTTCTTAATGAACTATTATAAAATGATAGTCTTATATTTAATAGAGGAAGATTATTTAAAAAATAAAATGGGTAGTACAGAGCCTTTGGTAAATAGGAATTATTGAGGTGGGGGATGGTGCTGGTGATCTGGATAATATTCTGGAAAAGGAGTGAGCAAGAGTCCTGACAAAATGCTGTTGGATCCCCTACATGAGTGTTACTTTACCCCTGTCTCATAACATTCTCTTTTCACGTATCAAATGCAAAATAATTTTAGATTGATATAACCAAAACAAAAAAGGAAAAATAAAGGAAGGAGAGAAGAAAGGAGGGAGGTAGAGAAAAAGGATGGATGGAAGGCAAGCAGGCAGGCAGGCCCCACTAGAGCACTAGACAATGAGCACTTTGCTGTTTGGCTAACATGCACTATCAGTTGCCCAGGGTAAATGAGAACAAGGCTATATGCAGGCTGTTTATTCAAATATTGTCTATTTATAGACATTGTATTTTTATAGTATCCAAAGTACTCTGAGAGTGACCTCTCCCAGATTCCGGTCCTGTGGTCTGTTGGAGGTAAATAGAAGAGGCACGCAGCAGGCATTTCAGGCAAATGCTGATTATACAGGGGATGCTTCACTTCTTATAGGAGCCCATGCTCCAAGCGGCTGGCCATTCTTTCTCCAGGTCTGCATATGGCCATTGCACTGCTCAGTAGCGTCTCCACTTGATATACAGGAGAGGAAAACATGAAACCCCGTGTCTTGTCAGTGTTACTAAACTCCTAGCAACTCTGAGGAAAGCTGGGATAGGATGAAGAGGAACCTGAATGCCACAGGTGGATGGTCGAAGAATGTTCTGCTTGTTTATTTTACAAATGAAGAAATGGGTCCTCAGGAGAGCCACAGTTCAAGGTCATATGGTCAGAGCTAAATCTCTGAATCTTAAGCAGAGTGGTCTTTTGTTCTTTCTCATAATTACAAGGTGGTATGTGACTTGGATGGATGAATGGACATAATTCATTTATGCATTTGTTACTTGTGCCATGAATCATTGAGGGTAAACAGCTTTCCTTTTCAGAGCCTGATTTAGATTTGAGCCCACACAGTGAAAACTGCAAGTGACCTGTTTCCATACTTAAACGTCCACATTTACAACCTATTTCCATACTAAACACCCACCTTTAGGAGAAATTTACACATACCACTTATACACACTTTCTGTCTTTCTCTCTCTCTCACACACATGCCACCCTAATTTGAATTAATCTAATTTAAGTCTATCACCCAGTTTTTCAATGCCACCTAACAGAAAACCCGTTCTTAAATAAACTGCATCTGGTACTACTTTCCCACATCATTCATACAAATGGGACAAGATGGTCCAAGAAGCAAAAGGCTGGTAATTAGAGTCTCTTCCCTGAACAGCTTGAAAATAGAAACCCACTTGGAGATGTGAGCCACCCTCACCATTTTCAGTTTAGTCTTTTTCCACTCTACCTCCAAGGTTCAATAGGAATCAAACTTGCCTCTGCCCAGGACAAGGATATTTCAGTGTCTCACTAAGCATGAGATATAATGATCATTATTAAATTGTCATCCTTAAAATTGATTTTTAAGTAACATTTTTCTAATAATAGTGATAAAAGTAAATAGGGTGAGGCAATTAGAAACAATGCAAATAGAATAGCCTTGAACTAAGATAGACCCTCCTTCATCTTTTGTGACCTTGAACAAATTACAAATTACAGAGGTTAATCTCTGACACTCAGTTTCCTCATCTGTACAATTAAGCAAATAATGTAAGGAACACTTTTAAAACTGTATAAATTGAGTAAATAAAGAATGTGAGAACAAGAGAGACTAAAATGAATTACTCAGGGATAAACACATCTTATGTGGAAGAGAGGATTCAAACTCTGGTCTTCCTATTGTATAAATGCATTTTCCACACACAATGGGGTCGAGGGTTCACCCTTGGGCAAGGCTTGACAAATGGAAAAAAAAATGTCACTCCTTGCACCTTTGAATCATGTCTTCATAGGAATTTCTGCCTACCCTGGAGAAACTGAAGCCCTTTCTTGTGATACTTTAATTTTTCATCTGGTTGATTTCTAGAAAACTTTCCTCTCCTCTGGTGACTGCCATCATCACACGGGTGTTCATTTTAATTACAATTTGCAAATAGAGACTTATTTAGCCTTTGTAATTCATTTGTGCAGTTTCATTTTATCACATAAGAAAACAAAGGCAAATTCATAGATGGCAAGAAATGTGAACAAAAGGTATGTGGTATTAAAAATGCTGTTCTGTTTACTGAAACAACCATATCAAGTATTTTTTAATTTAGTCATAATTATATCCCAATAGTTTTGTTGCGTATAACAAATGTGTACATATTTTATTGTGCCTGTGACAGTGCTGACTTCTCAACTGAAATAATTTACAACTCTATAAAATCCTTTCATTTTGGTTTTGAAAGAGTTAGGATACTTCTCTAGCAAAGGTTTCTTCATTGTCTACACACAAAATGAAACTCTACCAAATCTGACAATATTTCAGTTGAAGTTGAAGAATACTAAATTTCTTATTCACAAGTAACAGTGCCACAGACGTTGGATGCAGTCTCAAAATGAGCAATGATTAATTATCTCATGGGAAGCTGTGAAAGCGTTTTCCAGATCCACCGGTTTGCATTCCAAGCCACTTGAAACAAATGGTTCCTTACAAACCATATCACATACGGAGATATTCAGTAAGTACTTTGATTTGTCAACTTTTGGGAAGCCTAAACAATGGCAACCCCTGAAAAAGACTTTTGTTTCTCGATGTGCTGTCTTGAGAAGTTACATTTCATTTGAATTATGACAGGGACAATACATGAATCTATTACGCACTACAACAAGCATGGATATTTCCTTGGATTGTTGTCACATCTATTCTATATAATTTTAAAGAAATATATTATCTTAACTTTAAAATCAAGCTGGAAACTGAAACATTTTGAAATGTATTTTGTTACGCAAGACTTAGGCTTTCTGCAATCATAATTGGTTTGCACAGTTATCAAAATATCCTGATTTTAAATATTGATGACTTTATTCTTACACAGAAAAATTTCTGTGTCTAGACAATTTTTTAGAGAACTGTTTAAAAATTTAAAAATCTGAGAAGAAAATAAAATTTTCAGGAAGATGGTTATAGTGAACCCTCTAGGTGCTCCACCCAGATCCTATTTGACTACTTTTACCATTTTAGGCGCACCTGTTCTCTCACATTTGGTTCTTTGATTCTAAGGTGCCACCTGTACTGCTATTTTCTGTGGAGGGCCTGCCCCTAGGTTCCTGGCGCTGATTTACTCACAGATACAACGAACTAGAAGTATCTAGGAGGGTTATATCCCCTTCACCCTGGGAAGAGAGGAGGCTTAGCAATAACTTACAGCCATCTTGCCTTAGGCTAGACAAACTCTGACATAACTAAAATCCCAAAGCTCCCTGCAGGATTTGTCCAAGCCTGGGAATTTACCCAAATTCCTACCCTTCCCTCTTTTCTCCCCCTTCCTTGTTCTATTTTCTAACATCCTTCCTTTTTTCTCCTGAGATCACTTTCCCAATCAATTATTTGCATTCAAATCCTTAAGCACGTACATTTGCTCAGGCCTGGTAGCTTTCAAAGCATTGTACAAACATTATGTTATTAAACTTCTCAGGTGGGCAGGTGAGCAGGCAGATAAGTGGACATTTTTATCTTTATATTAAAGATGAGGAAACAAAGGCTCAGAGATTGAGTGATTGCCCTCTTCACACAGATAGTGAGATGGGACTCCCAGGACAGTGTTCTATTGAGTATATTTCTACTTCCAGGGTAGGAAAAATCATCATCTGATACAGTTGGCCTGTGTGAACTGCCCTGCCTGTCACCCATGCACATATGGTTTATGTTGCACATGCTGTGTTTTATAAATCAAAATGGATCCATTCTGAAAATAAAGTTCCTTTTCTGTAAGATAAGGTACTGGTTCAAGTGTTTTATAATATATTATTTATTTGGAAGTGTGTATTATATAAACATTGCTTTACTCTGTGCTTTTGAAAGAGTCAGAGCCTTCTGCTTTAGGGTTCTTGAGCAAAGCAAGAATAAGTTGTTTTGGAAACAATAATGGAAAATTCTCTCCAAAGGAGTAATATGAAATTATTTGGTGATTGGATTTATCAAAGAAAGCACTGCATCTCCACAATTAAAGCTCAAAGACTTTCTTATTATTCTCCACTTTTTTGGGAAAAAAATATTTAAATATATACTAAATCCTTTGTAAGTATAAGCTCTTGGACAGTATTGGGGTTGAAATCTATATTGGCTAATGTGCATCAATTTACCAAGACATTAATTAGATTTTATGTAACATTTCCTCATCTTTAAGACTCGACATTTCTGTAGTCTGTCATTGCCCAGCTTGTGATGTAGTTTGAGAAATCTGCCAAGTTTCCCCCAAAAGTTGAAAACTATATTATTTCCACTCCATCGAATGATACAATTTTATAATTGTTTAGTTTTCCTTTTAATGTCTAGGAGACAATAATTCCTTATAGATGATTTGTGTTCTAAATCACCCAAATTTCAATATCTCTAACAGGGGTCCTCAAACTTTTTAGACAGGGAGCCAGTTCACTGTCCCTCAGACCATTGGAGGGCCGGAGTATAGTTTAAAAAAAAATATGAACAAATTCCTATGCACACTGCACATATATTATTTTGAAGTAAAAAACAAAACGGGCAAAAATACCTGCCGGGCCGGATAAATGTCCTCAGTGGGCCGCATGTGGCCTGCAGGCCGTAGTTTGAGGACCTCTGCTCTAAGATAACAATAAGAATAATTTTCTATGGTTCCCAATTTTAAGATGGCAAGTAATCTGTCCTCACTCCTCAAGTTTGATTAAAAGATACAAAAGTATGAAAATATGAGAGGAAAAATATCTGTGGCTTCATTAGAAATAGAGAAAGAAACATTCAATGGTCCAAAAACTCCCAATAATTTCTAGAGCATATAAAACAAATGGCATGACACTGATAGAGACTAATAATCACTGAGAGCCTGAAACCCATATTGGTCAGGACAACAATACACAGGATTTCCAGAATAAAAATCACTGAAAACCCCAAGCTCAGAGCAGCATGGATTTTAAGTGGGAAGCTGGATGTTCTGTGGGTAACCAGAGCCTGCACCGGATCCCCAAGCCACATCAGCTGCGTGAACTCTTAGTTCATGCCATTGTGGTATTCCTGTTAAATATAGTGATGGGTTTGCTGCAATAGATTCAAATTGTGAGTGTTTTGGCCAGAAAGAGGAAGGAAACAGTGCCTCGGCTAAGTTCCACTTACATAAACTGTAAGTTTACAATTAAAAATGATAGGTCAAGAGATTGACTCGATAATAAAGATCTCTCAAAAAAAAAAAAAAGAAAAAGCCCAGGACCAGATGGTTTCACTGGTGAATTTTACTACACACTTAAAGAAGAATTAACACTAGTCCTTCTAAAATTCTTCAAAAACTGGAAGAGGAGGGAATACTTCCTGACTCATTCTATGAGGCCAGTATTAACCTGATATGAAAACCAAACATCAGAAAAAAATTGTAGACCAATATGCCTGATAAATAACAATTCAAAAATTCTCAAGAACATACTAGTAAACCAAATCCAGCAGCATATTAAGAGAATTAAGAAGATATATAAATGGCCATATATAAATAGCCAAAAAGCACATGAAAAGATGCTTAACATCATTAGTTATTAAGGGAATGCAAATCAAAACTGCAATGAAATGAAAATCAAAACCAAAAACACAACCACTTCATACTAACAGGAATGGCTATAATTTAAAAAACTGAAAACAAATGTTGGTAAGAATTTAGAGAAATTGGAACACTCACACATTGCTGGTGGGAATGTAAAATGCCACAGCCGCTGTGGAAATATAATTTGTCAGTTACCATATGACCCAGCAATTCCACTTCTAGGCATATACCCAAAAGAATTGATAATAGGTGTTCAAAAAATCATGTGCAGGAATTTTCGTAGCAGCACTATTCCCAATCACCAAAAGGTGGAAACAACCCAATTGTCTATAAACTCTTGAAAAGATAAATAAATGTAGTACGTCCAGACAATGGAGCATTCTTCAGCCACAAAAAGGAACGAAATTCAAATACATGCTATAATGTGGAAAATCCTTAAAAACATGCAAATAAAAGATGCCAGACACAAAGAGTCACATATTATATGATTCCATTTATATGAAATATTCAGGTTATAGACACATAAAGGAGATTAATGGTTATCAGAGGCAAGGGAGAAGATAATGGAAAGTGGCTGCTTAATGTGTATGGGACTTTCTTTTGGGGATAAAAATATTTTGGAACTAGATAAAGGTGATTGTTGCACAATGTTGTGAATATACAAAATGCCACATCTTAAAAATGGTTAATTCTATGTAAATTTTACCTCAAAATATAGTGTATCACAGAATTCTAAAATAGCCCCCACCATTCCCATCTTCTATTGAACATGACTTACATGATTTCCCCCTTCTTTAAGTGGTAGCAGAACCTATGAATATAGTGAGATATCACACTCATGCTTAGGTTACATTGTGTGGCAAAGATGAAGGAATTTTACAGATATAAGTAAGGTCTCTATCTAGTTGTTTCTGAGTTAATAAAACGGAGATTATCCTGGTGGGCCTGACCTAATTAGGTGAGCCGTCAAAGAGAAAAGAAACTGTGGCAGGTGTTCTCCTGCTAGCCTTGAAGGAGCAAGCTCCCATTCTGTGAGAGGAGGGGTCACACAGTAAAGACCTGAGGATGGTCTCTAGGAGTTAAGAGTGGTCCCTGGTCTATGGTCTAGACTTACTCTAGAGCTACAAATAAAACAGGGGCCTCAGTTGTATAGATTTATGAATATGAATCATGCCAAAAATCAGTGAACTTGGAAATGGGTCCTGAGCCTCAGAGAAGATAGCAGACCTAGCTAACGTCTTGGTTTCAGCCTGATGAGGCCATGAGCAGAAGAACAAGCTAATCTATGTTGTGAGAGAATAGCTGTGTTTGGGGGTTTTTTATGACAGTTTTTTTTAAACAGAGTCTTCAGTTCATAGCAAAACTAAGAGGTAAAGAGATTTCTCATATTCCCTATACCCCAACATATGCATAGTATCCTCCACTATCAAAAACCCCCAGCAGTACATTTGTTACAGTTGATGAACCTACATTGACACATCATTATCACCCAAATTGCATAGTTTACACTTCACTCTTGGTACTATATATTCTATGGATTTGGACAAATGTATAATGACATGTATTTACTATTATAATATCATACTGAGTATTTTCACTGCCCTAAAAATCCTCTGTGCTGTACCCACTCATCCCCTACTCCACCAAACTTCTGGCAACCACTAATATTTTACTGTCTTCATAGTCTTGCCTTTTACAGGATGTCATATAGTTCAAATCTTACGGTATATAGCCTTTTCATATTTGCTTCTTTCACTTAGTAATATCCATTTAAGTTTCCTTCATATCTTTTCACAGCTTGATAGATAGTTCTTTTCAGCTCTGACTAGTATTCCATTGTCTGAATATACCACAGTGTATTTATTCATTCACATTTAGAAGGACATCTTGGCTGCTGCAAAGTTTGGGCAGTTATGAATAAAGCTGTTATAAACATCTGTGTCCAGGATTTTCTGTAGACATAATTTTTCAACTACTTTGTATAGATACCAAACAGTGTGATTACTTGATCATATGATAAGAATATGTTTAGTTTCATAAGAAACCGCCAAGCTGTCTTTCAAAGTGTCTCTAGCATTCTGCATTCCCATGAGTAATGAATGAGAGTTCCTGTTGCTCCACATCCTCAACATTTGGTGTTGTCAGTGTTATGGATTTAGGCCATTCTAATAGGCTCGTAGTGGTATCTCACTGTTGTATGAATTTGCATTTCCCTGGGGACTGTGATGTGGAACTTCTTTTCACAGGCTTATTTGCCATTTGTATATCTTCTTTGCTGAGGTGTCCGTTAGGGTCTTTGGCCCATTTTTCAATCAGGTTTTTTTTTTATTCTTGTGCTTGAAGAGTTCTTTGTATATATTGGATGACATTCCTTTATCAGATATTCTTTAGCAAATATTTTCTCCTTATCTGTGATTTGACTTACTCTCTTGACAGTGTCTTCTACAGTACAGGAATTTTTAATTTCACTGAAGCCCAGCTTGTCAATTCTTTCTTTCATGGATCATGCCTTGGCGTTGTAACGAAAATGTCATCACCAACTGCAAGGTTATTTAGATATTCTTCTATGTTATCTTCCAGGAGTTTTGCATTTTACATTTAGGTCTATGATCCAATTGAATTAATGTTTATGAAGGGTGTAAGGTCTGTGTCTAGATTCATTGTTTTGTGTGTGTGTGTGTGTGTGTGTGTGCATGTGGATGTCCAATTGTTCTAGCACCACTTTTTGAAAGACTCTTTTATTAATTGTATTGCTTTGCTCCTTTGACAAAGATCTGTTGACTATATTTGTGTGGGTCTATTTTTCTATTATATTACAGCGATCAATATGTTTATCTCCAGCAATACCACACTGTCTTGATTACAATAGCTTTATAGTAAGTTTTTAAGTAATGTCAGTCTTCCAACCTTGTTCTTTTCTTTCAATATTATGTTGGCTATCTGGATCTTTTGCCTCTCCATATAAACTTTAGAATTATATAAATTTTGTGGGTATTTTGTCAGTCTCCACAGAATAACTTACTTGGATTTCAATTAGGATTGCACTGAATTTCTAGATCAAGACAGGAAGTCCTGCTATCTTCACAATATTGAGGCTTCTTATCCACAAATATGAATTGTCTCTCCATTTATTTAATTCTTCTTTAATTTTCTTCACCAGAATGTTGTGACTTTTCTCATATAGGTCTTGTATATATTTCATTGGACTTATACCTAAGTATTTCATTTTAGGGGGTGCAAATGTAAATTATATTGTGTTTTTAATTTTAAATTCCACTAGTTCATCACTGGTATATAGGAAAGCAGTTGAATTTTGTATACTAGCCTTATATCCTTCAGCCATGCTATAATTTATTATTAGTTTTAGAAGTGTTATTTTTGGTTCTTTCTGATTTTCTACATGGACAATCATGCCATCTGTGAACAAAGACAGTTTTACTTCTTTCATTTACTTCTTTTATTTCTTTTTCTTATTGTATCACTTTAGCTAATACTTCCAGTACAATGTTGAAAGGAAATAGAGAGAGGGGACATCCTTGTCTTACTCCTGATCTTAGTAGGAAAGCTTCTTATTTCTCAGCATGAAGTATATTAGCTGTAGGTTTTTGTAAATATTCTTTATAATATGATTGTGTGACTTTTTCTTTTGTAGCCTGTTGATGTGAAGGATTACATTAATTTATTTTCAAATTTTGAACCAGTTTTGCATACATGGGATAAATCCCACTTGGTAGTGATGTATAATTCTTTTTATACATTTTTGGATCGGATTTGCTAACAGTTTGTTGAAGATTTTTGCATCTATGTTCATGAGATATATTGGCCTATATTTTTCTTTTCTTATAATGTCTTTGTTTGGTTTTGGTATTCAGGTATTGCTGGCCTCATAGGATGAGTTAGGAAATGTGTGCTGTTAATGCTGCTCAATTTGTAGGAATTTGTTAAACAGCAATAGAAAGTTAATATTGACAGATTCTCCAGCAGTGAGGTTCTCCAGTACACTCTGACTCTGGAATAACTTCTAAGAACTAGGAATATCTATCAGAACTTGGTATGAAACAAAACAAAAGAAAAAAAAAGCCACTGGTCACAGTGTTTACATACAGATGCCAAGTGGGAGAAAAAACAGAGTTATCTGGACTTTGCTATTATGATATTGCTGCTGCCCCATTGGACCACTATATTTCTATTTGCGTAGATGACCACAGACTACTAGGTCTTTCAAATGTGTGCCTTAAATTCTCTTACTTGTCTTTGTAGGTAACTACCAGATTTTGCTTTCTGGTTCTTGAATTAATATCCTTTTATCTTGTTAAAAGTAATATTTTCTGTTTGCCATTATCAATGGAGCATGTCTTTGCTCTTCCATGCTGGTTAATAATTGTCCCCTTCATCATATTTGAGTCCCTATAATTTGAAGGGACAAAAGTGGGAGATAATTTTTTTTTTAAATTTGTTTGCCAAGTAACCAGAGTCAGAATTTCTTACCATAAATTCACTGAGAGTTAGGTACCCTATAGATGTCTTGTTCCCTTCTTAATTTTTTCCCCACAAGGAGACATCCTGACCTTCCTCCTCTATGGCAGTAACACAATTACTTTTGCTTATCTTTCCTGTTTCAGGAGCCAAGACACAGAATTTTTTTTCTTTTAGCTTGTTTTCTCCCTGAGTGACATCAAAAGTGCATTGTCTCCTTCCTGTCAATTATTTTCAGACCCAGCTTTCCTTGTGCACACAGCTACCACTTCACCAAAGTGGAGCAGACGCTAATGGCCGTGTGCTCTGCCCTCAGCCAAGTGTCTGGCAGTGGCCACAAATAAAACCATCTGTTACAGGGGTGAGTCCATAGCCTGTCACTGCTGTAATTTGGGGAGGCACATACTTTCCAGGCTTCTCTGTTATTAGAGATCCAATGGGGCCCCTGAGGCCTACAGCAACTGAGTACATAATTACATGAAAAAAAAACTTAGATGGCTTTTCCATTCACACTGGGTGATCTTAGAGCAGGCAAATACTGTTGTTAGATAACTAAACCTGAAGGGTGAGTTGAGGACAACCAGGTGTTGAATACTCTAACTTAAGATTTAAACTCTTTTATTTTTAAAAATTACTTCATTTTATTTCAATTAAGGATCACATATGAACAATTTGATACAATACTCAACACATAGTGGATACTGACTGTGTGAGTATGAGCTAACAAATTGAACCTTAATAGAAAATGTAGAGGAAGGAATGAATGTGCCATGGATGTCTCCGATTTGTGAATGCCTGATGGTCATTATTTCACTTAATTGTCACAATAACATTGTGTGATACGTGACACTATCCATAGTCTTCAGATGAAGCTAAGAAAAGTAGACATAAGATCACACAGTAGAGATAAGTGGCAGAACTAGGGTTCAAATTCAGGATTTTTAAATTTCAAATTCTTTTCCCTTTCCTTTACACCCCCAGAGTTAACAGCAACAGCAGCAGCTTCAAAGGTTATCATTTTTTAATGTTATCACCTCTTAGGGTACTCTTTCTTCTACACTCACCTACCACGCTCAGGGTTCATATTAGGATTACTGTTCTTATTTTTAAAAAGACCCCCAAAGCTAGCTAGCCCCTTCTATTATGTGAGAGAACACTGTGAGAAACCCCTATCTATGAAACAGGAAGTTGGCCCTACCAAATGCCAAATCTGCTGGCACCTGGATCTTGGACTTCTCAGCGTTAGAACTGTGAGAAATCAATTTCTGTTGTTTGTAAGCTACCCATTCTATGTAGCAGCCTGAGCAGACTACGATAACCTCTCAATCCACTTTGTTTTCTATCCTCTGAGTGACACTCTGGCAATGATATGTCTCAGAGCCCAGAAACCCTCACTGGTTGACTTTCTAGAACAGAAGCTCCCAATGGTCTAAACCCCACCCATTTCTCCTCTAAATTTAAACTCTCTTTGGTTTAAAAATTTCTCATTTCTTCTCCCTTACTTATCACCACACTCCTACTTCTCCAACCTGGCAAGTTGCATATAGTGGCAGAGAACATGATGGTAGAGATTGGTTGCCGCCTTCTGTCACCAGAAGAAACTTTGCTCCCCACATAGACTCCCTCATTTGTTTTTCTTGATTAATCTGTCAGCAGCAGTTTTAAATATCTGTAGTCATTCCCTGTTCCCCTCTCCTCCATATCTTCTTCTTCCCTTAATCTTTGATGGGTGATAGGGAGAGTAGCCAATAAAGCCTAGTTTTCATAACTGATTTTACTCTATCTCAATGAGGTATGATAGGAAAATAGGTACACAACTCCCTATTTGACAATATTGCAGATGAAAAGAAGGTCTAGAAATCCGTGACTTGACCTGAGGATGGTTCGGTTACCTTATAACAATAGATCCAACTCTGGATTTCAGCGACCTGGTCAAGCTGTTTTTAATCTACTTCACAGAAGGTTGTACTTATTTAATGATATGCCTTTTTTTTTCAGTAGGCAGTGAGTGCCCTAAGGACAGAATCATTTCAAAAACATCTTTAAAATCTAACATCTGTTTTGCTCCCATCTTTCGCAGCTTGACTTGTACAAAACCTCAGCGTGTCCTGTGGTCTATGTTGGCCTTGATTTCCTTATCTGAAGGAGATCAGCCTTATAAAGAGGTTTCTACTTTGCAGAGAGAACTTTCTATGGAAACACTTCTCAAACTTTCACATACACACAAATCACCTGGCATTCACTCAGATTCACTAGGTCTGGATCAGTGCCTGAGAATATGCATCTCTAGTAAGCTCCCAGGCATGGGAACATTGCTGCCCCAAGGATCACATTCTGAATACAAATGATCTATAGTTCTTTATTCCCTCGATCTGCAAAGTGGGTTATCAAAATCACTCACTACTAAAATAAGCAGAATTGTGTGGTTTATAAAACTTTCTCTTATTAACCCATTTGAGTCTTATCCTGCAGAGTAGACAGGGCATTTATTATTTTCACTATTTAATAAATGAGGAACCCAAAGCCTAGAGTGCTTCAGTGGCCTTCCATGGCTAGTTAGTGACAAAGGCAATGCATAAACCTGTTCTTTTGGCTCCTCATCTGATATTCTTTCTGCTATGGTCTATTGGCATTCAATTCTACATAGTAATATTAACCTTTATGTGATATTATTGCAGAAATTATCTCACTTAGAAACTATGGTGGCTATGTGTTCTGAAATCTTAGATTAATGTGAGCCAGCCCTTACACCCCTAGAAAATTGGGTGTAAAATATTTGCATTATGTAGGCATGTTTTCCTGAGGAGGGTCCATCATTGCTTTAATCAAATTTTCAAAAAGGTCAATGGCCAACCCAAAATTTTGAATGCTGATCAGAGATTAGTTAAAATGTACAAAACTAAAAGAATCAAGGGCAATTTTTTAAGACAAAGAGAATCATTTGGCATAAAATAGCTGGATGTTCCAGATGAAAGCTTTTCTTTCATTCTTAAGAATTTACATGTCGAACTTTACTCAATTGGGAGTTCGGTCCACCTTCGAGGAGTGAGCGCGTGGGGAGTGACATAAAGGGGATCCGGGGCCCGCCTTTGGATGCTTGTGCAAGTCTCCTGCCTTCCCGAACTGGACATCTACTTTAGGTTTCCACCACTACCACAGGCTAAGAAGGTCCTTAGCAGTTCAAAGATCTTGCAGACCTGGGATCTACATTCTTTCTGTAAAGAGCCAGCTACTACATATTTTAGGCTTTGTGCGCCATCTGGTCTCCAGCCCAAGGTACTCAACTATAGCAGTGTTGCCTGAAAGTTACCATAGACAGTAAGCAAACAAATAGTTGTGGGCTATCTTCCAATAAAAGGTTATTTACAAAAACAGGTGGCTGGCCAGATTTGGTCCATAGGCTGTAGGGAGCGTGGGGGAAAGCCTTCCCTAGACAAAAGTTTACTTCCTTAGAGGCAGAGAGTGTTTGTCAGGACTCTGTAAATCCCTGTGTTCTTCTTTTAGTAGAACGGGAAAAGTGTTCTGCTGAAGAACAGCGTGTCTTTGTCATTGAATATTAAAGTCAGAAGGGGCATCAGAGTGTATTTACCCCAACACTTCATTTTATGCATATGAAAATTAAGGCCCAGAAAAGCAAATTTCTGAAAACGATATAACTTATTGATGAAAGAAGCCCCAAATATCCAGTTCCCATTTTTTTGACTATCAAATATCTTTTGCAGGGAAGGCCAAAGAGAAAATAAAAATAAATAACTCTAGGCTCAACCTGTAAGACTGAGTTGTTAGTAAACTTTATAAACTTTGTTTTAGTTTTCATTCAGATGCATAATGTTAGCAGCCATTAAATGATGAAAACCATAAGAGTTGCTAATGTTTTATAAACTATCCCAAGAGGGACTGGAGTCTCTAAGCACTGGCACAGCTCCAGATTTTGTCCCCGAAGTGGGATGGGAAGTTAAAGGAGCCAGATTTCTTCTTTTGGGAAAGGAATTCCCCTTAAAACTTTCAGCTGAAACCCCTAAAATAACTTAAGGGGCCAATTATATGTAGTGAAGACATTTTTGTGATATTTCCTGCTTCTTGTCACTTTTATTCAAAGGTAAATGTTTTTTCTTCTCTCCTGACTGTCTCATATACCACTCCACATGTTAGGTTTGTTTCTTAGTCTGAGCCACTAAAGGAATTTTTTTTTTTGTTTAAAAAGGATCCACATGAGATCAAAACAACTTACTGGGTTAGAAGCAAAGTGATTGCTCTACCTAGTCATGTTGCAAAAAAGATATAAAAGAAAGCTTCTATTGTGTCCCTTTTATATACCTATGAAAAGGACAGAAAACATACAATAAAGCTTATAAATTCTGCATTGACCTTTATAAAGACATTTACTTCCCATGGAAAGTATTTGTGATTTTTAGAGCTATAACCTCTGGTAAATTGAGAATGAAGTTGCTTGTTATTCTGAAATGGTGCTATGCCTGCTTGGCTCAAGTGCCATTAGTTCTGTGTATATTTTCATATTGGTTAATACTGTTTGTTTTCGGAGTTTTTTGTTTGTTTTCTTATCCCTTGTTTTAACTTATCTGGCAACTTCAGAAGCAGAAACAGAAAAATAAATAGACCTAAAAACAACAAGCTAAAAAACACAAGCCAGTAAATTTGACATTCTATAAATTTGCAAGAAAAAAATTTAACTTCAATAATGGCCGAACTGCTTAAGAAAATCTGAGCATATGCCTAATTCACATACTGAAGAGAAAAAAGTCAAGCATAAAAAGACCTAGTATGCCAAGGTTTAAATAGCAACTCGTGCCTCTATAGCAATGATTTTCCTTGAGAAAACCTCCCATATGCTTGGTATGGAGTCCATCTGCAAATCTAATACCAAGATGCTCACCCTTTCCTTCCAGAAAAGCTGTGTTCTGACTGCACATCTTCTGTGCCCTAGAGAACTAATAAAGGAATGACATTTTCCCTTTTTTCTTTTTTAATAATATTTTTTTCATTTTAAAAGAAATGCAAGTATAACTGTAGAAAAATTATAAATTTCAAAAAAATACAAAGAAGAAAACCAGTCATCCCATATTTCATCACCCACTAACTCTGTGTGAGTTTTACATAAATAAAATCATAACTTTTCCCCTTTGTATAACTCAATCAATCTTACCATTCTTCTTCAAAACCATATATTTTAATAGCAGCATGATAAGAATTGGCATTTAATGTATCTTTATGAACCACGTTTTTATTGAAAAAGCCATATATGCATAAATTTTTAAAAATCAGAGTATTAAAGACTGTTTAATAAAATCTGAATCTCTCCCCTGAGACTTCTTCCTCAGAGGCCAGCATTGTTAGCAGTTTAATATATGTCCTCCCAAAATTAGTCTTTGCTTCCACAAGCGTAGGTGCTTGTGTGTGTGTGTTTGTGTGTACGTGTGTATATATGGACAAAAGAAACCTCAGGATATAGGCTGTACTCTGCATCTTGATCTTTTTATTTAATATTTGCTGGAGATTTCATGTAGATCTATCTCAGGCTATTAACAGCTTCAAAATGTTTCATTTTAAGGTCTGACTATACTTAACCAATTTCCTGTTGAAGAGACTTTAGTCCTCTTACCAAATACTCTTGTCACACTCTGGCAACATTGACAAGTTAAAAGAAGCCAAGAAGTCACAGGAAAATCACGGAATATTCATTAATTACACCCCCAAATCTGTTACAGTATATGTGAGAAATGCAATAAAAAGGCAACAACCTTACTGCATACTTTAAGCATTTCCCATATTTGTTTAATATTTCATTTCTTTCCTTGCTTTGTTCTTTTATCACATAAATATGCAAATTAAAAATTTTCTAAATATAGGCAAATGAAGCTCTTTTCTGACCAAGTCAGTCAGTGATGTCCATATTTATTCTTCAGGGAGATTTATTTGCAGTAATGCAGTTAAAGGGCATCTATTAAGTTTTTTGTCTTATTAATTTATATACTTAACAAAAGAGCACATAGCCATAGTATCAAAGTCAAATAATGCTTTAAGATTTGCAGCAACAACAGCAAAACTAACATTCTTCCCTAACTCTCCTTACTCTCAAGTCCTGCTCCCTGGAATCTGCCACTTCCAATTGTCCTATATATTTCTTCCAGGTTTTATCTTTTTCTTACTGGTAACATGAGTGTATTGCTCTTGGTTTCTTTATCATTTTAGGCTATATATCTTGAATTCCTAAATTGGAATGCCACATCCACCCTCCCCCACCCCCCAAAAGATAATTATACTATGCATTTAATTAAATCAATATTTTGTGTTTTCTTTATTATGCCTTTGAACCTACTGTTCATGGTGGAGCCAGTAATGGGCTATAATTGCTTTTGCTTTGTTGTATAATTTCTTTTTGTTTTCTTAGGAGTTAAACATTGTTTTATTAATTTTTTTTACTTGCTTTTGGGAATACTTTCCCCCAACCTTTCAATAGCTTTTGGTCTCATCTAGCTGCTCCATTTATTTTTTATTCCTTCTTCCTGATGCCTTGTGCTCCAGCCCTAATATAGATCAGCAGGCCCTTGAGGCCTCCTGGGTAGCTGTTTGATCATAGCATCCCACTGGCCATCATCTTGAAAATTTCTGAACTTCTAGTTCTAGCAGGTGTTGGATCCTACGATTCCTGTGTCCTACATTCCATATTGTCCCTAGCGTAAATATTGCCTCCTTTAGATGAAGCACCTCCTGAAGAGGAGGGTAGGGAGGAGATTATTCTTTGGAAAATGTAGTGTCTCAAAAATGCTTTGATGCTATCCTTATACTTATATGATATGCTTCAGTGAGGGTCCTGTTTTCTTCTTTTTCATTTGTTTTATTTGGGCTTTATCTATCTGGACTCATGTCACATGTCCTTCTATGTAATAATTTTATTTTGGGTAATTTCCTATCTTTAATTTATTTCTGGATCATCCGTTAGGCAGATATCAAATGACGTACATTGACTCTCTGAGTTTGCTTTTATTTGTCTCTCACTTTCCACCTCACTGTCTTGCTATTTCTAATCTTTGGAATAGCAAATACCTTTGGAAGATATTTTTAACCTTACTTTCTAATACTGCTGTTGAATATTTGATCATCCCTATCATAATTTTAATTTCCTAGAGCTCTTCTTAGCTCATTTCAATGGCATCATTGTGTGTTGTGTTTTAAATGGGTGTAAAATTAATTCGTGCTTCTCTGAGGTCATTAACTATTGTTCTTTTAAAAAAATACTCCCTCTGCCCCTAATATTTTCTCTCTTTGAATTTTATCCTCAATTGTCTTGGTCTTTGCTTTTCGTGATGGAGGCTTTCCTCAAGTATGTGGTAATTTTTCTGTCCCTTCACATTTAAGAATGAGGTGTTAAAAATTTGATGGCAGAGCTTGTGGACTGGTGACCTTCAACATAGGATGATTGGGTAGAAAGCTGGATTTTGCTTGGCAGATTCCAAAATATCAGTGTCTGAATGGCATTTCTCTGGGATCTTTCTGTTTCTCCTGAGAAGGAGGTTCTACTTTCCTGTAGGGCAGTGTGTGTGTGGTTATTGGTGTGTTAGATAGATAGTAATGACAGGATAAAGAGCGTGAGCAGAGGATGTAGGAGTATGTATTCCCATCTAGTTTAAAGACTTTACCTAAATACTTCTCTTTTTATTTTAGCTTCTCATTTCTTACCTCTTCTCTTCTCTGTGCCTCGTGTTCCCAAGTCATAAGTCTCTGAAGTCCATTTCCTCTGTTTGAGAACAAGGAGGGGAGGTGGAGGAGGCCTGTTCTCTGTTTGCACCCATACCTTCCGAGATACCTCACGCCTCCAATTCCTGAGCCTTTAGAGGATCTGGGAGTTCAACACACTGATCTCTCATCAGTATCTCCTGGATACTCACTTTCAGCTTCCACTACTTTGCTTGATCAGGTATGTTTTCCTCTATTCTCCTTTTATCTTCCAAAAATGAGTTGACATCACTTACATATTGTTTGTACTCTTATTTCTGTGCTCTTGTGGATTAATACTTTTTTTTATTCCTTGCTGTCATTTAAGTGTGGTTTTAGGCAAGAATGAAGATAAACGCATGTGTCCAATTCACTACATATTCTTATTAAGTTTAAATAAATATAAAATTTTCTTTTTCTTTTTTTGGTAGCATAATTCCTAAAATAACATAATGGGCTACTTCACACAGGCTTAGGAAAATATATTTAGAGACTTAGCTTGGGAATTTGTTTCTGGTTTAAAAGATAAAGTTCATTTATACACAAGAATGTGTTGATTTCATTCATTAGCATATGTTCACAGCCATGGCAAAGCATAATGCTAAAAAAATTACTTAGATGCAACTCGGTTTTATGAATTACCAAGCAGAAAAATATAAATGGCCTTATTATTCTGTCACCACTGACGCTGTACTCTTTCAGATCAGGGTTTTTGCACAATGAGAGATATCTGAAAGTTGTTTTTCTCACTGATGGCCCAGCATAGATTGATTCAGTGATAATATACTAAGAGAAGACATGTGGTTTCAGGGTACTGGGAATGAGAACAAAATTTCTGATTAAAGCCTTTTGAATAATTCTTGCTGGAGGCGCTATATACCATTTGCTGTGAATTGCATATATTTAAAATCTGAAATATGCCAAAGCAAACAATGAAGATAAAAAACTGACTTCCCGAAGAAGTACTGTGGTCTCAAGTCTTTCTTGGTTATCTTGGACTGAGACTGTCAAAAACATTTCTAGTCGGGACATTTACTCCATGCCAAGTTCAAGGCACACTGCCCTATCCTTTCCCAGTACAGTCAGTAGGGCAGCACTCAGCATTTGAGCAGCTTACAGAGTTCCTTGTGAGAAATCCTAGAAAGGAGAGTCAAAGAGAGCTGAGTTTGAGTTGCAGGTCTACCACTTATGCTTGTGATGTTGAGCAGATTATGAACCTCTAAGAACCTCTTCGTTAGAATAATAAAAGCATTAATCTCACACAGAGATTTTATGAAGGTGAAATGAAGTCACATGGAAAAAAGTCCTGAAGTATAAAATAAAAAAAAATAATAATACGTTTTTTAAAAAGTCCTGAAGCAACAGCACTTGGGATAGTCACATGCTCAACACTTCTTGCTTTTTTCCCTTCCTTTCTCACGTCAAGGGCAAGCTTGGTTCTTGCCAATGTGGCCTCTTTGGAAATGAACTATTGAATTTATGTGGGTGGAAGCTTAGCAGGGTGGAAAAGGCAACAGCCACATTTAGTACCATTAGTCACACAGGTCTATGTGTGCTTCAGCAGGTCGTGAACATGCTGAAACAAAAGTGTCATCTTTACCTTCAAATGTTCTAGCAAAGTGCCATAAAATATGGAGTAAGTACCTAATAGGTGTTTGTTGAATTGAATTTGTTATTATGTTGTGATAACCCTGAACAGAAAGGGAGAGACGATATAGCAAAGTGGTTAAAATATTGCATAATCTCACCTATATGTGGAATCTAAAATAGTCAAGTTCATAGAAACAGTGAGTAGAACTGGTTGCCAGGAGCTGAGGGGGAGGGGGAAGCAGGGATGTGATGGCTCAAGGGTACAAAGTTTCAGTTACCCAGGTTTCTGAAGATCTCATGTACCACTCTAGGACTAAAGTTAATGATACTGCATTGTGTACTTGAAATCTAACAGGGCAATTGTTTGGTGAGATAATTCTTAAGTGTTCTCACCAAAGATAATGAATATGTTAATAAGCTTAGTTGTGATTACTTCACAGTGTATATGTATATCAAATTCTCAAGCTGTACATCTTAAATTTTCAATGGCCAATTATTCCTCAATAAAGCTGGAAGAAAAGTGGGGCTCAGGCCTGATACAGACCAGGGTTCCTATTCTAGCTGCC
The DNA here is from genome assembly GCA_008086735.1 of Cheirogaleus medius. NCBI lineage: Eukaryota > Metazoa > Chordata > Mammalia > Primates > Cheirogaleidae > Cheirogaleus > Cheirogaleus medius. Next base: position 11,881,639 of record VBSM01001681.1, on the reverse strand, counting down.
CTCTTAATAGTTATGTGATTTGAGGGCCAGTTATTAAAAAGCTCCAATCCTCAGTTTCACAAGTCTGACCTCCTCAGTCAGTGCGGAAGACTGGGGTTGGGCGGGGGAGTGTGCTGCGAGTGAAGCAGCTGTCAGGGCTGGACTAGGGTGAGGGCAGTGAGTACTTGCCTTGGTCACAGCATTTAAAAGGTCACCAAAAACTTCAGTAATCAAGATAAAGAATATATGAATGTAATATTTTAAAAAATTAAGATACAACAAAAGTTCACGATGAACAAAATATAAAGGTTTTAAATGAAAATCACAATCGGTAATGGTGACATACAGAGCCAAGTTTGAGGCTGGAGCGCGAGGAGCAATCAGTAAAACTGATCCCGTCTTTATGTAAAATTTTGACATATTCTTCATTATGGGTTCTTTTTTGCATTAATTTTGATTTTTTAAAAATACATTTATTAAAATACTGTATATCTAAAACAGCATGTTGTATACCTTAAATATATAATTTTTAAGATAAATACATAAGATACCATTTATCTTGATTACTAAGATGTTTAGTGCCCTCTAAATTCTGTGCCTGAGTGGTGTCCTTCACTGTCCTCACCTAGGCCATGTCCTTATTCTCTTTCTCTGTCTAAATATATATAGGTGCACATTTACATAGTACTTAAAAGTAGACTATTTGACACTTATTTATAGCTTCCATTCACCTGAAATCTATATATTAAATAACCACAGTTAAAGCATGCAGAAGAGAAATGTTATCAACCTTAGAAACTCTAGGTACCAACAAAATGGTTAATGTAATTGTGCTCTAATATTTCAAATAACACCAAAAGACAGGTCTTTAGGTAAGTAAGTAAGTAGCCCATGCTGAGAGTTGGCTAGGAAGAGACATTTCTATTTTTACGAATCCCTACCCAATGCCTGATTATAGTTTGCTTTTTAACATATGGATTTTGAAGCCATAATAACATTCTACTTCTTTATAGGCTGATTTTTAAAGTTTTATTCTTGGCAGAATTTTCTCCCAGTAACTCAGTCCTAATGCCCATAGTGCACTAAATGACAAACTTCTTATGGGAGACTGATAAGCATGTGTACGAGAGAACCTGACTGCCCGCTGAGTCTGGCAATGCTGATAACGCCACACTGAGGTCTATGAGTTCTGATAGAAAAAGAGGAAAAGAAAAAAGAAATCTCTGCCACAACTTTCTTTTTGGAAGACTTGCTTACATACTGTATTTTTAGTCTTGTCATAGGAAGTGGGTGTCGATCAAGATATTTTAGGAAAGGCTTAACTTTCACTAGCTATATTATAAGCTTTTAATGTTTCCTTATTCAAATAAATGTCCCCACATTCATAAGGGAAAAGATCAGTTGACTTTGCCCAGGGCTGCTATTTTATTTTGTTTCATTTTTTATTTTATTTTATTTTTGTAAAGAGCACTTTTTAGCTGGTGCCTTTGTGCTTCTGTAATGGTGTTTCTTATGCATCCAGGAATGCCAACTAAGGAACTGGACAATGTGGAAACAAGGATGGAGAAATTGCTGGTTCAGAATTGAATGAAACAGAATGCATTCTCTAAGGGCTCAGTGCGATCATATTAAACAGTGCTGTTAGAGTGTACCTGGTATTTGCAGGTGATTTTCTGAATTTATGCTCTAGGTAGATGGTCTACAAAAAATTAGGCCTCAAACATTGTTTTTTTTCAAAAGGTAATGTGTAGTAACATGTAAATGCCTTCATAGGAGAAGGTGCTATTTCCCTTCTCCTACTTGGAAGATTTGCATGGAAGGTCTCTTCTCCCACTCTCTTTTTCCACTGTTCCAATGGAAATATTTGAGGCTCTCTGGGAAAGCTTAATTTTGAATATAATGTAATGGAAGCACTGACCAAAGTAAACGCTTTGCCCATAGAACCTTGTCTGCATCAGTGGCTTGTTCACTATTTATGCCCTTCATTTTGTAGGTTGTTTCAGGTGCCATGTATTTATAATCTGAAAATCACAATACATGAGGGTTCCTAATTGTAATTTAGTGAAGAAATATTGTATTGGCCTCCTAGGATGATCTTGAAATATTGAGCCAAAAGCCAGAGAGAGTAGTGATCAGTTACTAGTCATGAAGATCTAAAAAGAACAACAGGGTGAGGGTCAGAGCTATGAGTAGGAAATGCAGTTGAGGTGTGAATATTTTAGTTAAGTCGTTCTGAATGCAATTATAACTGCATGATGAATTTTCAGACAGGTAAGCCTAATTACCCAGGATGTGATATTAAATTAAGTTTCTGCTCCACCCCACCCTCATCCTCTGAGCAAACATATCATGACCTACATTTTCATTATTTCTCACCCTTACCTGAAGAATAATGGTAGAAAACTAACATACATCAAATTCCTCTTGTTGTGTAAGTAATAGACTATATTCTCTAAAAGTGTTATCTAATTTAATTCTCTGAACAATCCTAAGAACAACAGAGTTGTGCTAGTCGTGTATATTATTATGCATATTTTTACTTATAAGGAAACAAATTCAGAGAGGTTAAGTAACCCACTCAAAGTTGCAGAGATAGCAAATCTGGGGAGGTTTAAAAGTAAATAGAGGTTGGAAAAAGAGACACAAATTAAATTGATGATCCATCTACAGTGTGACAATTACAATGATCAGTGTCTAGATAAAACAATGCTGAATTAGAAGCTCATTTGTCCTGGATCAAATGGTGACCTTGAATGAACCTCTTAATTCTCTCTATGCCTTAATTTCCTTATAAAAAAAGAAAGAAAGAAAGAAAGAAAGAAAGAAAGAAAGAAAGAAAGAAAGAAAGAAAGAAAGAAAGAAAGAAAAAAAAGAAAGTCAGAAAGTCTTTAAAATTCTCGGACTTCTTAATTCCCTCCAGGTGACAGGTCATTTCTCTCAGCTCCAAGCTTGGATATTTTTTGCTGATGCCTCTTGAAGACAAGGGCTCACCTTGTGCCCTCCACTTGGCAGGCACTGCTGAGTATCGGCCATCTTCTTCCTGGCCTGGGAGACTGAAATGGGCCAGGCACATATGCTCGGCTCCTACAGGAGTAGGTACTGACCTCCATGGAAAGCAGGACAGCAGCTTCTCTGAATGAATTATGCTAAAAGTGTGTTAGAGGATGAAAGAACTTCAGTCTTTGTTCCAAGTCATGAAATGAATCCCTTATCATCACAGAGAAGGAGCAAAGAGTGTAGGCAAATGGTACAGATGAGTCTTCCCCCTGGTGGAGAGGAGAGAAAGCCAAGAAAGTGAAGTGCTGTTTTATCGATAGAGGCTATTTTCATCAGTTTGAGGAGTGATGAAAGTTGCTAGCTATTCCATCACCATTTAGCAAAACCTTTTAGCTTTTACTTTATTGCTAAAGGTATGGGTCAAATGCCATTGCTGGAGAGGTCAATTGTGTGATTCATCCCGACCTGTGGTCCAGAAGTCTTACTTGCAAGAACTTTTTTTTTTTTTTTTTCTGTCAGTCTGGTGAAGGGATAAGATTCCAAAACCCATTCTGCTTAGATATTTATAATCTTTAATATTATGAGTTTGGGAGTCATAGTAATAACAAGACATTAAGTGTTTGTTTAAGGTATCTGGCAAATGTCATCAAGATCAGCAAGGAATCCTTAGTCATTCTCTGGCCTGATTGTATATGAAGTATTATTAGAGTCTAGATTCATGAAACACTTGTCCCAAATGACCTGTAAAAAAAGCCATTATTCAGAAAGTCTTCCTATAAAGAATTATTTGTTTCCTCAAAATATTACATATGGTATGGATGCTCAAAACCTTGATACTTCTTGGCACAGCCTTTGATACATGTAATATTTGCTGTACATGAATTACTTCCAAATGAAGTCTAGGGGGAGTTGAAATAATTTAGGAATTTGGGGTATATTTTGTATATGTTCATTTTAAATGTAGAAGGCTACCGACCCTACATAGGCAAGAAAGGTCTAGATTTGTACCTCTCATTTCTTCTGACAGTGTTTTCTCTGAAAATGTTCATTTATTTTATTTTATTTTTCTAATTTCCATTCTTTTTCTTCTCCTCTGTCTTTCAAAGGAAGAGATAGCTACCATATTCCTAGATTTATATTTATGTTTTATTCTTTTTTTTTTCATTTTCTAAAAGTACAGCACGGCTAACCTTTTCTGTTTCTTCTGGGTTTCCTCTCTTATTTATAATTTCCTAGCTTCTCCATTCTAACCTGAGGGACTCCATTAAAATCATTGTCTCAAAATTTCTCAATTACAGTGGATCCAAAACTGATTTACTTCAAATACTGATGTCTTAAGTAATTGCTATGTCGGTTTTAGATATAACAACCAGCTGTTTTACTAGATGGATCTCACAGAAAGTCTTTGGATTTTTTTGTTGTTGCTGTTGTTAATATTTGAATATTGTTATATTGATCACTTGATGGAGAAGGCTCCAAAAAATGTTTCCTCAGGTGAAATTTGGAAAAAAAAAAGATTTATTTTAAACAGTGCAGTACCCACTTTATGTTCTGTGAGTTATCCTACTAGAATGTTGGTAGGGGCACTAATGCACAAGTAAACTTAGTCCATTGAAAGACCCTGTGTGTCTTCGTAGCAAACTTAGTAGTTCGTATGTGAGCTACTATTGGTCCCTAAAATATCTTAAGTATTCTAAGAGAAGGAAAAAAAGAAACACTCAACAAACTCATTTTTAAAATTAAGAAAGGAAAAATTTTCATATTTTCAGCAAATAATACCAATAAATAGTACAAATATATATTGTATCCATATAAGGAAGATATAGAGAAAAAAGAACATAAGGGCTGAGCAGTAGAAACAAAAGTAGGTGAGGAAGAGGGAAACGTCAGAGGAAAACTCAGTAAACTGTGACATGAATCCCTTGATGGAAGTTGCAATGATAGTGTGCCCTACATCTAGTATTCACTTTGGCCATGAGCACTCTATTAATCTATTACTTTCCTTTGAAATGTGTGAAACTTGTCTCATAGGATTGTTAAGAATATTGAAATAGATAATATAAGTAAAGTAGAGCAAAGCTTGGCACATGGTAAGTGTTATGTAAGCGTTGTTATTATTACTATTGTTGTTGGCTCTCCTGAAGCACTTATTTCCCTTGTAGATGGTTGTGTGTGTTTCTGTGTGAGTGTGGGCTCTTCACCAATACTCTAGTCAAATCCTAAAACACAAATGGATGACTCCATCTATCTTTATTCTTCTCCGTGAGCAAGGCAGCTTTGTAGGACAATGCCTGGATATTACATTTGGAGCCAGAGTTTCTTTTGAGTCTGTTTTTTAAAAACACAAATTTATTTTTCAGACTAAAGCTAAGGAAATATATAGTGAGGATAAAAAAATAGAATAAAAAGTTACTTGCAATAATTGAGTTAGTAGATCCCTACACTTTTCATTGCAATACAGAATCTGCTAAATCTAAAGCCATACTCCAAAACTAATATAAACACATCTAGATATATGGGACTTTTCAGTTCTAAATGGGTATGTGCTTCAATCCTCCTTATTCTTTTGCCATAGACCTTTATTGTACCATACTAAATGAACTTACATATGTAAAGTGGGTTGCATTTAGAAGGTGCTCAGTAAATGTTAATTCTCTACCCTCTTATTTTTCTTGAAGATAGAAATTAAGTCAGAAAAATAACTCTATTTTTAGTGTTCAGAAATAGCTGTTGTATAAATTCAATGTGCTGGACTCACTAATTATGATAGATATTTGAATTGCTATTTTATTACATTCATAATATAGTAAGCTAAATATTATGTTTTAGGCCATATAATTTATAGAAAGGCAAAAATCAGCCCTCTTTAATGTTTTTTTTCTTCACATTTTGAGAAAGCAAGAAAAAGATATACATATTATTTCTCTAAGTGAACTATTTAGACATGTTTCAGGATGCAAATCTTTGAACCATTTGGGGCTTATGATCACTGAGTTAGAAATCAATTTGACTTGAATAATCTGCTTGATTTTGTTTCACAGAGTATATTGCATTTAGAAGGTTTCTATCCTGAAATGCCCAATGATACTCAATGACACTGATGTTAATGGCTTTATCTTGGGAGCTGAGATGGTGATATTTGCAGGTGGTTAATCCCTAGGCAGTTTTCCATGTCTCAGCCATGACTGTGGTCGATTTTTTCCTCCTCTAGCCTAAAAGCAGTATACCTTTGTTCAAATTAGCCACCAAATCACCACTTCCTGCTTGAGAGAATATCTGCCTTTCCAACCTGGTTCTCCATGGGGAAAAGTTTTGTTCTGCCTACTGGGCTAGGTTTGTTGTCTTTAGAAAAGCAGGGATATTAATAGGATCTGGTCTTCACATAGTAATGTTCCAGACTATGTGCCAGACGGTGATTTTGTTTCATTAAAAATACTCTATTCAACAGAATATTTTTTCTTGAGTTTTCTGGCTGTTTATAAAACACTCAGCCATAAGTGGCTTATTGATTTTGGTAAAACTGACTCACAACATGACCATTGGGAGAATTCAGATTAGTGTTTTTTAAATTATTTTTAATTAAATTATAAAATAAACACAATCCTTTTTTGTGTTGTGAGAAATCAGAGATGATATAAAGGTATGTGATGTGATGTTTCTGCCTCATTTAAAACAGGTACACATACATATTTTTCAGTTGTAGATTTTATTTTTCACGAGCCATGCCCTGAATCGGAATTGTTTCTCTGCATCTTTCAAGAGCCGTCAGTGAGAGCTTGCCTGATTGAGTGTGGAGTGCTTCGATGTTTAGATTACCCCTATGAGATGAATAGGAAATGGCAGGCTTGCCTTATTTCTGAACTCAACCATTGCCACCTTTTGCTCAGGCTCTTTGTATCTCTGTGGGTAGGAAAAAATGAAATAGTTGGGGAGAGCTTTGAAGAGAGATGGCTAGGTGTGTTGAGGGGGGAAAAAGTGTGTTTATGGTGAGAAATGTTTCTTTAAATGCCAATAAATAAATAGAAATGCTTCCAGTGGGAGGCACATCTCAGGAGCTGTAAACAAGAGCCTGAGAAAATTGAGCATCACCATTCCTTCATGAGAGGCATTGAATGGCTTTCCTATTAACTGAGGAGTTTTTAAATTTTTGCACCAAGTGTGTAAGTTGTAAGTTGCTAAATCTTCTAAGGGTATTATATTAGTTTGCTTTTGCTGGTAAACAAACCATGGCAGAATTCATTGACTTAAAACATCAACTACTTGTTATCTTTATTATTGGAGATATGCGGCATATCCTCTGGGGTTCATTTGATCTAGGCTTGGCTTAGCTACATGGGTTTGCTTTAGCTGAGCAGCTCTAATTCTCATGGCAGGTTTTAAGGCAGCTAGGGTGTCTCTGTTCCACGTGTCTCTCATTCTCCTTGGACCAGCAGGCTCCTCAGGGTAGGTTTTTCTCATAGTGATGCTAGAGCCATAAAAAAGCCACGGTAAAATATGGCACACTTCAATTCATTAAGCTGGTCACAAGGCCAAGTACAAAATAAAACAATGTGGAGAAAGATCTACCAGTAGATTCAATCCAGCAATCCCACTACTACATATCTAACCAAAGGAAAGGAAGTCATTATATCAAAAAGAAACCTGCAATCATATGTTTATCTCAGCACAGATCAGAATTGCAAGGTTATGGAATCAACCTAAGTGCCCATCAACCAAAGAGTGGATAAAGAAAATGTGACATATATATACCATAGAATACTACTAAGCTATAAAAACGATGAAATAATGTCTTTTGCAGTAACTTGGATGGAACTGGAGGACATTATATACTAAGTAACACAAGAATGGAAAACCAAATACTGCATGTTCCCACTTATAGGTGGGAGCTAAGCTATGGGTAAGCAGGGGCACACAGAGTGGCAAAATGTACACTGGAGACTCAGAAAGGAGGATGGTGGGAGAGGAGTGAGGAAAAAAAATCACCTATTGGTGACATGCTTGAAGCTCTAGCACAGCGGGGGGCAGGGAGGGTTGGCAGGGGCAATATATGTAACCCTAACAATATCTGTACCCCCATAATATAATGAAATAAAAGAAAAAAACACCTATTGGGTGCAATTTACACTGTTTGGGCAATGGGTACACTAAAACCCAACATCACCACTATGTAATTCATCCATGTAACCAAAAACCACTTGTGCCCCTAAATCTATTTAAATAATTTTAAAAATAAGCAGAAACTATTTTTCAGGAGTAAAAAGATACAGTCTCTGAGTTTCTCTAGTATACAAGGAGATCCAACCAAATTCCTGTCTCATAGCAGATATTTAAAAAAATTGCTTGATAAATGTTACCAAAAAAGGAAAAATAAGGGAGGGGCTGAAATATATGCCCATTAGAAGAAGGAACAATAAAGTCACATGGTAAAGGACATGGATATGAGAAGGGGTGAAAAATTGGAGTCAATGATGTAATATCCAACGGAAAGATCTGTATGAGCAACTTCACAAATGTCATAATAAATCTGTGTGAATTTCATATAATGTTTCTAATATCTATCAACTTCTGTGGTGCTTGGATAACCCATGAAAATGATGCTTTGTCTATATTTTCTCACCATTCTGCCCCATCCTGAGTAAATAGAGAGGGCATTTAGGGATGATGTTGAATAGAGGAAAGGCTCTTATGCAAAATTTAGAAAATATTTATTTTTAAAAGAAAGTAAATCCAGGTAGATATGATGAAAGTGAGTTCCTGCCAATGATCAAAAAAAGGGTTTGGTTCAGAGTGGATTTATCAAAATGCAAATATTTTGAACAAAACAGAACTTTGCAATTGCATCAGAATCTATTCCCTCAAAGTCTACTGGGGACATTTTCTAGTTTACATAATGTAATTAAATTCAAGCCTGATGAATTCAAATTTATCCCAAAGACATTATTGGCAACATGATCCCATGTGGGTAAAAGGCTGAGGAAGTAGCATGTTTGGGGGCCAAGAGAGAATTAGAAAATCATATCTAAAGCTCACAGCAATTGTTTGAAAGGATTCCTCTGCAGCACTGTTCAGCAGTGACAGAAAGGGAATTGGGAACTTTCTGGAACTAGACCTTACTCTAAAACCCAACTTCATCCTTAGACAGAAAGGAAAAAAACCTCAGTTTCTGCCCAGAGGGATAGCAAATGTGCCTTTCTCATGGGATTCTAATAGCTGTAAGGAATAATTTTTTTTTGCTTTGTGTAATTATGATTTGTAAACATCACTTCTATATCTTTTTAGTTTGGCCTTATTTTCCTTTTTATAGTAATTGCTGATGTTTCATTTAGAAATAATATTTCCAGAAGCTCAAATAAAGTTTATTGTTTCAGTAACCTCTAAATTACATCAAATTCCTTAAATAAGGTAAACACTAACCACAATAGAAAAATGAGCAAGAGATATTTTAGAGAAACTTACGCACTCAAAAAATTTCTTCTATAAAAAGCATTATATTAATGAAAGAAAAATAAATGTATATAACAATGATATTCCAGTTCTTGCTCATCAAATGGTACACACACACACATACACACACACACAGTCCTCTTTTAAAAGAATATTCAATGCTGGTGTTGGCGGAATAAAAATGGGCACTCACACACAGTGCTGATCGGGATGTGATTGTAAATTGGCAAAATCTTTTGGAAAGCAATCGAACAGTATGTACCAAAACTCTTTGCAGCAATTTTACCCTTTAACCCACTAATTACATTTCAAGGCTTTATTTAAGGAAGCCATGAGTAATGAGCACAAAAACTAATGGAAGAAAATGTCCATTGCCATTCTATTCATAATAAAAATTTGGAAACCATATAAGCATCCAAATAAAAGAATATTGAAATAAATATGATACATTTATAACAGAGGATATTATTTAAGAATTAAGATTATATTTTGCAGAATTTTAATGACACCAAGAATATGATAATAGGATAGTATTAAACAATATTTCAAATACAAATGTATACTATAAAATGTTTAAATATTTAAACAATATATGGTATAATATATTAAACTATATAGCTGACTAGCTGAAAGGAAATACTATAGTAGTATTGGCATATGGAATCATGAGTACTTATTTTCTTCTTTATATATTTTTTAATTTTTCAAATTAGTAACAAGAGCATGTCAATTTTATAATTAGTTAAAAGTGCTATTTATAAAAATGAGCTCTGGAAAGAAATGTATACTATGGCTTAGATAATCTAAAAATATACTTTAGAATAGCACACTCTTAAATCAATAAGGAAATGATTAATCATTTTGTCACTGAATACTTCATATTTCAGTATAAAAATTTAATTTGGGGGGATACAAAAACTGCAAACATCTATGGAGGAGAAATAATTTGCAAATAACCAAAATCATTATGATAAAATTATGGAAAAATTAAATTTGGATATGAGATACAATATAAGGTCCTAATTGTTGAAGGAGATAGCCAGAGGGAATTTAACTTGAGATAGGTTCAAGCAAGCTCATTGACAGTTTAGACTAATTTGAGGATAATAGAGGCATACAAGCAGTACTTTCCAAGACCTCCTTTATCCACCCGCTCCTTTTTGTTAGCTAGCGGAAGCTATTCTTTACTTATGCTAACTTTCAGATGATCTTGGGAAGTAGCAGGTGATGCAGTTGCCAAGAATGAAAGCTCTAGACTGATTTAGGAAACAGATGTTAATTCTTCCAGCAAATACTTGACAACCCTGCATTAAAGAGTTAATGAAAAAGGAATCACAAGTGACACAGAAGCAAGAGAGATATTCAAAACCCATCCCTCATCCAGAGAAATTTACTTGACTTTCCATGAGTACTTTACACTTTTGACTATTTCTTATTTCTTGAATCACTCCTTTTGTGATGGGGCTGGCTTGCCCCCTCTTGCAAAAGTCAATAATGCTCATGTCTTCTTAATCTATGTTAGCCATACTTATACCATGAAATTGGTGATTTGGTAGGAGTATTTAAACCATGGAGATTGACAAATGCTACAAGTCAGAGCTTGGCTTCCTGAAAAGCCAGTTGTTAAACATTTAGCAGCATACTACTCCCATCTCCATGTTTTAAAGGTATCACAAACATCTTTTCTAAATTTGTTAACTTTCCCCTTAAACTTGACACATTCAAAATTCTCCAGTACACATCTCAGTGACAGACACTGAACTGCGAAAGCCAAAATTCTGTTATTCTTAAATCAGATCCACTCCTTCATCAACCCCACCACCGCCCATCACCATCTATCCAGTTAGTCAACAAAATGTCTTAAACATTTCTTGAATCCATCCTCTGTATCTCTTCACCTACCATAATATCTTTCCTGGGGATTTCTAGTTCTTTTTGACTCATCTCCTGGCTTTGTGATTCCATAGAACAGGGACTCAACTCCCTATTTCCCCTTTTCTGCTTCCATCAGAGTGTCCTGCTGGCCTCTGTTTTTAAAGTGTTGTTTCCATTTGATCCCTGTTTTTAACAGAGACACCCACTTCAGGGAGATGACCAAAGAAGACTCAAGTTGCCATGCATGAAAGCACAAAATGGCGAATTTCTGTTTCTTTCTTTTTCCAATTTTATTTTTATTGTGTTAAAATACACAATAACATAAAATTTACCATCTTAACCACTGTTAAGTGAATAATTCAGTGGTATTAAATTTGTCATAGTGTTGTGAAACCATCATGACCATCCATCACCTCTTTTCATCTTGTAAAACTGAAATTCTATATCCATTAAATTACTCACTATTTTTCCCTTCCCTAACCCATAGCAACCAGCATTTCTTCATTCTGTCTCTGTGATTTTGACTAATGAATGTACCTTATATAAGTGGAATTACACAGTATTTGTCTTTAAGTGACTGGCTTATTTCATTTAGCATAATGTACTCAAAATTCATGCATGTTGTCAGAATTTCCTTCTTTTTTAATGGTGAATAATATCCCATTGTATGTATTAAGTATATACTACATTTTGCTTATCCAATCATCTGTCCATGGACATGGGAATTGCTTCCATGTTTTGGCTATTGTGAATAATACTGCTATGAATGTGGGTGTTCAAATATTTCTTTGAGACTCTGTTTTCAATTCTTTGGGGTATATACCTGGAAGTAGAATTGTTGGACCATAGGGCAATTCTATTTTTAATTTTTTGAGGAGTTGCCATACTGTTTTCCACAACAGCTGTACCATTTTATATTCCCACCAACAGTGCACAAGAATTTCAGTTTCTCCACATGCTTGCCAATAATTGTGATTTTTCTGGTTTTTGCACTCTAATATATGTGAGGTGATATCTCATTGTAGTTTTTATGTGCATTTCCCTAATGATTAGTGATGTTTAGCATCTTTTCATGTGCTTATTGGCCATTTGTATATATTCTTTGGAGAAATTTTTCTTCAAATTATTTGCCCATTTTTAAATCAAGGTATCTGTTTGCATCTGTCCCCCATGATCCCAGACACCTCTCACCACGCCTACTTCCAACACTCAGGATTGAATTCCAACATGATAAATGAAGGGGCCAACCATCCAAACCACATCATTCTGCCTCTGGCCCCCCAAACCTCATATCCTTCTCACACTGCAAAATATAATCCTCCATTCCCAATCATCTCAAAATATCTTCACTGATTTTAGCATCAACTCAAAAGTTCAAAATCTAAAGTCTCATCTGAGACTCAAGGAAAATTCTGCTACCTATGAGCTTGTAAGATCAAAAAACAAGTTATTTACGGCTAAGACACAATGGTAGTACAATATTGGGCAAACATTCCCATTCCAAAAGGAAGAAATCAGCCAAAAGAGGCAGCAGGCCTCCTGCTAGCCCAAAATTCATCAGGGCAGTTAGTAAATCTTAAAGTTTCAAAATTATCTCCCTTGACTCCATATTCAGGATCAAGGGCATGCTGCTGTGAGGGGTGGGCCCTTGAAGCCTCAGGCAGCCCCACCCCTCAGTCACCCAAATGATTGCTCTCATGGGTTGGAGTCTGGTACCTGCAAATTTTTTAGTCTTAGGGTACATGCTGTTGGTGGCTCTGTGGTAGCCCCTTCCCACAGCTCTACTAGCAATGCCCCAGTGGGGACTCTTTGGGGCTCTCCAATCCCACATTTCCCCTTGGCTCTGCCCTAGTAGAGTCTCTGTGTGTGAGCTATGCCCTTGCATCAGGCTTCTGCCTGGGATCCTAAGCTTTCTTATACATTGTTTGAAATCTAGGTGGAAGCTGCCAATCCTCCATCACTCTTGCATTCTTCATGCCTGCAGGCTTAACACCATGTGGAACCCACAAAGGCTTATAGCTTGCACCCTCTGGGGCAGCAGTCTGAGCTGTACCTAGAGCCCTTTGAGCTGCGGCTATAGTTGGAGAAGCCGGGATGTGTGAAGCAGCCAGGTTGTAGGCAGCATTCCAAAGTGGTGCAGGACAGTGGTGCCCTGGGCCTGGTCACCAAAATCACTCAGTCCTCTTAGGCCTCTGGGCCTGTGATGGGAGTGGCTGCCTCAAATATTTCTTTAAAGCCTTTGGGGACTTTCCCCCATTGTCTTGATTAGTACCTGACTCCCTTTTAGTCATGCTAATCTCTTTAGCAAGTGGTTGCACCACAGCCCACTTGGGCTTCTATCTTAAACATGCTCTTTCCTTCTCTACCATGTGGACAGGCTGCAAATTTTCCTAATACTCTGCTTCCCTTCTAATTATAAGTTCCACGTTTAAGTCATTCCTTTGCTCTCACATCTGGTTGTAGGTTGTTAGAAGCAGACCCCATGAATGCTTTTCTGCTTAGAGATTTCTTCCACCATATACTCTAAATCATCACTTTTGAATTCGGTCTTCCACAAAGTCCTAGGACATTGACACAGTGTAGCCAAGTTCTTTCCTAAGATGTAACACAGATGACCTTTGCTCCAGTTCTCAACAAATTTCTCACCTCCATCTGAGACCTCACCAACCTGGCCTTCACTGTCCATATTTCTATCAGCATTTTGGTCACAACCATTTAACCAGTCTCTAAGAAGTTCCAAACTTTACCTCATCTTCTTGTCTTCTTCTATGCCCCCCAGAATTCTTGCAACCTCAACCCATTACCCAGTTCCAAATCCACTTCCATGTCTTCAGGTATGTTTATAGCAATGTCCCACTCCTTGGTACCAATTTTCTGTGTTAGTCCATTTTGTATCACTATAAAGGAAATATCTGAAGTTAGGTAATTTATGAAGAGAAGAGGTTTATTTGGCTGTGATTCTGTAGGCTGTACAAGGAACATGGTACCAACATCTGCTTCTGATGAGGCTTTCAGGGAATTTCCTTTCAATCAAGGCAGAAGGTAAAGGGTAGCAGGTATGTCACATGGTGAGAGAAGGAGCAAGAGAGGGGCGGAGGTGGTACCAGGCTGTTTTAAACAACCAGCTCTCCATGAACTAACACAGTGAGAACTAACTCATTATTACAGGGAGGGCACCAATACATTCAGGAGGGATCTGGTTCCCATGATCCAAGCACCTCTCACCAGGCCCCCCTCCAACACTGGGGACTGAATTTCAACATGAGGTTTGGAGGGGCCAAATACCCAAACCATATCAGATATGTTGGTCTGCTTTATGGTGTCTCATATATCTCTTAGATTCTGTTCACTTTTCTCTAGTCTTTTTTCTTTCTCTTCCTCAGATTCAGTAATTTCCATTGTACTATCTTCAAGTTTACCAATTATTTCTTCTATCTGCTCAAATCTGCTTTTGAATCCCTCTAGTGAATTTTTTTTCAGGTATTGTACTTTTAACCTCCAAAATATTTTTGGGAACATTTCTTTTTAGGTGGGTTTTCTATCTCTTTGTTGATATTTCCATTTTATTCATACATTGTTTTCTTTTTTTTTTTTT